>JBAMMX010000005.1:27606635-28184135 GCA_037126225.1 Dillenia turbinata
TAGATAGAAAACAGTATTCACGCTTCCGCAGAATTACTGGTCTTGAATTTTGGAGTAGATGTCGGTGCCCTCCCACCATTTGTTGTTTGCAGTGTGGATATAATTAGTCAGGACTTCTTTATCAATAATTAGGCCCACAAGACATCATTATCCTTGTTGTCATCTAGCATTTGATTAATTATATATCACATTAATTCAACTCATAGGACTAGATTACAACTTTCCCACATTTGCAGGATGTATGAAACATTATGTACAAAAGTCTTTTAAATCAAACCATGATTGCAGGAGTAGCTGAAGATATGGCATTTACATATTATACAAAAGAGTTTGATGGAGTTGGAAAATTTAAGTGATACATACCTCATTTAAGGTTTCCTCAAGGCTCATGCTTGTTCTCAGCATCTC
Source organism: Dillenia turbinata (assembly GCA_037126225.1). Taxonomy (NCBI): domain Eukaryota; kingdom Viridiplantae; phylum Streptophyta; class Magnoliopsida; order Dilleniales; family Dilleniaceae; genus Dillenia; species Dillenia turbinata. The sequence continues at coordinate 27,607,044 of JBAMMX010000005.1, forward strand.
TAGAGCTGTTTTAAGCCGTGGCTTGTCTTGGTAAATCAACTTGTTACTCCTTATCTGCACATCAATCTGAGTTGGTTCATCATACAATATCGCACAACCCTTGAACTGAAGACGAGAGAAATAAAAAACCACCTCTTCTCTCTTGATTGGGTCCTTGAAGGCAGAATCAATAACATCCTTCGAGGGGACAATCTTCCATTTAGGTATTAGCTCTTCCACTTTAGTCAATATATTTATAACCACCTTGTGTGGCTTCACCTTCTCCGATATCTGAAATATTCACATAATTTCTGGATAGGGCATCAGGTGGTAACAAAAGTTTATCATCATGTTATTTATGGTTGTCCATAATTGTTCACAAAGAAAGCACCTAACCAATGCACTTCAGTACCTTACACATGGGGGCAACAAGAATGGCACCATTCCAAAATGCAGGATCCTTTTTGTGCAGAAGTAGAGCCACAGCCCCACCCATAGACTCCCCATACAAGAACCTGCTCTTGTTCCTGTATTCTTCCTGTGCTGAGGCCCAGGGCAACCATGGCTTAAGGCACCTAATTATACTGTTTCTAGCTGAAACACATTGAAAGTGATTTGTTGCTTACCAGCTATAGATTTAAAAAAGTTGTAGCAGTCATTAACAAGATTATCAAACTTCTTGATGTAGCAGCGGGCACCCCCCGATCTTCCATGCCCTTCATAGTCAATTCCAATCACACCATAACCCACATTCACTAGCCTGGTCCCGGATCCTAAATCAACGATCAAGATCTCAATTAATATGATGCCCAAAACAAGTCAGATCCACAATTGAAGACGCCTAAAATGTTTTGGTCGCTCATTATTCCTCATGTTTGAATATGAACCACCTTGGTGGGCCCAAAATTTTGGCTTGTTTGCCTAACACCACCGACAATAATAGAAGACAAAGACTGAACCCCTATGTGCATAAGACTCTGTTGGAGCTCTATCTTTAATGTGTAACACGTAATGAAAGGAAACATACGACCAACAATTAGTTTGAAATTATTCTATTATTGCAGAAAAATACAATTATTAAACAGAAACTCATTTAGACTATCTGGGTGCCTTATATTTTTATATATTGAAGGGTGAGGTAAAGATGATATCATATAACTGCCCATACTTGCATCCTGTGAGGCCTTAATAGGATAATGACAAGGAAATGAAGGTACGGGCCAACTGGTTTCATTGACTAAGGAAGAATAAAATTAATCAATGATTTTAGACCTCGAGATTTCTAATTTATGCCAGACCATATTATGACAGTATGGGCTTCTCCCACAATAGAAAAGCAAAGAACAAGGTTATGGAAGTCCAACTCTACAACTAATCCAGTCTGCTGGTTGGGAAAACTCATAATTATCATGCTAGCTAAGGAATTAAAATGTTCAAAGAAGGTCCTTAATCACATCTGCTTCCAAGCAGGTAAACAAAAGCAAAATTTTGGAAACTGAATCGGAAAGTTACATCTCATATCAGCGTTTCTATATGCTGCTCCCAAGAATCAGTTAGACAAAATTAAAATGTTTGGAAATAGGTGGGGTTAGGTTGCCAATCATTCGGCATCCTGCACTATGATTCAATGCAATGTTCTACAATTACAAATTAAACTAAAGCAAGAAACATAAAACTGACGAAAGAAGTGAAATAAATAAGGCAAACCAATACTCAAAGGGAGAATTTATTACCTTTCATGAAACCGCTGCATTCCATTCCATACCCTGCAGTGAAACCCCAACCAGCCCACGATGAATCAATAAAGAATGAGAGAGAGAGAGAGAGAGAGAGAGAGAGAGAATTAACCATGGCAGAGGAAGACAAGAGCTTTGGGAGAAGTAGATGGCATCCATCTGCAAGTAAAGAGTTGCACTCCTCTTGAATTTCTAATATAATCCTTTACCAATGTTCGATAGTCCAAAACAAAATACACCCATCAAGAAACAAGACGAGCCCAGAAGTAATCAAGCAACGAAATTAACAAACATGAGAATAAGAAAGAAAAATGTAAACCGCATTCTCACCTCCTGATATTCAAAATCCATTTTTGAGTAAAGAATGAAGAACCCCAGTACAGTATGGAGTTAATGGCAAACAAATTGCGTATCTGTATAATGAAAAGTGATTCGACGAAAAAGAAAAGATGGGAAAATAGAAGATGATGCAATGATAAAAAAGATAAGAACCGGCTAATCTAAGAGATAAGAGAATTATCCTTCCTCATTGAGGAGGCAAAAGAGGATCTTTCTTCCTAAATGCCAAAAAAGAGAACAGAGAAAATTAGAGAGAGAGAGAGAGGATGGGGTTGATGCTGATAATGGAGATGAGGCATGTCAGTTTGGATTCATTAGTGTATTAATGGGGGGAATTGAAAAGATCCAATGTAAGCGAGATTTGGTGGACTCCCAGACCCACCGAAAGAATTTCCTCTAGATATAGATGGAATTTGAAGCTATCTTCCATCCTTCATTCTCTCTCTCTCTCTCTCTCTCTCTCTCTCTCTCTCTGTGTATCCTTGTCGCCATAATAACCGTAATGATATGGTGATAAATTCATTATGAGACATTTTTCATCTCCATTTACTCAATTCTCTACACGAGCAATATGGCCTCCCGATTATAAAGTTGTATGGATAACCTTAATTTTACACGCAGGCAGGCCGGACAAATAGTTTTTATTTTTACTATTATTTTTTTTAATTCATAGAATCACCAAAGCAATTAGCAATAGCATTGTTATTTATTTCGGACCATATGATAAAATATTTACTTATAAAATATTTAAATAATTATTATTATTTTTAAATGAGCCTGAAGTTATATTTTTATCAAAATACTCTACAACGAAAATAATTTTGTAATTATTAATAAACAAATAATGATTTTTTTTTAAAAAAAAATTCATTTTGTCAGTTGCCCTAATATTTGTTTATTTTATAAAATTTATGTGACAAACATTATTACTATTTGCTTGTGTTGAATATGGCAAGAATCAAAGGAATAGATCTTAGGTAAGATAAGATGGAAGAAAAAGAATAGAAATTATATATATATATATATATATATATATATATATATATATGAAGACAGAGTTGGAAACAAAATTTATCATTTTTTTTTGTAATCTTTGTCTCCTTTTATATCCCTAAATTTTGTTCAAAAATGAATTTTATTTTATTTTTTTCAATGTAAATCAAATATAATACCATTTTATCAATTATTTCAAAGATCAGACATGTAGGAAAATGTCACCCGCATCAAGAGAAAAAGCATAAATTTGTTACCTCTTTTACCCCTTTCTTCTAGCTTTTTCGCCCCCCATGTATTCAAAGTTGTTTCACAAAAGTATATTTTACTGGAGAAAAATTAGAGGAACTTCACCATTTTTTTTTCCTATGAAAGTGGATTTTTCTTATGATCAATTAGTATTTGAGTTTAATAGATTGTATGATTTATAAGATATTGACTCTCCCAAATTTTATTTCTTCATTTTTATGAATTGAATCCAAAACCGAAAATAAAGAAAATATGGTGCTCTATCGCTACACACTTCACCATACACACACTCTCTCCCTCGCTTAATAAAAATAAAAACCAATGAAGACTGAAATACCTCTAAAAATGCTATTATTCTTCATATTAAATTTTCCTTTGGCAAAAATTCTTGGGGGTGTAAAAAGTTGAACAGCGTGAAAAAGGGATTATAGGGTTGACATTTGGAAGCAAGCAGAACGATAATCTCTAAAGCTAGAAGAAAAAATTAACGGATCAATAGATTAGGTTGTTCTACTTCGACCAACCCTTCTTTTTTTCGTTTATATTGGGATTTGAATCGGAACCATCGAGTGAAAGAGGAGAGTTGTAACCACTAATCTATCCCCTTCAAAACCGACCAACCCTTCAATACAATACAATACCATTGAGAGCAATGGCAGGCAGAAAGGGTTAGTTTTAATTTTATCCACCAAACTCACTCTGCATCACCAAGACAAAGGGCCAAGGAACAAATCCCATTTTTAAATTTTACGAATCTTAAGATTTAATAACTACTTTGGATTCAATGTTATATGATAATCTCTACCTTCTGCAACCAACAAATCATACAAAATTATGGAATTAAAGTTTTCCATCCGTCTTCCCCACATAACTAGTAGAAATTACACGAGTGAGATACCATTCTATTTCTCGCAGAGAAAGAGAGAGAGAGAGAGATTGTAGCACTGCGATTAGAAGATATGGTGTCCAATGTTCGTGACAATGTGATAGGTATAGTCCCTTCTTATATTCTACAATATCCACAATAATGGCGGTCACCCTCATCCCGTCCACCTCAATCCACCCTTCTTATCCTAAAAAATGGGAACTTTTGATTTGGAGTTCATTTACTTTTTTGAATTTCTATTTCACCTTTTAGTTATTTATTTTTCATTCAGTTCAAGCATAGAGTAAATAATAATTTTGGCCCACTGGATTTAGAGGGCATTCAACATTGGATACCACAAAAAAAAAAAAAAAAAAAACTTTGAATAACAGAAATACACAAAATCTCTCACTGTGGATATCCTTCATCCCAGCTCTCCTCTATATCCTTCATCGCAGCTATCCTCTATTGTCAATTAACCAACATGACATGGATACCCACCAATCAGCTGTAAAACAACACAAACATGGAATTAGTGATCTACACAATGTTGACAAGAAACAGAATGAAAGGTTTTATTAACTACAAAGTACTGGCTCCATTCATGAAATTAGTAATTAATAGCTACAGAATGTTGACAAGACACAGAATTAGAGGTCCTATTAACTACTAAGTACTCGATTAATTCATGGATTACTGATTGATAACTAGAAAATGTTGACAAGACACAGAATGAAAGGTACTACACGATTCGTGGAATTAGCGATTGATAGTAACAAATGTTGACAAGGAACAGAATGACAGGTTCTATTAACTACCAAATATTCACTCCATTCATGGAATTAATGATTAATAACTGAAGATGTTGAGAAGACACAGAATGACAGGTTTTGTCAACTACTAAGTACCCGCTCAATCAAGCAACCAACCTCTGAACTTGCGATGGGTCCTCCATGAGATTCTTTCTCAACCATTAACACCAGGGAGTTTTCTGGTCCACAAAAGGAAGCAAAGTTTGCAGGGAGTACACCTTTGAAATTATAGACTTGGTTCCTCCATGAGATTCTTTCTCAACCATTAACACCAGGGAGTTTTCTGGTCCACAAAAGGAAGCAAATTTTGCAGGGAGTACACCTTTGAAATTATAGACTTGGTTTCCTGCAGGTACATACTATATCTAAGACAACTATTGAATGTTTATCTGTCTTGTCTTAAATGTCTGATGCAATCTAGGAAGGATAGAAATTTCTAACCCCTGTGGGAAGGCAAGAAATTCAACAATCAGTAATTGCAGGTAAAATTTCAAGAGCAATCTTCTTAGGTTGGCATTGACCAGTGAAATTAGAAATGTGAGATGTCCAGAACTAGTTAAATGCGAAAGCAAGGCAAATGGCTTTGAATTACCAAGGTCTCCAAATCGCTACCAACAAGAGCAACTCATTTACGCATATTCAGAGCTCAGGAGAGAAACAAAATCTCAAGTAATACAAAACAATGGTAGGCTGGAGCAATTTGACTCTAAAAGTTAAATCTCGAGTTGTTAAATCCATATTTGACTCTAAAAGTTCAATTAATTCCGACTTCCCAACACCAGAAGAACAGAAAGGAGAAATTATCCCCTGGAATTGGGTTTAGGCACACATGGTGCTGCATGGAGCAATTTGCTTTAAGGAGGCAAGTGAGAAAAATTGGAGAAAAAGTCCAGCAAAGGTGACAAATAATGTTAGGATGGAAACGTTTAATCATTTATAGGAGCAGAATAGGCCTCTGATCAGGCATTTGCTGGAAAAGAATGAGGCTAGCATGACTTTTCAGCATAAAACATCCCGTAAGCAAACTATCCTAACACTTACTGCCAACTGAAGTAGTAGTCCTTTATTTCCTTTTCCTTCACTTCAAATTCATGGTAGAATTATAATAATAGCAACCAGAAAATGGAAGAGCAGAACATAGTCTTTTTCTTCAACACATAATAATCTAAAAATGACAATACCATAGGCAAAGGAAGTGACAGTAATCAACAGCTAGGCACAAGGACAAACTCCATAAGTCTTATCATTTTTATTCTTGAGAAAGGCTTCAAAGAATTCACCAGTAAGTATGCACAAATAAGAAAGTTTAATTAAAAGTGAAAGAAAACATCATGTAACCCCGGTCTGAAGCCCTTTAAAAAGAACAAAATTTCAAATGACATCTTTCTTGAGGGAAGTAAACGGATCAAAGCGGGGATAACATAAGACAGATCTTGCAAGAAAATACAGGCAGTTAATATAACCTTTTTTTACTTCTGCAGGGAGTTTCCTCTATGAGGCGATTTATAAAAGTTTGGTGTAGTCCACTGCAGCACCAAAAATAGAAAGAAGAGCAGCCATTTCAATTACTTGGCGCAAGCTACGGGTCCTGACAGCTATTGCTGCCCCAGCTAGAGCGCCAGCAACTGATCCATTCACCTATTAGAAGAAAAAAAGAACCACATGCATTACCACCAAAAAAACTTCAAACTTCAAAGGACCAGACAACCAATCAACCAATGTGGAATTAGAGCATCTTATCCCATTGGATACAACTTTTTCCCTTCCAACTTCCCTATCAAATAGAGAGAGACCATATTCAGAGAAAAGAGATTCTATCTGGGGGGGCGGGGGAAGGAGAAATGCATTGTACATCCCCCACAGTGTTTATGTAAAAGCTCTAAAAATGCTGATCTTATACACCAACAACATTAAGCAATTCAAGAACTTCCCTTCTTTGAGATAGCCCCTCCCAGCTAGAAGTCACATATATAGTTTGTTAGCATAGTGATGCACTCGCCTAGCACAAATGCAATACAGGAACAAAAAAAATGAAAGAACAGCCTTTTTCCTTTCAGTCAAGGTTGTGGAGTTTAAGAATCTAGTGGCTAGAATATTGAAACACTAAAATTTCGCATTTGCCTTGTCAACATAACTTATAAAAGAGCAGAGAAAGATGTGAAACTTACCCAATCGTTTTCCCTTCGATATTTTCGAATTGCACATCGAGTAAACGCAAACATTCCAGCAAAAAGTCCTAAAGAAAAAAAGAATGTAGAACAAAAATTCAATAGAAAGCAACAAGAAATATTGATATTGTTTTTTGATGTCTCATGTTCCTTGAATGTTCCTGCTTCAAGGGTAGGTGACATTTATAACAAGAAGTGACAGTAAGAATGATTTAAGAAAACATCTAGGAATTTAAATAAGCATCCAGCTCACACTAAATATAATTATCAAAATTTGAAGGAACGTACAGTTAGTGCATGTGATTGCAGCATTGACTTTAAGAATATCACTATGACTGTTCCAGTCATTGATAACAATATCTCCAGATGGCATGAGAGTAGCATAGCCACCATTATGCTCTCTGGGCATATATGCTTATCTCACTTAATCAAAGGCATCTCAACACTCCAGAACCCTCTCTCTCTCTCTCTCTCTCCCCCCTCCCCCCAACCCAATAGTACTACAGCAGCCTAATTGTCACGACTTTGGCATATTTAAATTTAACTTAGTTCAGACTTTACGATCATCCTAAGCTAATGCCTATAATAATTGAAAAAAAAAAGATTAAAGAAAAAACCCCAAGATATACAATATATGGAAATCCAAAGATGAGAATATTGTGAGCCAAATCATGGCTTGGCAGTACAATTACCACAATGGAAGCCATATCTACCAACCGATTTCGCCTGCATAAACAAATTTAACCCATCATGCAACAATCAAAATTAAAAACAAATGTGCATTAACATCTAAATTTGAATAATACAAGCACAAAAAAACTCATTACCACGTAAGAGGCACGAGCAACACCTTTCAGACCTAACTTCAAGAAGAAAAAGGTAAACAGAATTCTTTGAAAAGGTCATGGATAAAAACATATAGGATTAAATTAAATGGCGTAACTAGATTCTTCTATGGGAATATGAATAAGCTGACCTTGATTGTTAGCATTGTATGGTCCAATACACGAACCCCAGATTGCACCAGCCTGAAATGAAAGATAATTCTTACAAAAAATGAGAAATTAATCAAGGGTTTTGGATAAAATTTGCAAAATAAAGAATGGGGTTAGGTGTGATTTGAGTAAAAATAATTACAGTTCCAAGACGGAGGATGGAATCGACAGCGACGGAAGAGCATGGTATATCATACACAAAGTCGAGTGGCTCCTCCATGAATTCAATTCGTCCCTCAATTTTCTGCTGGTCTGGGTTTTTCCTTGTGAGGGTTTTCCGTGTGGTAGTGAAGCAAAACACTGCGTATGAAGTGGCAGCGTCGCTTGACGCAAGGGACACTCTTCCGACTATGGCTCAAACGGATCGTTTTCGGAGAGTATCGTTTTGACTTTTCCCCTGGGGTTGGGCGATGTAGAGAAAACACCGGGCTCTTGTAAAGATTTGTGTCGATATTTGTGTTTGAGTGTTAGTTACGTGAGTTTGATCTCAAATTTGAGCTCAAAGTATTATCAGGTATTATTAGATAGTGTTATTTTTTTTATTTTAAAAAATATAATTATTTTAATTAATAAAACTTATTTTAAAAATAAAATTATTTTTAAAAATAAAAATTATTTTAAAAAATAGACTTATCGAGCTTTTGAACTTGAAATAGTTGAATTCGAACTTGAATTTAATACTGAACCATTCGAGTCTGAACTCAAGTCAAGTTTTAATCAGGTAGTATCATGAGTACTCATGACAATACTCGAATGTCATAACAAGCCTAATCAACACACTTGCGATACCGATGGCTCCTCGATTTTTATTTAGTAATAATGATATTTATAATTTTATATACATTATAAATTATTTATTTTTATTTTGTGTTTTTGAATTCCATCATACCCGCTCCGTCTAGAATAATTTATTTGAGAAAAATATTCATCTTTGCACTTTTACGTAATTGTAATATATATGATCAAACTTTATTGATAAAAACTAATTTAAAATTATAATTATCTCTGTTGAACTATTTCTAATCAAGTTAATTTAGTTGTTGTTGTTTTGTAAAATAATTAAATTTTTATGATAAAAAATAATTGAAAAGTAAAATTGGCGTAATAGTAATATAAATGATCAAACTTTATTGATAAAAAATAATTTGAAGATCAATCAAATTTCTAATTTCAAAATTAGGATATTGTTGTTATCACTGCTTGGAGTTTTAAAACTACCATGTTAAAACCCTTATGCCTATTCTACGACAACTTTCAATTTTCTCTCCAGATATTTTCATCCTTATCAACTTGATCTTGTTGCCCCCAGCAACAAACTAGTATGAACCTTCTCACGAAGTATATGTTCAGATAGTCCAAAGTCTCGATAGTTAGCTCTCGGTAAGGTTTAAGTCTATCAGTCTGTTAGGATACCTCAACTGCATACATCACTGCATTTTTTATTGACATCTATTGTAATGATAAACGGCTCGTCTCGCCGTGACCTCTCTTGAATTCTCAAAACTTCTGTCGCTCCATCAACACAAGGGCAGAGAACCCATCGCTGTCTCAACTATGCTACGGGAGGCTCTGGGAAAGTCAGAATAGGAGAGCACTCATCTTAGGGTGGGCTTACTACTTGGATACTTTCAACCAAAAACACTACGAAATCAAAATAGTAAAAATCTAGATCTTTATCTGATTCTATTTTCTCTTTGATCAATGACTCATAAAAATTAGATAGTCATTATTAATAAAAATTTTAACAGATTGTTATTTAATTTTTGGAATAATTATTTTAGTTTTTGTTTAAAAAACTAAATTTTTATTTTTAAAAGAATTATTTACCTTTATGATTTTATTTACAATTTAGTTTAAAAAAATAACCATCAACCAAATCTAGTTTTGATTAGTTTAGTTTTTGCAATTTCAACACTAAACTCAAACACGATATGAATTTCATTGTTTCAAATTTAAATCAAAGATAATCTGTTTAAACACCCAAGAATTAATCTAACATGCAAACAAGTTTAAGTGAATAGATGAAACCCAATTACCTAACTAAATTTCAATTCAATTCATACGTAATCTGATTATAAGTATTATAAATGATAAAAAGAATTATAAGGAAATAGTTTAATGATCGCAACTTTTTTTTTTTAACTCGACGATTTCATATTTAAATCGTAACAAAAAAAAAAAGTATAACTTGCCCCATAACTAACCTAACATATAGACAGGTTCGAGTGAATAGAAGAAACCCAATTACCTATCTAAGTTTCAGTTCAAATTATAAATGATCTGATTATAAATATCATACAAGATTTTCTTTATATTAAAAAGATTATTATATAAAAAATGATAAAATATTGTATATTATAATCTTGTACGATGTACTCGAATTAATTTTTATGTTCCAAAATTTTCTTTGAAACTCGTATAGGGATAGGGGATAATATAAAACATTGAGGCTGAATTTCTCCCCAATTGCCCAATCTTCTTGAAATATACAATAAGAACCTACAAAAATCATTCCCCACCCGCCGGGGCCCCAAAATAAATAAATAAATTAATGGCGGGCCGAATCTGTCGGGTCGGGCTTCCTGCCTATTATCCGTCATGTCTAAACAGAGGAGCCAATCGGGGAAAACCTTAAAATAACAGGTACGAATATTTTTCCCGCCATTGTAGTGTCAGGAATGGGAGCATGTGCAAAGCTTATAAGCTCGACACACTCATCACTTCATGTCTCACATCCAACCCTCGAATCCTTCACATCTTTGCCCAGACCCCACTCCCTCTCTCTGCCTTAATCATCTCCCTCCGTATGCTCCTCCATGGCATCAAACCTGTTATCTACGCATCTCCTTTTCTTCCGGTCCTTCGGTTGACCTTCCCTTCTTTAATTGGGTCAGTACACGTCAGGCCCAAATCCATTCCTTGGGTTTTAATCATGACCCCTTTTTCCAGACTTCACTTATCGGTATGTGTTCATCTTGCGGAAATCTGGGTCGTGCCTGCCGATTATTTGATGGAATACCGGTACGGGATTTTACACTCTTGGAATTCAATTATTCATGCTTATGTCAAAGTGGGCATGATTGATAACGTGAGAAAATTGTTTTATGAAATGTCTGAAAGCAACGCGATTTCTTGGAGTCATATGTTTAATGTGTATGTGCACTCTGGGGATTATAAGGAGGCTCTTTCATTGTTTCAGGGGATGCAGACGTTGGATGGGGATAAGGTTAGGCCTAATGGGTTTACGATGTCTGTGATGATGTCAGCTTGTGGGCAATTGGGTGCCCTCGAGCATGGGTAGTGGGCTTATGGTAATATTGACATGTACGGAAGAGTAGTCGAGTTGATGCTGTGCTGGACACATCATTGATTGACATGTATGCAGAATGTGGAAGTATCGGAAGGGCACGTTGTATTTTTTATATTTTGGGTACCAGTAAGGATGTGAAAACTTGGAGAGTGATGTTGTCAGGACAAGGAATGCAGGGGCATGCTAAAGAGCACCTTGATTTTTTTCTCCGTCATGATTAGGAATGGGATTAGACCAAATGCTGTTACCTTATTGGGTGCACAGGGATAAAAACCAATACAAGGGACTTTTCTCTAACCTAGTAAAGGTGCTGCTTGCTGCTTGCGCAGGCCTAATTCTTCTTCTGATGAAGAAGGAATACTTTAGGAGAAAGAAGGAAAGGAATAATTTAGGAGAATGAGTGAGGAATTCAGGATTATTCCTTTAATCGAGCAGTATAGTTGCATGGTTGATCTATATGGGTGGGTGGGTTTCCGTGAAGATGCATGGAATATTGTGAAAGAAATGGTGCGTGTAGAATGAATGGAGATGTTGAAAGATGTGATACTGCACTTACCAAATTAATTGAGTTAGAACCTACTAACAGTGGAGCCTATGTGCTCCTATCAAATGTATATGCAAAGAAAGGTAGGTGAGAGGCTGTAAGGTATGTAAGAAACCTAATGGAAGAGAGAGGAATAAAGAAATTTTGAGGTGGTAGCTTGGCGGAGGTTGGGGGAATCATTCACGAGTTTTTTGCAGGGGATAAATCATACCCTGAGACAAGACAAAATTTACATGATGCATGAGGAGATTATGAGGAAGTTGAAGATGGAAGGTTATGTAGCAGACACGAATGAAGTATTGCTTGATGTGGAAGAGGAAAGGAAGGATTTGGCACCGTCACTTCATAGTGAAGAGCTGGCACTAGCATTTGCCCTTCTATAAGGGAGCCTTGGTACAACTATTCGCATTTTTAAGATCCTTAGGATATATGCTGATTGTCATGTTGCAATGAAGTTGATATCCAAGGTGTTTGATCATGAAATTGTTACTAGATATTGCAGTAGGATTCACCATTTTAGACATGGGTCATGCGCTTGCAAGGACTACTCTTAAATAGGAAGATTTCAGAGGTACTTTGTTAGGATATTTCTCTACCTTCCATGAATGCATACTCTGCTACTGTATGGATGAATATATAGGAAGTCAAGCTTCAACATTAGCCTAACAAGTTCCCAACTGGGGTCCTGAAGCGCACAGTTGGATTGAGGAAGGGTATACAATCACTTCGCAAATGTATTTGATTTCTCCGGTGAAACATGCTGCATCACCTTGACAAAGATGCCCACATGTTGGTCGTTGAGATTTTTGCAAACAAAATTGCATTTATCCTTGTCCAATAATTATGTGGCGCTGCCAATTTCTTGTGGAAATGGATTCTCAGTTGGTTTTGGAACTAATGACGTTTCACCCCGATCCGTCAGATTCGGAAACACGTTTAATAGTCAATGAAAATGACTCCCTTGCCAATTCCTACATTAAAGCAATTTCAATGTGCTGATTGGCTGGCTTGGCCACAACATGCTACCTCGGTCTCCGGGTATTCAAGGATCTGCCTAAGGGGATGCATCTCCATGCAATGAGGGTTAGGTCCGCCCCAAGGTTTTGTACTTGTGTTTGTCTATTGAGTCTCACCCAGATGCCCATGAGTTTTGTCCATCTGAAAGTTCTTGCATAGTATTGGTTTTATGGTCCTCTGCAACTCATGGAGAATAACATTGTTCATTTCGTTTTATGGAATAGTGTTGTTGCAATTTCTAATCTGTTGATAACACTTGAATGCTCACATTTACTTACAAAATTGTAAGGCGAAGACCCTTTTTGAAAAATTATGCTATTCATCTTATTCGACTTAGTTTTGTTTTATACATTTGTAATATTGTTTAATTAAAATGAATATTCTTATGAAAATTATAAAACTTAAACAAATGAAAATTATTTTAAAAAAAAAAACCATAAAAATATTAAAATATTTATTATTTTTTTAATCAAAATTTTGTTTTTTATCAATTAAATTGAACCGTAAGTTTCGAAGCCAGCCCAAAATACTCGGACCTTAGGTGTGCGTGTGTCCTATTGTTGACTTGAAGTTCTTTAGTACCATCAAATGATATAGTGTCGGACACTTGAAACAGACAGAGGTCTTCTTTACTTCTCATTAGAGTTCTGAACAGATAGAAAACACATACACACAATCTCTGTCTCTCTCTTGACTTACACTTTACTGTCCCCCATTCTGTCAAAGTGGTAATCTAACATGATTTGACTCTTTGTGAATTCTACCCACTACAGAACACATTGAGCCAGATTAAAATGCACAAGTGCATTATAAATCGGATGAAATTTGAAACACCTGGGGTTTGAACTTAGATTTATATTTTTTTTCTTCGCAATCATAATTTACTTCCCATTTCATTTGATTCTCACTCTCTTTCGCATTGGTTAATTTTTTTTCTTTTTAATAAAAAATCGATATTCAAAATTATATTTTGATTAATTTAGTTTGAATATTATTAAATTTAATTTAGAGAAAAATTTTTTCAACATAACTCTTTTTATTTTTTGATTTCAAATCTAAAATTTTATTAAGAGATTTAATATATTTATCTATTAAATTAATTATCTGATTCACGTTGATATTGATTTTTTATAAAATTACTAAAAATTTAACCTCCTTCGATAATTATTATTTATATTTCTGCAAGATAGAAAATAATAGAAAATTCCAGACACTTGTCATGCTTTTGGTGCATCTCTTGACTTCCTTTCGGTCCTTAAAAAAAGTAACCTGAACAGATAATTAATACAATCCAAGTCAACGTGATTAAGAACCTCAAATTCCCCTTTCAATGTCTGTACATGGTACATTCACTCATGCATCATTGCAAGGTCCCAGGTGACAAGAAAAATAAAATAAAAATTGAAATATTAAAAACAAAATTGCACAAAACATGTCTTCAAGCAGATTATTATGTTTGTGAATCAATTACTCAAACTTTTAAACTTACATTGTACGCACAAAAAGCTGAATTATGTGATGGTTATCACTTCTTTTACTAAATATGTATATTGTCAATTGAATTAATTTTTCAAAATACTTTCTCGAATTTTTATTATTTAATGACTGTGTATATTTTGTCATTGAAGAAATGAAATTTCTCACTTAAAGATTTGGAATTTGTATTTAATCAAACAAAATTGCTTAGAATAGTAAGTTCATAACTTAGAATCAAATTAAATGAATTTGCTTTATGCTCTGATTGATTCTTAATTTGACTTGCTTATTCTAAAATCAGCAAACACCTCTCTCTCTTTCTCTCTCAACAATAAAATAAATTAGATTATAAGAATTGAGTGAAAGTGCAAATCATGTACCTTAAGAATTTTATGCGCCTTAGAATTTTGGTACGCAACCAAATAACAAAACAAATGGTACCATGAAATAATGTAGATACCTTTTCTGTGTAGCTCATAATTCATAAATTGAAGCATACACAAAAGTCTGCCATGTCTGTTATTTAACCAGTAATCCTATATTTCTGATGCACCAGAATTGGCCTCTTACTCATTACTGCATTGCTTAAAAATGCTGAGCTCTCTCTATATTATATAATTAAGTATGTGTTGAGAAATCTTCTAACGTGCCCCTCTTGAAATACTAGGTTTCATTTCATACTTAAAGCACAGTCTGTCACATATTCTACTGCTAAATCCCTTGCATGGTATTCTTCAACTGTTAGCCTAGAAGGGGTGGAAATGGGTGCCGCTCATGTTGTTAGAAGCGTGTTACGAGCTTCTGATTTCCCAGTGCTCCGGAAGTGCAAAAGCTATTTGCTTCTTCCTGGGGAAGTTGCCCTTGGAAATGGGGTGCGAGCCTCCTTGTATTTCTTTGGTCTTGCTTATTGTTTTTTTGGATTGTCAGCTATTACTAGGAAATTTTTCCATTCCATGGAAAATATTGTGAAGCATGAAAGGAAGGTGGTGGAAATTGATCCTTGCACAAATACTCAAACTGTTCGATATGAAAAGGTATGGAATTACACGATTGCAGACATTACTCTGCTCGCACTCGGGACCAGCTTCGCTCAGATCTCCTTAGCTGTTATTGATGCCATACAAAACATCGGAAGCTTGTATGCTGGAGGTATACATGTTCAATGCATCCTTATACACTTTGCTGCCCGTTTATGTTCAACTACATTTCTATCTCTTGTCGTCTTTCTGCTTACAGGTTTAGGTCCTGGAATTCTGGTTGGTTCTGCTGCTTTCGACCTGTTTCCTATTCATGCCGTTTGTGTCGTAGTTCCAAAAGCCGGAGAACTGAAGAAGATATCTGACTTAGGGGTCTGGCTTGTAGAGCTGTTTTGGTCTTTTTGGGCATATTTCTGGCTCTACATAATTTTAGAGGTAATTTCATGCATCCTTGTATACATTAGACCAGACCTGGGTAATTTTTATTTTTTCAAGTTGCTTTATGTTCAGGTGTGGACCCCTGGCATGGTCACATTGTGGGAGTCCTTACTGACCGTTTTGCAGTTCGGGTTATTCCTTGTACATGCTTATGTGCAAGCCAAACGATGGCCATACTTATCCCTTCCTATGTATGTCCATCCGTCCATCCAATTGTTGTTGAATCAAATTGAGATCTTGTTTTGTTTGATTTGAAGCCTAACCTGTTTGCCTTTTGATGATTTCTTAGTGAAAGGACAGAGAGACCAGAGGAGTGGGTGCCTGAGGAGAGTGATTCATGTTCGTACACAATCAACAATGACTACATTTTTTCTGTGCATACAAGTAATGAAGCAGGTAATTATTTTAAATGCCGATAATTGGTTTTGTGAACAAGCCAATCTTATTGACATAAATTTTTGCAGGTATGGAATATCAATGCCTGCCTAGTCGCAATGATGAAGCTGAATCGTCCCCGGAACCTTTTCTTGGCAAGTGCTTTGTGGAAGAACGCCATGTATTCACACTCTGGAAGCAACAATTTGTGGAAGCCCTTGTGGTAACATAATTCAGATTCAATCTCGCATTGAATTCTTTAAAGATGTAAACAATGATGATAATCATGAAAAACTTGTAATAACAGCTGGAAAGTGCAGAGTCAAGAAAAGTGGGGAATACCTATCTACGGCTGATGAAACTAATCTGGCATTTGTTCCTCGTACCATGGAGACTTTTATTTGCTTTTGTGCCTCCATCTAATATTGCTCATGGATGGTTTGCTCTCGTTTGCTCCCTACTTTTCATCACCGCCATTGCTTATGTTGTTAGCCAGTTGACAGACCTTATTAGTTGCATGACAGGTTTTCATTCTTTCCTGGTTTTCATTGTTAAGCAGATAAATCGTAAAGAAGGAATCAATTTCATTTACAGGGTTGTTCTTTCACAGGGATGAATGCTTTTGTCATAGCATTTACAGCATTGGCAAGCGGAACATCGTGGCCAGACTTGGTGGCAAGTAAAATTGCCGTTGAGCGTCAGATGACCGCAGATTCGGCCATTGCTAATATCATTTGCAGGTTTGTCCTGTCCACTTTGAACCTATTTTCTAAAACTAGTACACACTTGAGCATGGGTTAGGCTGGACTAAGCAAAGGTATTAACGAGTAAAAGTTGAGCCCAAGTGACAAGCCTATGAATTAGGCCCAAGTTTGGCCCTTAAACTTTTGGGTCGGGCCATGTGTGGAGAAGCCTGCCTAGTGCAGGGCAAGCGAGTTGCTTGATAAGTGCTTAGGATTTTTTTTTTTTTTTTTTGTTATATAAAAATTTAAATTTGAGATTTTCAGATCGGAGAAGGGACTGTATAACATCAAATTTGCTATATCTTCCTTTTTTGCAGCAATTCTGTCAATGTTTACGTGGGAATTGGGATTCCATGGCTTATTCACACAGCCTACAACCACATTGCCTATAGAGAACCTTTGATAGTGAAGAACGCGAGTGGACTCGGCTTGTCTTTGCTTGTATTCTTATGCACATCTGCTGGCTGCATATCAGTTCTGGTATTTAGGCGTTTCACTTTGGGTGCTGAGCTTGGAGGCCCAAGATTATGGGCCTGGGTCACATTTGCCTACCTCATGTTGCTTTGGCTTATTTTTGTTGTCCTCTCCTCCCTTGCCATTTCGGGTGTTCTATAAAATTGCCCTACACATCCCATTCAACCTTTTCCCCTTTTTTCCTTTTCTTGTCCTCTATGTGATGCCTCTTTTGGACTT
Organism: Dillenia turbinata; assembly: GCA_037126225.1. Lineage (NCBI taxonomy): Eukaryota > Viridiplantae > Streptophyta > Magnoliopsida > Dilleniales > Dilleniaceae > Dillenia > Dillenia turbinata. The sequence continues at coordinate 27,624,753 of JBAMMX010000005.1, forward strand.
GTTTGTTGTAAGAAATTAGCTCCATAGAGGATGTATAAAGACTTATCTTCATAAATGTAGTATACCCACTTGTCATCCTAAATGGACAGTCTAATGATCACAGTTCTTTCCTCTAATTTCATGATTGAAAGTTGAAATCTCGTGAAAAAAAAAGATACCCATTGTCTATTATCATTGTTCATTTAACTTTTTTTCTTTAATTGTCTAAATATTACATCTGAAAATATTTACACGACTTTTCCAAATAAATGGGTGGCATGGCTGATGCATCTTTGCTCCACTTCACAACCTTGTATGGATTATAAAACGGAGTAACACTCCATAGATTCATTCAGTTAAGAATTCAATGTATTAAATCTCATACAAGTTCAAATTCATTAAAAAGATTGAATAATTTTGAATTGATAAATTAGCTTTCAACTAAATTAAATTACTATGTAAGATAATTTAATGTCGGCAGAGAAGCAAAGTCCACAATTTGTGCTAAGACACCCAAAATACTTCCAAAGCAAATCGTCATCATGTATTCCATTGTAATCAAATTTCTTTTAATTATAGTATGAGTAATTAATAAAAACTTCTTAATACAATAATTAATGATAATGATAATAATTTTAATTTTAATTTTAAATTTTGAAATCGATCATTTATGTACATGTCTTGTGTCCCAATTAAAATATTTTTTTATGTTTTTAATTTTTTTAAAAATCTTCTCAAAATAAATTTTGTCCATATATCTAATAGTTATTCAAAAAACGTATTTAATTTTTCAAAATAATTTAAATTTAAACTTTTTTTTTTTTTTTTTTTTTTTTTTTTAAGAAAGCAAACCGTATCACAATTTTTTGAAATTTATTTTTTAATATCTTATTTTATATTTAATTATTTAAAATATTAGAAAGTACTACGTAGCCGTAAACGTGGAAAATGTTTGGAGGACATTATTTCACAAATCTGAATCACATCATGCATTTGCTAGCAGCCAAGTATTTGTATTCTTCGGAAATCTTCCGATCTCCACTCCTAGGTTTTTTTTCAACGCAGGATCTCCGTTTTCTGTTGCAGATCACATTATTAGATTGTACACCATCATCCCCCCCCCCTTCTCTCCCCCACATACTTTGTTCATGGAGAGTTTTTTTTATTTTTTAAAAAATAATAAATAAATAAACAAAAGACGTCGTTTTAGGTCTTCCGGCGACCTTTTCATTCCTTCGCCGCAGGGGAATCTCCGGTTGTTTCGAACAAATTTCATCTACTGTTCGTATACTAAGATTCTTGTCTAATTCGTTTGATTGTTCAATGTTTGATTCTGGAATTTATTTTTTTCAAAGAGATTAGTTTTTTTTTTTTTTTTTTTTTTTTTTTTTTTTTTTTAATTCATATAAATGTTTCTAATGTGTTGGGAGGCGAATCCTGAAAATTTGGGCCTGTAATTCTGAATTCATAATGCACTATAGTGCAATGTAGTTTACTACAAATTTTCAATTCAAATGTTAAATGTTAACGAGGGTTTTCGATTTCGTCTCTGAAATTTTCTGGGGTTCGAAGATTCACTTGCAGATCCGAGAGGTGCACTGTCACGTGTAGTTTCTGTGAGGTGTCAAGCATGTGGGTCGCTGTGCACACAGCTAGACTGCTTTCAAAAATTGTTTTCGAGAATTCAGCTCATGATTTTAAGCTTTTTGGGGTTTTGGGTTGGGCAATGTCTTGCTTTTATCTCTGCAAATGAATGACACAATTTCTGCATTTAAACATGTTCATTGTTTGTTTTAGTAAAATTGTTGTCAATTTTATCTAACTTATTATTTTGTATCAAGGAGAAACCAGAAATAGAGAGGTCAGCTTCCAAATACTGTGGCATTCTCCAGCTCCTGAGCCAGGGAGATGCCGCAGAACATGGCTGCCAGGAGGATACTTGCAGTTTCAGAATTCCCAGTGCTTCGGACATGTGAAAGCTATTTGCTTTTTCGTGGTGAACTAGGCCTTGGAGATGGTGTTCGAGCCTTCTTGTATATCTTTGGTCTTGCTTATTGTTTTTTCGGATTATCAACTATTACTGCTCGATTTTTCCGCTCTATGGAAAATGTTGTGAAGCATGAAAGTAAAGTTGTGGAGATTGATCCTGACAGAAATACTGAGACTATAAGATATGAAAAGGTGTGGAATTATACTATTGCAGACATTACTCTGCTGGCTTTCGGGACCAGCTTCCCGCAAATCTCTTTAGCTACTATTGATGCTATAAGGAACATTGGGAGCTTAGATGCTGGAGGTATGTTCAATTAATATATAATCCTTTCTGTAAATGCATGTGCACCTTACACAAATGTTGCAGGCAGAGGCAGGACTGTACGTGTGTGTCTCTCTGTGCGTGTGTTTATTCTAGGAGTATGTCTACAATAAGATGGTTGTCTTTCTGACACTAAAGTTGAGTAAAGAGGAATGGAGGAAGGGTTGAGGCTTCAGCTTATATATGAGAAATGTATATGGTCATCTCAGTGCTCTAGATGGCACAAGGGTGGCACTTTTTAAAAATCAGAGAATGCTGATATATACATGTCTTGGAGTGCTATGCTGTGCCAGAAAAAAAAATGATATTTCTTTATATAAGAGAATGTGATGTGGATTTGTCTTTCCTTTGTTTACAATATAATGCACATTGTGTGTTTGTTCCAACAGCAGTAATTCTTTATACCCTTCTTCCTTTTCTTAAGGCATGGTTATGTAAAAGCTTTTCACTTTTTGTTTTTCTTTTTAAGACTGCTATTGTAACCACGTTTTCATACTGAACATATGTATTCTTTACTTTTACTTTTAAATTTGCACAGGCAGGTAATGCTTCTCTACAAGTGTGAAATCCTATGTTGCATTTCTACATACAGGTTTGGGTCCTGGAACTCTTGTTGGTTCTGCTGCTTTCGACCTGTTTCCCATCCATGCAGTTTGTGTTGTAGTTCCCAAAGCCGGAGAACTTAAAAAGATATCTGACATAGGGGTCTGGCTTGTAGAGCTCTTTTGGTCTTTTTGGGCTTATTTCTGGCTTTACATAATTTTAGAGGTAATTTCATGCATTTTTCTTAACACTTGAACACCGTAATCTAACTTTTAATTTCATACTTGTTAATGTCAACATTTTGGATTATGGACTTGTCTAATGGTAAGCTTTATTATATGGACTGAATTAGTTCCTTTTAGTGATTAATATTACTCAAGATAAGCAACTGTTATATTGTGTTTTCTTCACCTATCCCCTACAATAGCACATTCAGTTATTGGACACTGGCCTTGTAACACAACAAGCGACGTAAAACATTGCTAGTTTTCCCTTTGTGTCTTCTGTGACTATGGAATACTTATCATCTCTTGTTTTGAATCAAACTTGTTTATATGACCTTACTTTGAAACTTCAAACTTTTACTACTTATCAAGTGATCATAGTTATCCCATATTGCAGTCAACAAATTATTGGTAGTTATCCCATATTGCAGTAAACAAATTATTGGTTTATTTTTATTTCACAAGTTACCTTTGTATCCAGGTATGGTCCCCAGGTGTGGTAACATTGTGGGAGTCCTTACTTACTGTTCTGCAGTTTGGATTATTGCTAATACATGCCTATGCCCAAGACAAACAATGGCCTTACTTGTCCCTTCCTATGTACGTCCTTCGTCCAATTGTCACTGAATCTTATAGAGTTTGTTTGAGTCCTACTATTTAAGGATTCTGCCTTTGTCTCCTGTTCTTTTGGTTGATGCTTTCTCAGTGAAAGGATTGAGAGGCCAGAGGACTGGGTCCCTCAGGATAATACTTCACCCAAATACCATGACATTCCCAGTGAGGATTACTCTGAGATTTCTGGGTTCAACGAAGAGGGAAATAACAATATCGTTGATATTTTTTCTGTACATACAATTAACGGGGCAGGTAACAGTTTTAAATGTTTAGGATTTGGTTATATGAATCTACTCTGAAATCTTTGCCTTGTTTGTATCCTCATAATTATTCTTGGTCTTAAAATTATTTATCAAATTTAAATAGGAGGTTCATGGGGGCCATATTTACAAGAGGTTCCTATTGGTTATTGTTTGTTTTAAGGCACCCATGTGGGCTTTTCATTTCTTATGTGGTTAATGTATTTGTTCATGAGCTCCTATTAGAAATGCCACTGAATGTTAAAGTTTGCTTTAAGAGATAAGTCTTGGTTTCACTTTCAAGATAACCTGGCAAAAGATTTTGCATTAATCTAATATCATAGTCCATAATATCAGCAACTGTTTGTAAGATTTTCAGATTAATTTTGTCGAAAGTGAGAGATCTTAGCCTCCGGAAGTATTCTGAAATTCAAAGAAAAAGACTTATAGGATACATCATAAAAGATGCGGACACTACATTAAAGCATTGCTTCCATATTCTACCTTATTTTATATTTAAGTAGATATCAAATAGAGCAAACAATCTGAAGAAAGTCATGGCAATAATATGAATTGAGAAACTCAATGCAGACCTTTAGGATGCTGAGTAAAGAGAACATGACAAATGCCTAATCAAAAAACCAGGTTAATTACTCCCTTTTTTTCTATTAGATTGTAAAGGTTGTAAAAGCACACACACTAAGAAAAAGCAGTTGATTGCTTTGACTTGATTCATCGCAAAAAAATTTTCTTTGAAAGTGCCTTTTAAGCGAATTCTTCTACCTTCCAAAGAAAATTTTGTATTTATTGAGCCTCATGAAATTTGACGCATAGTATAGACACGAAAAAAATGTTAACCGTCATTCAAATTAGGATGAAAGGGTGTTTATTCATTATCATTTTTTTTTAATCTTTGTGGATGTCTTGATTCTGCCAAATTGACATTTCTGTGAGGTACACACAGGCAATCTTGTTGACATAAAAATTTGTAGGTCAGCGACATCAAAGTGGGAACAGCAGTGATGCAGCTGAATCATCCACAAAACCTTCTTATTGGAAGAACATTGTGCAAGAATCTCATGTCTTCTCACTCTGGAAGCAACAATTTGTGCATGCGCTCATGGTATCTTATTTCTGCTGCATTCATAAATTTATATAGAAATCCTAGATTTGAATCTATGACAGATCATATGGATGGATGGTACTTTTCCATTTTCTAGCCTCTCTATGTCACTGGCACACACAGATACGGACACCTTTCGGTTCTGTTTTGTTATAAAATAAGGTGGATAGTGAATTTGCAAGTATACAAATTGGATGTATAGATAATAGACTGAGGTGATAGTGGAGCCATCTTGGGAGGTAGAGCTTGTCGAGAACTGCGCAATGCACAGGATTGAGGACAGGCTGGTATGTGACCTTAGATGAGGCTGATTTTTTTTTGGGGGGGCTGGTGGATGAGTTTGAATTATAAGCACTCCTGGGTGAAGTGAAGAATTTTTGCGATTGTGTAAATCAAGCGAGCATTCAGTACTTGCTGTCCATCAATCAACTTTCTAATCTGCGAGGATGCAAGTGGTCCCCTGAGCTCATCTTTGGAAGATCTTGGTGAAGAACTAACCCAGCAAACAATCCAAGTCCCCTAAAGCATCTGTCCACTGAGTTCTTAGGGCTCTGCAGTTCCTCATCTAAACCAAGATGAGAATCAAGTACGTGGAGCTGCCGTGTTGGTCAGGCAGATGCACGAACAAAAAATTGTGTCTTATCATGACTGTGAGTCATCTTGGTTTTATTGAGTCTGAGACCATTCCTTAAGGCCTTCGGGCACACTAGTTTTCCCAATAAGAGATAGGCAATCTACTATTGCTTGTGCAATCCTTGACAACCTGTGAACCCTCACATTAATTGCAAGTAGACTCAGAATGGAGTATTCTATGCATGAAATTATACGCAATTACATTTATGTATATTGATGTATTCTGCAAAGCTGCCCCGGTTCAAATTGTGGGTCTCCATAGTTGTCTTGTTGCTTTAAAGCTGAAATTTCCATATCCAGGCAAGCAAGATTTCACTGATTTCACCAGTATAATTGTCCTTGCATTCTTAGGGATTTAAACAATGATGATACCAAGAGGAACCTTCAACAAAGTTTTGTCAAGCTTCATTTTAGTTTCCCATAATTCCATGCATGTCTTTACTACAGAGAGCTTACCTGCAACTAAATTGTCATTTGTGTGTTTGAATGCTCCAAGGATTCTTTCATTTTTTCCCCTTATATCCAAAAGGGATCTTTGTCATTCACACTTCACTTATTCCATTTTGGCATAGAAGCTGACCTGTCAATAGTGCCTGAAAAGTATCTGGTTTGCATCTGTCCAACTTTGTGCAGCCTCATTAGTCCATATAGGTAGTGCACACGGGTGGAACAAGACTTTTTAGCAATAGAAACCTGCTTGGTGTTTGCAATCTCTGAGAAACTGGGGCATTGTTAATGAGGACCATCACTAACAAAGGGGCAACAGTTGCATTGCTCATCATTCATTTAATTATTGTTCAACTCTTTGCTTGTTTTATAACAAATATGCATGCATGTATATTGAACTGTAGAACTCTGCTGCTACACGCTTACATTATTGTTCTTATAAAAGAAACAACCAAGTTATCACGTTCTGTGGCTAATAACTAGAGTTTCTTGAGCAGCTAGAAAGTGCTGAATCAAGAAAATTGAGCAATACTTACCTACGGATAGCAAAAATACTCTGGCAATTGTTCCTTTCACCATGGAGACTTCTATTTGCTTTTGTACCTCCATATCAAGTTGCCCATGGGTGGATTGCCTTCATTTGCTCTCTGCTTTTCATTAGTGGCATAGCTTATATTGTTACAAAGCTCACAGATCTCATCAGCTGTGTCACAGGTTTCCATTCTTTTTCCCACAATCCTCATTCTTTGTGCTGCTGAAGTGGTTTTTATTGTTGAGCAGCTAGTCATGGAAGAGAATCAATTTTAACAATTTTGTTCTTTGACAGGCATAAATGCTTATGTCATAGCATTTACAGCATTGGCAAGTGGAACCTCATGGCCGGATTTAGTGGCAAGTAAAATTGCTGCTGAACGTCAGACAACTGCAGATTCTGCCATTGCAAACATTATTTGCAGGTTTTAACCGTCACCCTTAGCTAGAACACAAGTTACTTAAGAATAATTACTTGTTCCCTATTCCGTGTTCTGCAGTACATAGACTACCATAAGCCAAGAGAGTATGTCTAAGACTCCATGCAAACTACAGAGACTTTTCTTAGTTCTTAGTAAATCAAAAACAGTTTACTAGTGTTCAAATGTTGAGTTCATTGAATGCCACACCATGCTTCTTGTGATAATTTTGGGACATGATAACAGAAATCCAGAAAGGTCCATTGCACTGCTGCTTGTTGAAAACACTATATTTGGAAATGAGGATCAAGTAATCTGGTCTTTAAATTTGAGGAGATGAGTAGTGGAAACATCACTTGATTATCCCCTAGAAGTTGACAATAGCAGTTTCTTATGGTAAATGAAGTGTCAACTAGGCTCTATTGGAGAGCATCTTTGGTTGTAACGTAGGGATCTGAATTCAAATGCTTCCTGCAACACTTATGGGGCACCATGAGCATAGGCAACAACCCTGTATTGAGCAGCTTAATGACCTTTTTTTTTTTGGTTGTTCTTGGTGGAGGAGGAAATTATGCATAAGAAGTCCTGATTGACTAATTAACATAGGGCAATGCTACATAAACATGCGATGCACTTTCTGCACAAAGGATTAGGCTCAAATCTGCTACTAATACCCACATACGTAATTCCTGTTAAATGTATGAAAGTAAATTTATATTGGCTTGATTGGAGAGACATTGTATATCATTTTCCCCCCTTCTTCCTTTTTGCAGCAATTCAGTCAATATTTATGTGGGTATTGGTATTCCATGGTTGATCGACACTGCCTACAATTACTTTGCATACAAAGAACCCTTGACAATTCCGAATGCAGAAGGTCTTGGCTTGTCTTTACTCGTGTTCTTCTGTACATCTGCAGGCTGTATTTCAGTTCTGGTATTTAGGCGTTTAACATTGGGAGCTGAGCTTGGAGGACCTAGATTATGGGCGTGGGTCACCTTTGCCTACTTCATGTTACTTTGGCTTATTTTTGTTGTTCTTTCATCCCTAGCTGTTATCAGTACCTGATTCCCCACTTTTTTGTATCTACAGTTCCTTTTTGTCTTTTCATCTCTTTCTTACCGTACAGATGATCTTTCGCTTGATTGTTGTATTCATTGAAACACGATTCTGCAGAGGATGTATAAGGACTTGATGATATTTTATAGCAGCAATGAGATATACAGATTCTACACAAGCCTAATAACTCCAAATTATGAATCGTGGCCAGCAAGAGTGACTAGCACTCTAGGTCTATAATTGAGTTTGATGGCTTGTTATGAGATGGAGAAGAGCTTAAACATTTTTTTTTTTTTTTTTTTTTAAATAAGGGTGGCCTAGGACCCGAACATAAAATTTAGGACAATTACCAGCAATGTCCAAATTGGGCACTTAACTAACAAAACAACCAAGATCAATATCTGACGCAAATTTAACAAAACAAAATGCAAAACCCAAATTGGATACAAACCTACTCATATAAGAGGGGGTTGCAATGCAATGAATCAAAACTCAGAAATCCAGACCCTCCCCAAGTCCCACCATAGGATGCCGATCCCAAACAAAGGAAGCCCAGCTAAAGGGAAGCCCCTTCTGTGAAAATCTAGTTGATTGATGCCTAATAGCATTGATCGGGACTCAAAAATCACAAAATACCTCCAATTCACCTTCGGCTCTCGAATCTATTCACTCCCAAGTCGAAACCTTCAAGCTACCGTCTGAAATGCTTGCTGGCATCAATCACCATCAAATACTCCTACATCACCTGGTTGCAACGGCTGCTACGATTGGGGACGGGAGATTAGAGAGAGAAGCTTGAGACTCTAGTAAGACAGGGATTTTTCTTTTCCAAGTTAGAACCATATGCCGAGAGGGAGACAGATCAGCTTTCGCATAAACTTCCAACCAACGGTCTTAGCACCTTCTTTTAATGGGTCCTTGTCATAAAACCCTTAAAAGGTAAAATTATTTATAACCTGTAAATATCTCCCCATTACTCTCTTCACCATTCACAAGAAGAGAAGGCAATTCATCTATTAGTCTTATTTTGTGTAGAACATGTATAAACAAATTTAAGAAAGCATGACAAGCTATTCTCAAGATGGAACAAGAACATGCAAAAGATAAGAGCATTAGCCACCACAAGAGTTGGACAGAACATTCAAATATACACCAATTTATTTGCAGTGAGAGCATAGGTTCAAAGGACAAACTCTTTAAGAAACCCTACTCCAAAATCTAATGACTACAGAAAATTTGTTTCTTGAGGCGACCGGCGAACTTCACTGACTGGCTATAGCTTGGATTATAGTAAATAAACAAAAGCTACACCACTCCCACAGTAGGCTTTTCTTTCCCATGCGAAAATAACTTATTTTTGCCTAAGCAAGGGCGTAAGTGCAAGCTGTGGCTGGAGTTGCATCAAGCCGTTTCTTTGCAGAATTGTATTTTACGGTGATAAATCTGAAATTAACAGTAAAATTTCACACAAAAAATAAGTCCAATGCTCGTTATATAACTTGATTTCCTTAAAAAGAGGGGGTAAAGGAGAGATTATAATCTACAGCTTTACCTGAAGAAGTCCCTCCACAACAACTCAAACATCAACCAGTTCATTCCAGTATCACTTGATCCATTACCGCCATCCTTTGGGCTTGAGGAAGCCGAAATCGTTCTGTCACTCATAGAAGTCCATTTTTAAAATGAGAGAGTTCCATAAAACAACAAAAGAGTAAATTAAATGGAAGAAAAATTTCAGAGAAGAGGGCAAACCTATCAGCGGTATTCTTTATTTCTTCAAACATGGAACGCGGAGAGAGGCACCCAATGGTCAGCCACGGAGAGATCTTGCAAGAAAAGTTTGCACCATATATGCTATCATTGGTTCCCTTGTGTGGTTGTGCTTGACATTCAGCTGCAAACTGCTTAAGCTTCTGCACAGCTTCAGTCTCACCTCCCACCATTGGAGCACTAGCAGCAGGCTTTCCATCCTATATGACAATCAATATGCTCATAGCTATTAAATTTGGTGAATCAACAAGACCATAAATTGAAAATGAATTCAGAAGAGTGCAAACTCAATGGTCAACATGATCAAGCCTCGTGACATGTTAATTGCATGACTTCAAACTCCACAGATGAGTCCATATTGGCTCAACTAATTATAAAAACATGTGAAGACAAAGGAAAAGGCTTCAAAGAAGGAAAAGGTCCCACTCACTCTCATTAGGCACAACTAAGTGTTCCCTTATAATTTACAATATCCTTCTGGGAAATAACTTGTGCTTAGTTTTTACTCTATAATTTACTACGACAGAAATCCACTAACAAAGCTAGAAGGCTTCCAAGAATTTAACACTTCATTTCTTTAGATACCGAAAACTACCAAGACAAAATGAAAAGCCGGTTTTCTCAGCTTTGTCCTCCAAAATTTTCAATGTCAATTAGTCCAAATCAATCCTCAATATCCAAAACACAAACTCACTCAACAATACCCAACAATCAATAAAACAAAAAGCAAACTCACACACAAAAAACAGTGACTTTTACAAGTGCAGGGTAAGTCCAAGTCAATTCTAAACTATTCATGGAACAAACTCACTCAACAATAACAAACAACCATATAAACAATAAGCAAACTAACTCTGCATAAACACAAAAAGAAAAAGGAACCTTGATAGAAATGGCGAGTAAATGCCAAACAAAACAACCAAATGAACACAAGAAAAAGACCCAAACCTGAGCCATGGAAGCAGACGGGTTAAGACCCAAATCCAACAAGGAAGGAATATCCCCTGGCTCGACATCTCCGGTTGAAGGCAAACCCTTCAACTGATCCAAAGCAGCAACAGTCTTCCTCACTTCCAAGCCCTTCACTTTCTCTCTAAACCCACTATAATTGGAAGGCATTTCCTCCAACTTAAAAGGTAAATCCTCAACATGGTACAAAGTGCTTCCCCAAAAGTACTTAACCTCCACACCTTCATCCTTCATAGCGGCCTCAATTTTCTCCTCAGCCTTAACCTCATCCTGAGAAATTTCCCTATGTGCATACACAGCATCAGCCCCAATAGCCTTAGCCAACTCAACAAGCACAGTCTCAGGTTTCCCAATTCTAACAACAAGATCAGACCCTCTTGCCTGAAGAGACTTTCTAAGATCATTAACAGATTCAATAACAAATGTAGCTCTATAAGGACCTGTTTTGTCAAATCCAAATGATGATTTTCCATAATCTCTAGGATCAAAGCAATAAACAGGCAAGACAGAGATGGACTCGTTATTTGCTGAATTGAGACACTCATTATCATGAACGCGTAGGTCATTTCTGAACCATACAATGGAAGCACGACGAACTCCTGCAGCATTTGATGGGTCATTAGATCTGTTGGGACCTAATGAAAGCGGGTTTTGGAGAGGAGAGATAGAGACGTTGGATTTCAAGAAGTGCTTGGGAGGAGCGAGAGAGGAGGATGAGGAGAGAGATAGGGTGGAGAGAGAAGAGACCTGAGTTGGGATTTTGACTTTGGTGGGTTGGGAGGAGAAGAAGGATTGGATTTTTGGAGGGAGGAAGAAATGGGTAAGTGAGACTGTGGAAAGGGAAAGAGATATTGAAGCTGTAGAGAGCGACCGGGTAATGGGAACAACAGAAAGCTCATTTTTTTGTTCTTCTGATGAGGCTTTCGCAGCTGGGTTTGCTGTGTTTTGGTAATTGGAATCCATTTTCTTTTCGTTTTCTAGGGTTTATAGGATTGAGAGAAGATGAAGATAAGATTTTGTTTCTCCTCCCCCTGTTTGGTTTTTGGTTCTCTCTCTCTCTCTCTCTGGCTGCATGTGGGAGTGTGTGCAGAATTTGGGAGGGTGTTTTTAACGTTGGTCGGTAGGTGTCTGTGTGTGCTGTCAATGGTATATGATAGGACCAACGATGGCACCTAACCTCTTCCCACTAACCTTCAAACTTGGCAGTGGTAGGTTAATAACACTAACGTCCGCTTGATTTTCTTTTTGGTTTACACAAACCTTTTTCGGGAAAAAAAAAATCGAAGAAGAAATGGGGAAAAAAAAATATAGATCACATGAGTTTAGTATGCAATGTAATCTTTATTTATTTAGTCCAGAATAATATAATATAAATTTAAAATCGAGAAAAGATAGAATAAATTATTAATCAATCCATAACAAATTATATAACAGAGACAATGATAGGAGTATGTGGCTTTCTTAGAGTTTTTCATATCTGGGAAACAAGATCAAGTAGTCTTTTATGAATAGCTTGACCCTTTAATATGGTGAATGAAATATAGTAAGAGAAAGAAAAATTTATGAACCTATTTCCCTATCCTATTGGAACTAAGAGATCATCCCTGTAAAGCCTAGTATATTCTATCAAAATACCCGTTGGTAGTATAGTTATTTTATTATTTCTGTATCTTAAGAAAAAAAAAATTGTGCTATTGGTCGTCTAAATGTAATATATGTTATTTTTTTAAATTTAAAATTATATTTTAATTAATATAATTTAAATATAAAATTTTATTTAAAATCGACTCTCAATGTAATATTTTTAATATGAGAATCATTGAGCTTAACGTTGGTTGGGTTAAAAGGTCCATCGAATGGAGATATAGACCGATGTAATTAATATCTGTTAACATCAAAATTTTATGAATCGAAAAATTAAAATTTAAAATCTAATATATAGTAAAAGTATTTTGAAATTTAAAAAATTGAGATATAATTTTTAAAATGTTGATAAACTCCCAAATCCTAAAAGGAATACAGAACCAGATGCTGACATCCACACAGGCATGCGCAGACGCTCGCAGAGTCGCTGAAGGCTTAGACTAGAAAAGTGCCATAGGACGGGCTGCTCCAGAAAAACAATCCAATCCAAAGCACTAGCAGATCAGAAACATATGAATGTTCTGTTTAGTGGGCTCATCGCCGCCTACTTTTAACTTGCGTCTATCACCGCACTTCACCAGAATCAAAAATGGCCGTGGATTAAAAGTCAAGCTCAAGCTCAACTATCAAGCCGAAAACGACCCTCTTCTCCAAATTGCCATTCACAACGCTTCTCTTCGTTTCCAGGAAACTCTACGTCCAGGCAATACCCCCAATCTGTCTTTCTCTCTTTCTCTCTCTCTGGTCAAGAATGTTCAAGCGTGACCATCTTTAATGATAATTGTGCAATTAGGAGTTTAAGCCAATTGGGTCTTTTGGGTTTCTCTCGGGTTCTCATTTGGACATTTCACAATTTCAACCTGACTTAGAGTCTGAAGTTCATTAATTAATTCTTTGAGGTATATTTCTCTTTCATTTTGTTCTCTTACCGTACGCTAAGCATCCTTTATGGAAAGACCCATTAGACTATCTAGTATTCAACTTAGGTTGTTTGAACAATGCGGTAGAATTTGGCTGAAAAAGCAACATTATGGATTGGGAAAATTATGAAATTGATTGGCATGGAGACTTTTTTTTTTGGGGGAGCTGGGTGCAAAACTTCTGTCCTTTGCCAAATTATGTGGCACTGTGACATTTTTCATTAGACTTGGCCTATTATTATTATTATTATTTCCAGCTTTTATTCTGTCATTAACAAGTTTTTGGATTTCAAGCTATGGTCAGAATATGTTCTGGTGCCATACCTAAAATTGGGCTGAAAAAGTAACATTATGGATTGGGAAAATTATGAAATCGATTGACATGGCGATTTTATTTTGGAGTTGTCTGCAAGACTTCTATCCTTTGTCAAATTATGTGGCACTGTGACATTTATCATCAAAATTGGCCAATTATTATTATTACTTTTTCCAGCTTTTATTCTGTCATTAACACGTTTTTGGATTTCAAGCAACAGTCAGAATAGGTTCTGGTGCAATACCTAAAATTGTCCAAGATTAAGCCAGATCCTTGCGTTGCTCCATAATGGTCTTTATTATGCATCAGTCAACCCCATTTTCAAAAGTAATGAGTTCCTTTGAAGTGCTGTTATAATCTTTCTCACTCCTTTCTGTCTTGCCAATTTTGCCTTTTAGCTTTTTGATCCTGCAATTTAACTCCCTTCCAAGTAATTCCTTTATTCTAGATGCAGAACCAACCTGTCTTTTGGCTCATAACTTTTTATGTATTGCAAGCTTCTACTTAACAGTGGAATAATTCTAGAGTCTTAATATCAATACTTGCATCTGCAGACCCACTTTTTGTAGATCAATATGCTGGGTGCTTTGCCCCACCAGATTTTAAGGTGGGTTTGCAGTCGTGCTCAGACCACTACCGCCTAGCAACTAAGTTTATTGATGATAAGTTACTTAGCATGCTTAGCACAAATGATGAACTTCGACAGGTAATATTGGCCTGTTCAGATTTTGCTTAAAACTAGATTTTCTTGCTTCTTATTTTATTTTATTTTATTTTTCTTTATTTTATTTTATTTTATTTTGAGTTTATAGTTCATTGCTTAAATTTGCAGGTTGTTTTGTTAACAGATGGCATGGATACTCGGCCTTACAGACTCAGATGGCCACCTTCAACCATAATATTTGACGCATCCCCCGAAAGGGTTTTCCAAACAGCAGCCCAAAAACTCGACGGTCCGTCTTGTTCAACCAATGGAATTATTCTGAAATTTTGACTGCAAGAAGCATGGTTCAACTGTATAAATGATAAAAGTTGGCTTGGCTGAGTTAAGTTGCACAGGCAAAATGTTGAACTCTCCAATTTAATGAAAGAACCAACTCAACTTTATCCAGATTCTAAATAAAATCAAGGAAATACCAACAAGGAAACATTCACAGCAAGACAATTTGCAAGTTTGTGATATATGGCTAAAAGAATCTGCTTTTGGTTTGTTCAGCATTCATAAATTTGGTCAGATGGTCTTCTTAAAGAATTTTCATAGATATCCTTAACAATGTATGATGCGCTCCCACGATATCAAGCTTTGATCCATGCTCCTTTCTTTGCCTTTACAACCATTTTCTCATAGATTGTACCCCTCCATCCCCATTTTGGTTGAATCTTGCTGATGTTATTTTCTTTAGGAACAATTAGATGCTGGGGCTAGAATTCCTAGAAGCTGCATGTTTATACATGTTCCATTGGAGTCCTGTGACATGCAACATGTTCTATGTTCAAAAGGACTTAATGGTAACCGTCCAAGCATATGGGCCCTCCAGGTAAGAGTAGTTTTTACACCTCTTTGGCATTAGGTCCAGAATTGTGCGAGCATGGTGAGAACGGCTTGTACTTGTGGACACAGGGTCTGCCTCTGAGGACTTTGGTTAATTTTGAAGAAATGTTGTATGTTGTGAGTAGTTTAGCCGTGAAAGGATCTCTCTTTATTGGTGAATTGCCTGTCTGGCCGAAAGAAGCTGAAGTTGGCATGAAGGTCAGTTGGCTTTTACCCTACCCTGTAACATACTGGCTCTCAGTTGCTTGTTTTCTTCATGGAAGTTATGTAATGCCTTGTTGATTATTATGAACAGTCCAACACAAAGACATGGATGAACCAGCTTTTTATGCGCAATGGGTTTAAGGTGGAAACTGTTAGTTATGACAATGTTGCAATGAGTTTAGGTGAGAAGCTAACATTGGGGGACCACGAGAGTATTCTCTTTGTAGCTGAACATTTGCGGTTTTCTGATGCTCAGGTTAGAGGCCTCTACATGTTTCTCCCATCAACTTAGGCATCTTTTAGGGTTGCACAGCATTATTCAAACCAAGCGTATCGAACCTGATTTCAATGATCTGTAGTATTACCCTAACAATGCCTAACAATGCGGACCAAAAATAATCTTTCTCAAGGATTTGCTGATTTTTTCAGCAAATTCCCAATAATTAGTACCACTATTATTATGTTAGGGTGTTTTTCTTACAATTGACAGAAATTTCTGAAACATATATATCATGTGAAAATTGATGTGAGTCTTGGCATCCCATGTTTCAACAAAACTTGGACTGCTTGTGTTTGGACAGTAAGCTTTATTCGCATTGCTGGTTGTGCTTGACACCCAGTGATGGTTCTTGATCTCTTACCAGATTCCAACATAATTCATCTCTGATACAGCAGTAACTTGCATGTCATGCCCATGGATGGCAACATTAATAACATGTCCATATAGCTTCTGGGTTTGCTACTGAATTTTATGATTTGCTTATCATAGGCATTCTTGTTTTTTGTAGATGGATTCTTGGAGGAGAGAGTTCCAGAGAATAGAAGAAGAAGGGGATGAAGAGGGATTTGAAGAGCTCTGACATCTATTCTTTTTGTCCCTATCCCCACAGTGTTGCATCTTATGAAATAAAGTTGAAATTTTGTTCAATGTTCGAATTGTATTGTATAAATATTTGCTCAAGAAAGGGTTCAAGTTTTCATATAAAGCATTTTCTTCAATACCCAAGCACGAGAGAGAGAGAGGCATAACTCAAAACAGGAATAAGCCCAGCGAGAAGATTAATATATTTTCTAAACTAAAACGTGGGAAGCCTAAAGGAATTGCTTGCGTTTTTTTCCCCCACTGTTCTTCCTACATATTTTTTTTCTTGGAATAAAAAATGCCAAAACATAAACAAGGCATTTTTACACTGGTACGACATAAACCCAGGAACATTTGGCCCAAAAAAAAAAAAATCATTATAATAATAAGAACACGAAACACCCATGAATATCAGGCAAGCTGAGATTCCAAAACCACCATTTGCCTTCCCAAGTGTGAGATTGGAAGTGATTCACAACAGGAGCCCCCACCTAACCTTCACTTGATAGTCAAAAGACCTTGTTAAGTACCTAAAAAACACAACCCCATGTCCATGTCTAGTCTAATTAATGTAATCACGAGAGGGTATCTCCAACCAAATAATCCCACCTGACTTTCAAGGATGGTCAGGTGAGAGTCGTCAAGCTAAGCCCCTCATCTTCCATCCAAAGATAACTACCACAAGCACCACCTTCCTGTGGAAGAACCGAATTCCGGAAACCATTGCAGATTAGGGTAATGCTGCCCAAATGTGTCTGAAAAGATCTCTCTACTTAAGGAAATTGATTAACCAAACATGTGAGCGGCTTCAGAATCTAAGAGCCAGGAAGAGTTGGACGAGATCTGACCACATTCAGAACACCTCTTGCAGTTGCCTGTTATTAGGGAAGATAGTTAAGCACAAAACAAGTTAAGAAAATCTTGTTGCTAAGATAAGAAAACTAGAGCCTCAGTCACCTCAAAGAAGGAATTGTAGTTCATCCGCAAGAGAAACTGCCGGAGAAATGGTGCTCGTTGACTCCCTGCTAACTTGCTACTACGCAATATGGTGTACAAGGAGTTTGATTTCTTGTTAAATTCCTGAAACAAGATAAATAATTGTCTGGTAAATATTATGGCCAAGTTCAATAAAAAAAATTAAAAATCGTGACATGCAACATTATTTCTTTTTTAATTTCTAATACTAAGTTTAGCTCATATGAATCTGAAACCATATTTGTCAACCACATAATCATATCAGAGTACGAACAACCTGTACAAGTAAATAGTTTTCCTTTTTCTTCTTGTAATTGAATAAATTAGAGCCAAAGATCCATGAGTGACAGAAATTCTAGTCATGTTATGATTGAGCAAGGATAAACAAGAAGTAACCACCCATAAGCCATCAATAAAGTATTCACTTATTGTAAATAGGTGTTATATTGTTCACATCCATATGCTTACATATGTCAGTGTGTGTTTTATAGAGTACCTAAGTAATGACAAAAAACATGCAAAATCCCTTTTCGCAGACCCAAAGGTAAAACACAATTATATGACCCCTCCTGTCAGGTTGTCAAAATTCACCTTAATTTGCTGCAGCCATGTATAATATGACAAATACCAGGGGATGTAACGCTATGACTTCACTTAGTTATGGACAAAGCATGGCTATGTGAAGTGTGCGTGCAACAGCAGAGTGAGTTTCCATGGCTTTGATAGGTTAAGAGCAACATAACATAATATCAAAAAAAAAAAAAAAATAGAGCAACATAACTTTGACAGGACCATGAAAGACATTAACCCATCAGATAAAAAGGGTTTTCAACATATATGATATGATTAATTCACTAGCTACCATGTGAAAGCATGCCAAAAATCTCTCCCAAACTGCTTCAATTCGACTATCAGAGGGTGATAACAATATTCCATTACAAGTTTAACCTAGTAAGGATGTCCCTAGGTTTGGCAGCACCCAAAGGAATCACCTGATGAAAGCAATGATACAGCCTCCTCCAAACAATTACCATTACCATTACCATGCAATAAGGATGCTGCGTCAATTAGTTTGCTCCAAAATAGCAATACTTGCAGTATCTAACTGATTGTATAGTATAAACAATAAGTTGGCAAAACATACCTCAATTATACGCTCCAGCTCAGAAGTATTCAGGCTGCTTTCTTGGTTCTCAATGTTCCAGCAGAACTGCAGGCAGAGTTTCATTATACCATCAAGTATCCTTGATACAGAACCAATGTCCAGGAACGATTGTGATATCAAAGCAGACAAGTACCTGTAATAAATTCAGCATATAAGATTTTAGGACTGCAATCAACTGTGTGACCAGATTATGATTGTAGCAGTCATTACATGCATTAGTAAAGAACTATAGTAAGAATAAACTTCAACATAGATCGAGAAATTTAGCAGGCACAAAAACATTGGAGGATGTAAGAAGACATCTTGCAGAACTTAAACAGTGCCTTTGCACAAAGGCCAGGCGATATAATTTTCTCAATAAATAGCGGTATTCAATTGTTCAGTATCTTATAAAAACATTGACTACTGCTAAAAGAGCATGAGTTGTTGGTGTTTTAAGAAACCTTAAGGACCATTACAGGCCCTTTTATGATTCTACGGGGAAATAACTAAGCATGACCCTTAAATACATAAGCATGTGAGATTTCAGGGATTTTACTCTTTTGAAGAGTTCCTTGCCTAATGATACTTATTTTGGCAACAAGATTTCAAACAAGGGGTGATGGCCAGAAATCCAGAGAGATTTACTTCCTCCACATTAATTCTCTATCTAAACATGACTGTCAAATTCCTTTCTGAGAAAGTGCCATTCACTCCGTCCTGTCAAAGACACCATAAGTTCCATGATTCCGTGCTTCTTGCTCATATGGTAACGAACAAATGCATGTGAAAATGACAATGCAAGTGGAAAGATTTTGAGAATGATAAATACCCTGCATGCAGTCAAATTAGTACTTACTCTTGATGGAAGCCAACAAGTTCAGTAAAATCATGAAAGTCTTGAATATGAGCTTGCAGCACATTCCATTACGACTCTATCACATCCACCTAAAGAAAAGTTGCATGATATATTTCAGAATAATAAATAAAACAAGATGGAGTACAAAACTCATATGCTCCTTCGGACCTGATATTATCATCACTCTATCAAGGCCATAAAGGGCCAGCAGACTGGGAACCCATATCACGGAATGGTCCAAAAACGAAGTCAAATCACGTGTACTATCAAAATGGTTTGACCGCTCAGATTTTATAAGACCAACAAGTTCAAATCACATGAAAACCCCATCTCTCCAAATGTTGCAGCGATTGTTTCTTGATACACCAGAAGAAAGTATGACGATAGTCTTGTTGATTCAAGAGACTGCAGCATATTAATAAAGTGGTATTGGCAACTGAATTTGTCTTGCCAAATTCAAATAGGCATGGCCACGAGGGCCGTGACCATTTGAATATTAATTGATTAGGGGGACATGTCTTACAAGCCTAAGTCATTAAAAGTAAGACTTAGAAGGTGAGGTTATGACATTTAGCTCATGGCACCAGAATACACCCGACTTGACAAGGACAAATGTTCATATTTGTAGACCAGAAACAAGTATAACAGGATTACAGTTGCAACATAAAGAGTCCAATACATGTAGATATTAAAGATCTATCTCATTAATGACCTGTATGTAAAATTGCAGGTTTCTGATTAAGAACGCCATGTGCTCTCTAACTCTCCACATTGGACTGAAACATTGGCGTCTCAGCTGTGATGCTGAGAATTTTGTGCGATCATTTCGATATTTGGCAAAATCTGCATGATCTTGATGCATCACAGAAGCCCATGATTTCTCCAATTCCATCTGAGTTCGTTTAAGCCAGAGCAAATACTGGAAGATCCTCAAATATCTGGATCATATCATTAATCAAACATGTAAAAGAGAGAACATTAATGATCATTTCCAATGCCAGAACCATTTCTACTTATCAAACCATATTTTCATAGCAAAGGAAACAGCAGTAAGTAGCTCCAGTTGGATATTCATTACATGAAGATATATATTAAGAATGAAATCTTACTTAGAAAGCACTTCTTTGGTAAAAAATAACTGCAAAGGCCAATCTACAGAATATTCTAGAGCAATGCCATCCCAACCATCTAGGGACATCTCTGAAGAAGCATTTGATGACACAGCACCTGAGCTTTCATCAGAATAAGCTTTTGCCTTCGGGAGATCCACATGGGATGACTTTGCTGTGATCCCAAAAGAGGGCATCCTAGAAGAATGAAAGTCATCATTTAAAATTGCTAGTTAAATGTGACATCAATGGCAAACAATCTGGAAAACAGAGGGACTAGTACAAGCCGGATATGAAAAAGTCATCAAAATCGGGACATACCGCAAGGATACCCTTGAAAAATATCTATCTTCATCACCGATAGTCTTTAAGGCAGCCTGCATGAGCAGTATAAAGCATTTTAAAGACAGAGTGATCAAAATAGGTCAAATTGATAGGTCAATGATAAATATTCTATTGATAAGAACACTCACGCCAGCCTTACCAGCTGAAAAGGAACCATAAGATCAGCTTCAGCAGTTGATTGGCGTGGTGGCAGCCGCATCAATTGACGACTTTCCTCCAGGAAACACTGTGAAGAAAAATAAGAAGTGTTACATTAGGAATAAGTCCAAAACTTAGAGGACTTTAGAAACACTAGCAGAAAATCTGCAGAAATTCATTGAAAACCTCAAATGATAAAATCCATCTCAACCTCTATTACCTTACCATCACAAAATTTTATAAAATCTTGACCTAACCCTAAACCATCTTCTGCTTAAATATTGCAGTTAGAAAATATCAAGGTCTCCCTCTTCCAACTGTTGAACATGTTCTAGATCAGTCTTATCATTATCTCGTGAATTTTATTAGACTGTGTCAGAAGCAAGGGACAAGCAATAAGAAAGGTAAATGTAAGGCCATTACAGATAACAAACATAACAAGGCTAACCATAAAGGTACCAACATCATCTTCTTCATGTGAACCAAGTTCAGAACAGGCTATACTTCTACAGTAAGGGAAGTGCAAGTATCAAGTCACGAGCAGATAAGGAATGCATATCCATCTTATGTCAAGGGCAGTGCTAATTGTGATGCTTCCAAGTCTACATATTTAGGGAGCAGTTATATGATATGAGTATCTTTTAGTTATTACTTTAGTAAACTTACTCCATTGACAGCAAAAGAAAATGCTTATACTGAAGCTGGCACAGGTTTAATAGAAGAAGAGGGAAGGATGACTGGCACGGCCTCTCATATAGCACTGGGTGCCAAAACATAAAATGCCCCAAAGATTGTACATAAGGACTTGGCTTTTCACATGAATAAAGTACAGTGTAGCTTAGGAAAAACACAAATAAGTCCCAGCCGGAGTAACAGAAAGGGGGCTGAAGATAAGTGAATCAGGCAGTAGGAACTTAGTCAATAAATCCACCAAGACAGCTATATAACTTTACATGCAGTTGCTTCTGAATTTCTCTATAGGGCTTTAAAAAGACCTAAAAATTGAGACAACAAGAAAATGGGCTTCTAGAAGTTCAGTTTCCAGTCATTACTACAAAAACTTGGTTACGGATAGAGCATTGATTAATATGTAAGGTTGTTAAATATGATGGAGAGAGGCACACCGCATCCTCCCTAAGATTCGGCCTGCAGAACCATAAATTGATCAACAAAGAAAAAGGTACATTAAAAATTATGAAGACACATCTACTTGATAACAATCAACATCTTCAAAGATCCTAGATGACTTTAAAGACTAGCTGTCACCGTTACAAGGCTCTTGTACCTTCATAGCAGACATGCTCCAAATCCAACAGTCCTTTATACCATTCTAATCCAAGGAACCATGATGTATTTTGGGGGTCATGATTAGTTTAGTTCAAGCAGTCAATAATTCAGAGAGCTCTTAAATGGCAGTCAATAATTCAGAGAAAAAAGAAACAATGTCAAGAGAGAAAATCTCCGCAGCAAAATTCAATTTTTTCCTATCATGAGTAATGAAAATAAAGGGAGCAGTAGAAGCACTGATCATCTTACCTGAAAGAAGTCTCCTTTTGCTAAAAGGAAATAATCTTTGAGGGCTCTTAAATGGCCATTCAAGTCAGCACGTACAACCACAAGCTGAAAAAATTAGATAATGGTGAAAATTTGTCCCAAAAGAGAGAGAGAAACAAATGGTATAACGAAGCACCTGCCATAGATGACTGGCTGCAATGGCCCAAATAGAATCACCAGAAGATTCAAATGACCTTCTGTGGAACTCAGATGACTCCGGCAGACAACAAACAATATCATTCATCCATACCACTATTATAGTTACCAAAAATGAAAGCCTCCTAAATTGAGATCTATATTGTGAATTATGTGAGATGTGTAGTCGGCACCACGTTGACTGCAATCTTAGGAGTTACAATTAGAACCAGAGACAACCAGAAAATTCTAAGAACTTTGGATGTTATAGATAGTTCCAGTACAAAGTCAATATCTTCGTATAATTTGAAAAACCCTCAGAGTGTCAACTGATGTGAAATTCTAATTACCCTGCTCTTTGACATAGCTTAGAATACTACATATACGCTAGACATACAGCAAGATCAAAGATGCATTAAAATAGTTAAGGAATATTTTCTAGTTGAACATGTCAATAAGTGAGTTTCATCGTCAAGGCATATGCAAACATCACCCCCTTTGTGGGTGGTCATATCATATAATGCCTTTCCCTTGGTTTGATAGAAAGGAAGTGTTCTGAAATATTAAAGAAAGGAAAAACAGGATAAAAGTACCTTCCGGGAAAAGGAGTACAAAGGACACTCTGGAATAATAACATAAAATAATTTTCGATAGCCGGTCTTTCCAGTATCTCTTTATGTCCTCAAAGAGGATGCCTTCGAAGATCATTTACACTAAGCACCACAGACAGGAAAAGAACAGTGGTCATGTGCACTCATTATCCAACATCCAGATGCTATTTACAGGGCAATGCAGGATTTCAACGTTTCAGGGACCCGCAACAAATTTCAGAGTATTTAGCAAAGAGACATTGAGCTAAAAATTGCTCCTAATTTATATATATTCATGGTTTTCAACCAGATGGTGTCAAGAAAATGAAGACTAGTTTGAAAGACAGCAGTATAATGCATTCCAGAGTGATGTTCTGAACAACATAAACTGAAACCTAAGGAGATGCATCAAATAGCATACGATGAAATGTGCCACACACTCTATATAACCTTGTGCAAGTTTTGATGCTTTACATTTGCCATCCTTGACTACAGGAGACTTTTAAGGAAAACTAATTAACTCAAATTTAACAGTGCCTGTTACTGAATCACCATGGTCAGCACATAATTATTGGATAGTTTCATCATTCCATTAGATGTGGAAACCTATGACAAGATTACTGTGGAAATATTGAATATGATAGGTGATAATGGCTTAAAGGAAAACCTTGAGCTCCTGAAGCAAAGCTTTTATCTCATCAGCCTGCGACTGTGGAAGCAATTCCTCTCCAACACATTTTATATTCACAGACGGTTCCTTTTGGATAGAAAGACGCTTTAGAAATCCTTGAATTTTCTGAGATCCCCTTAGCTGCTGATAATACATGGTATCTTGGTTCCGAAAGGCAGGACTAGGATTACGAAGAACCCGAACTGCTTTGCCAGCAAAAAGAATGGATTCTGCTACTCGCATGGGAATATATTCAGGAAGCATATCCTGGAAAATAGTAGAGGTGGCGATTATGCATTTGTATATTGGTATAGTACAGCAAATCGATCAACATAAGAAAATGTCAATTTTCTGATAAACAATGCACTAGAAATACATGTAAGAATATCTGACAGAAATTTACTGGTGTATTATTTCTGTATAAAATTCTAGACTTTCTAAAGAAGAATGAAACAAAACAAAGATAAAAACAGCCAGTGTAGGTAGGAATATATTTCAAGCTGAACAGAACAAAAAGTTGACTAGTGGCAGTAAACAGAATCCTTGTCATGCCACGGTCTGCTAATTCTTACCAGGAAACTGAAGCAGGCAAAGGGGACAACAAAGAGACCTAACAATCAATTTGAACTACGGTTCTTGAAGTGTAATTAATCAGCCATAAAGTGGATTAAGTTACAGAAATTGGCATCATATACCCAAACGAAGAAAAAAGATCTCTGGTTCCCTATCAGAATTTGGAACTTATTGCAACGCCAAAGCCGACATCAATGAAGAAAAAAAGAAAAGGATCCCATTTCAGGTTTCCCTTGTGATCTTTGTTTGTATCAGATAACAAGTAATTTTAGGTTCAAAAACTTAAATCTAAAATTTATTTTTTATAAATCAGAAAAAGAAGAGATTTTCACAAAAACCAAAACTAGAAAATGAGAGGGGCACCAGGAAGTGCCTGGCCACAAGAGCTATAAAGCCAATGAATCTAAAAGGTAAACTACCTCCACAAAAGATTCACAAGATTTCAAGTGAGACCAAAAAACACGTATTTAAGAAATTAGTCCATAAATTTCAGCAAGGACCTCTCTACAACCTCAAAGCCCTGTTCCACTCCCCTGAGCCAGTGAATTGAGGTTTTAGGTTTTCAAGTTTAATAGTGAAATTTCTCTACAGGGTGCCTTGACAACAAGAAATTCAAGAGAACAAATAAGCTAAGGCTCAGTGGCATTTGAAACAATGCCATAGCTGTCACAGCTATAACAGTCTTTTCGCTCCCATACAGGATTCCAAACTGTGGATCGATGCTTTCTATAATGACCAAGAGTTGATTTAACCGCTGTATCCTATCCCTCAAGTGTTTTGACCAGAACAAGATCATACTGTTAGCACATAATCATAGTATAGTTCACCCCTCCAGCAACCCACGCTAATACAGCAGGTCTCATGAGTTTGGTCTTAGTTAAATTATAGTTGATCAAAGAATCTACTAAGTTATTGACCATGGCTTTTGCTGGCGTACATTCAATTCAATCCACCCAAGAGTCATGTCCAGGCAACTGTTGTATCCTATCCACTCAAGTGGTTTGACCAGTACAAGATCATACTGCTAGGGCATGACCATAGCACAGTTCACCCCTCCAGCAGCCCATGCCAATCCTGCAGGCCTCATGAGTTTCATCTTAGTGAGATTATAGTCGATCGGACAACCTATGGAGTTATTGACCCTGGCTTTTGTTGGCCTAAGCTCAATTCAATCAACCACACTTTAAGGCATTTATTGAGAAGGGTTATCCTTCTATAAGCCAAAAGAATGTCTCATAGCAAATTGGCACCCAGGGCCAAAGGGGGACTTATTACCATGATCCAAGCCACCAGTCCAGCACCAAGAGGCAACCCTCCTAGATAATGAAGCAAGTCAATTTATTAAATGCAGATAAACAAGGGGCATCAAAAAACATAAGAAAGCTCACAAAACAAGAACTTAATACGCACAAACCACAGTAGACTAGTAACAAATGAATTCCCAAGTAAAACCTAAATGGAGACAACAGACATCAAACCAAATTGGACTTCAAATCCTGCACCAGCTCTAGCATATACATGACTTAACCATGAAATATGAGGAAAAAATAAAAAGCACTAACAGAATAAATCCAAGGAAATCTTTTAACACGGTGTACGATATCAACCTTACCAGAAAAATATGAAATCCCAATTGCCAGTCTGTTAGGGTTGCATCGTCAATTAACAAGCTGGCTAGCTTTTCAGGCACATCTGGATGAGGGGATTCTTGCTCAGCATCCCTACCTTCCTGCCTGAAAATCAAACTAGCATTCTTAGCAATACTATTAAATAGATGCAAGTAATTTAAAATTTAAAATACTCAAAACCATGAAAGCAACTCATCCTGGCCACAAGCAAAAAGCTCCAACTTTAAGTGCGTGCACACACAGACACAGAGATCTTCCTGCCAAGTTCAGCAAGAATCTCCAAGACCATCTGATAATGAGGTGTTGACGGATTAACCCCATCCTTCTGGGAAAAAAGATATGGACACTCACACACTCAAAGGAGTTGGGAAAAACTATCATTCCTGAGATCCTAGCATATACATTCCCACAATACAAGCTTTGTTCTGTTATACAAGCAAATGATGAGGATAGAAGCGAATGGTAGTGGAAGTGTAAAACCCCAAGTTAAATCTACAGATTTACCGCTCTATGTGCTTGATTGTTGAATTAAACTGAACAAATTAATTATGAAAATTTAATAGCTACTAAATAAGCTGTTGAAACTGTAAGCTTCTTGACAAATTGTAAGGATAAACTCAATCTGAAAGTCCAACCGCTAACAATTGCAACTTGACATATATTAGACAGTTTCAGCATCTCAGCAAGGCTGAAGTTTTGCCCCCATTATGAGTTAACTGCAAAAGATTCAATTTCCACAATTTGCTATCATGAAGATTTAATGTCACATATTTAGGATTATATGCTGGCTTTGCCATACTGTAGTTTTTTATGACTAATATATAGGATATAAGAAGTTATTACCTTCTGATGAAAAAATCTCCATGTGGATCTTGAAGAATACCGTAGACCATCCAGGACGCAAGTTGATTATATAAAACCTGATGCCCATGCCAAAGAAGCCTATGCTTCTCACAAAGGTAAAAGAAAATAATAATTAGTTCACATCCTCTACTCAACAGAATATCATTGAGAAAAGCCACACATTGAGGAAAACCACAACATGATCAGCAAACACAATCACCAAGGCAATTATAAGTGAAGCATAACAAAAGATGAAGCTCATACCTCTGGATGCACGTCTGCAATTCAGGCATCCCACAGTGGCATCGCTTGTGCAAAAGGTTAAGGAATTGTCGTCCACGAATATCATCACGTTCAATTTCTAAAATGAGTTCATAAAGGGGTGGCAAGAGAACAAAAAACTGGAAGAACAGTACAGTAATAAGAAAAATGCAGAATAGATATATGTTTGAAAATGCTGTCAAATATACGTGTTAAATTAAATGGATCCTAAACTGAATTCCTGGCTGAACAGCAAATACCGTAGAAATCATCACTTTACTAGTGCTCAGGCATAGAGGATAAAGTAAGTCATCTGCTAGAGCACCTAAGTTGTGTACAGAAAACTGAAATAAGTGAGAAGACAGATGGATTTAAGTTTTGATATTTTTTGCAATGCAAACTGCAAGCCTTAAAAACTCCTTTCGTTAACAAATCTATAGAAAAAAAAAAGAAAAAAAAAAGGAGTAGATGCATGCAGCAACAAGCTAATCTCTATGACTAGCGGTTGTACTCTGGAGCTAGTGCGACAGATGTAAGAAGAGAAGTATATAACTTATTGTTGATGATGATAAGGACTAGCAAATGTAGCTTTTTAAGCTCGTCTGATTTTAATCATGATATGCCTATAAAGAAGTCAGGCTATGTATTTCCGAGCAAGACTTATTCCTAACACTCCAGAATTCAAATTATTTTTGGGGGCACAAGATAAAGGTTTAGCACATCGTTAACTCTTAATGCTATTAAACATTAACAGCGAGAGATCAGATAAAAAGGAGAACAATAACAGCAATGAAATATAAAGGAATGTAACACCAACCTTATTAAGCCCATCGGTTACAGTTGTCAAGATGGGATCAGATTCTGCCAAAAGCTTCTGCTCTATCTGTAGAACAGCAGATTGGTAAAGTGATATTACCTCAACAATGCCATTAGCAATGGCTCTTCTGTACACACTTGAATTTTCTGATTTCCCTTTCAATAACTCAGATGTCCGTGACAAAGGAGACTCAGTAGTGGACCTTATCCAACTTAAATTCCGTGACTTTGTTGCAAATCGGTCAAGCTCTCTGTACTAGAATCCTAAGGTAATGATCCTTTCAATAACATCCCTGTAAGAGTTATAGATTTCACTTAGTATACACTAGACAAATCATGGTCCAATATGATCCCAGCATTAGCTTTACAGTAGGGAGGTGGATGGATGCTACACTAGCGTCAACATGTTAAAATAAGTATCAAAATGGTTACCTTAACAAATGTTCCACTAGAACGAGAATTCATCAGGAGAGCAAAAGATATGGGGTTGCAGGATTTCTTTAATTTCTTTCAAAAGATAGGGGGTTGCATTTGGACTTCCGTAGGGACAACACGCCATTTTGGAGGAGTTTCCCTATGGCATCTTTGATAGTAGAAGCTTCTACAATTGGCTTATTACAGACAAGGGAAGGGACAGCCAGGCCATTTTCCATGAAAATTCATGTGGAATTCCGTCAACCCTCTGATTATGGTCTTTTTTGCTTGAGAGGCTACAAGGGTAGGATCTTGACTCAAGCTAATCTTCAAAGAAGAGATATTATAGTTAACAAATATGTTTTATATAAAAGCGATTTGTAGTCCGTAAACCACTTGTTGCTTCATTGTGCTTGGACTTGAGCCTTATAAATGAAAATTTTCTCTTCAATGCAGATTTAGTGGGTAGTTTTCAAGAATTCTTCGGGGTGAATTATGGGCTTGGAGTGGCATGAGGGTTTGTAAAGCGACCAAAATCTTTAGCATGCTACTTCTAAACATGTTTAGGTCCGTGTTAAGAGAACGGAGTAGGAGGGCCTAGAAAGTGTCAAGGAAACCTTAGCAATAATTTTGGAAAACTTCCTAAAACATTTTTTTTTTTGGTTGGCTGCTAAGTTATTTGAATTTTGTAGAGGTTGTTGACTATGTAGCACTCTCCTGGTGCTCCTCCCACCTTGTTTTTTGGTTTTGTGAATATATTTTCTTTTTTTCTCTAAATTAATATATATATATATATATATATATATATATATATATATTTTTTTATAAATAATATATATATATACTATATATATATAATATATATATATATAAGTATAACAGTATAGATGGCAAGCCATCTAATTACCTGTTAGTCGATCGAATGTCTTTTTTAATAGGAGGTATCCCAACTAAGTTGAGTTTAGTGGGTACCCCAACCCATTTTGTTTCAAACTAATCCCAAGGACCATAGTAGTCGACCTCTCCTGCTATAGCCTTTCAATTACCAGGATATCTTGTCCCCCATGAGGAATGACACTTTTGCAGGGTTTCGAACTCTTAGAGCCACACTACACTAGTGATGTGCTTATCAAGGCCTAGGTTGCCACCAAGGCATTTCCCAAGGGGCAAGATGTCTCCGGATTCAAATACAATATAAACCAAAACTTCACCACAAGATTTCATAATATGACCTAATTATATAACTAGAGATTGGCGCATCAATCGGATGGACACTATCAGACCATCTAATAATATCTCAAGGCAGTAATCTACACATCTCCGCATTCAAATGCAGTTCAATAATTCAATCCACAAAACGATACCATAACATGGGCTAACTATAGAACTTGGAACGAAATTTTAAATTATTTTGCCCTAACTTAGCGAGAGAGAGAGAGAGAGAGAGAGAGGTGAAATTAGGGTTTACCTGTCAGAGGGTTGGATGAAGGAAAGATCGGGAGCGAGTTTGAAAGTACATTTGTCGGAAATAGGGGAATCAGGAGAAAGATGAATGCCGAGAGAATTCTGATATTCTCTTTTGTCGATTATCAGATCTCCGGTGTAACCTAAAAGGGGTAGCAGAATTTCGTGCAGCATTCTTTCGCCGGAGGAGAGTGGTTTGGATGGGTCGTTTATAGGTTTTGGCGGGCCGGCCGGCGATGCCCAAATTTTCAAATGATAATATGGGAGGAAAGCTCAAAGACGCCTTGCTTATCCACCCGCTGACTGGAATATAAAATAAACGTCCCCCTCAGTTTAGAGTAATGCTCGCTTCTACGCCAAAAATAAAAAGGATAATTAAAATAATGGGAAAAAATTTTCAAATCTAATACCATAAGTTTTCAAAATCAAATATTACAACAATACTATATATGTCGAGTTTTAAAAACTTAACATGAATACTATTCATATAAGCCTTATATTAAATTTTAAAAACTCGATATGATACTGTTTACATGAATACTATATGTCGAGTTTTCAAAACTCAATATTTAAATGCTAGATTTAGAAATTTTTTTCTAAATATATTGTTTTAAATTTTTTTTTATTTTTTATATCAGAAGCGAACATTACTCCCTCAGTTCAAGTTATTTTTATTTTCCAACTATTTATGGAGTCTCAAAAAATAAATAAATAAACAGACGATAGTTATCTAATGGAATATAATATTAATTTCTTAAATAAAATTCTAAATTTAACTCGTAAGTTAGGCATGAAATTGATTATATTGAGATTTTAAATGAATCATCGTAAATTTTATATCAAATTAATCAAAATATGATTTTATATATCAATTGTTATATTATAAAAAAATTAAATAAATAATATATATTAACAAGCAGGTAAAAGACAATTTTTTCCGATAATCTTTTTTTTGGGTAGCTTTGTTTGGTTTAAAATCTGCAAAACATTTTTGTCTTATTTTTTCTTTTATTTTTTATGTAATTATTATAATTCATATATTTTTACAAATAACGTGATAAATTCATTAATATATAGAGTTATTATATAATAGATTTAAATTATCTAAACTACTATATTGATAATTAAGAATTTTAATTCTAATAAATATTTTAAATTTATGTTTTACCATTTTTATTGAAAATTTTATTTTAAATGATCATTTTAACTTCTGATTTTAATTTTAATTTCTTTATTTAAAAAAAAAATGGAGCCGCCGTGTGGGCCACGTGATGTGGGGGCAAAACGAAACTACCTTTTGGATTGGTCTAAACAAAAAATTTATTAGCATGGAACCAGGTGTTGATCTTATAGGCATTGAAGGGCATATTTACAATTGCTGTATCCTAACTGATTACCCAAACTACAGGCAAGTTTGCTTAAACTGCTAGAGCCGCTGCATCTTTTTGCTTCCATGCATATTGTGCCCCCATGATTGGGTTGCAGAAACAAAATCAAAAAAAATAAAAAAATAAAACAAACATAAAATGATATGTGGTAAAATAGTATTTTTATAAAAATAAAAGAAATAAAAATATAAAAAATATGAATTTTTATATTAAATATAAAAATATAAAAATAATAGAATCATCATATTTTATAATAATAATTTAAAATAATCAAATATATAATTATTAATTATAAAAAAATAATATAAAAAATTATGATTAAATAAATAAATAGTTTATTAAATACAAAAATATAAATATTAATTAATTTAATATATTAAAATAATTAAAAAATAAAAATATTAATATCGAAAAATCTTTGTACATCAACACTATCCCATGACATGCATCTTATGCCATACATAGGGGTGGTGATTGGGCTTTTTGAGCCAGGTTTTGCGAAACCCTGATTAAATTTTGATAGTCTGATTCTGAGTCCGAGCCCAACTCAAGAAATCTCAAAAAATTGGGACTCAAGCTCGGCTCAAAAAATTAAAAGGGACTCATGCCCATTTGGGAGCAGACTCATCTCGAAACATAATTTTTATTATTATTTTCTGATTATATAATTTTATTTTTCATATTTTATAATATAATAAATACAAAATAAAAATATATAAATTATCCAAATTAAAATACAAAACATATATCACCATGTCGAATTAAAAATTACCAAATTAAATTAAGAATAATATATTAAAATTATAAAAATTATCATCTAAATATCATAAGTTTTTATTTTTAATTTTAAAAAATAAAAAATTAAATAGACCAATGAGCCAAGCCTATTGTGTCCAGGCTCAACCATAACGAAAACAGGCAAGCTCGGCCCTCGGACCGGCCCGACCCAATCTTCAGTCCCAGCTACGCGAAGTCGGTGGCTTAAGATGCCTGTTGTTTCACACGAGCAAAAAGACCTGCCAGAGTTGCATGCATCATTACCAAGGCAGCCCAAGGGTCTGTTAGGCTGTTGGGCTCCATAAATTAAAAACATAAATAAGTAAATTACAAACAACTAATCCAACTCGGTCGACAAAACGCCCTGCTTTCCTTTTTTCTGGCCACCTCAGGAAAAGCAAAGACGAGAATAATGTTTTCTCTCTTCTCTCCCTTCCTATGACAAACTCTAATTCTTTAACGAAACAGAGCATTCGAGAACAAGAGCCTCGGATGTTTGTTTCATTGGAATGCTCAAACGGTCGCTATAGTCATCGTTAAAAAATTAAGATTTGTCACCAAAAAAAAAAAAAAAAGAGGGGGGGAAAAAAAGGGGGGGGGGGAAAAAGAGGGGGGGGGGGTAAAAAGGTGTTAAATGTGCGATAGATGAAGGTTATTTTGTGAATTTGATTGCCCTGCGATGTTTTAAAAATAATAAAAAAAAAAAAAAATCAATTCGGTACATTGCTCCGGTACTCGAAGTTCTCCACAGGATCGTATCGGCGATTCTTCTTCGACTCCTCTTCCGGCAATCCTTCTTCGTACTCTTACAAGTCACCACCATGAATCTCAACTAATTCGTCCGAATCAATCTCTTCTTCTTCGTCGCTGCTTGAAGGATTCGAATTCAAGAGATCTAGCCCCGTTCGCATCTTCGTCGGTAAACGCGGGCTTTTCGTACTTCTCCTTGTGTTCTTAGTTCTGCCGTTTTCGGGAAATTTATGGTTTCGGAATTCGAACTTTTGATCTTCTTATTTTTCTTGCCTCTTCCTCTGTTTCCGTCTCTCTCTTTCTTCTCTTCTTCTCCGCCATATTAAACTCCTAATATGAATAATCTGAAAGTTCTTTGTGGTGTATGGATTTACTTTGAGCACTTCGGAGCTCAGCTTTAATGCCGGCCAGAATCGGTACCCGTCGGCCGCGTAAACCAGAGAGAGCGGAGAGAGTAAACTAAAGAGAGAGATGGCGCTGGAGGATTCTACCCATCCTAAACGCATCGTTTCATCGAAATTTGATATTGAAACGCATCTGCCCTAATGTTTAATTTTAAATTATTTTCTAACGTTTATTTTAAATGATCGTCATCAAATGGAGTTAATAATAAAAATTTTTAGCATTAACTCAATTTCTTTTGTTAATAGTAAAAATTTTTAGAATATCTAATGACAAGAAAATAATGTATTTATTATAAAATAAAATTACTTTCCATTTGCATAAAATTTATTGCGTATGTTCTAATATTAAAAAATGATCAATAATGTTTTTTCTTAAAAAGAAAAAACACTTGTTTAATATTTTCTATTAATAATTTTTAATTTAAACACTTTATAACTTTGTAATTAATTTGAGTAGCAGAGATGATCATACGGATTATGTACATTAAATATGTGAATAGTTAATGTTATTTTAATATTTTAATCGTTTTAATATTAAATAATCTCTCCAGGAAAAAAAAAATTAGAGATTGAAAAAGATTAACTGGTTAAGCTATGTCATCAAGTAAATAAATCTTGGGAAAATAAATTATTTACCTTTGTAATACAAAATATCACAATTTGTTGGTAAGTTCCCGTAAAGTGCAGATTTCATGTGATTTTTTTTTTTCCATTTTAACTAGAAATTTTGATGGCGGGACCTCATCTGATCGAGCATGAGTCTTGGTCGTCGGTGATTGGTAGATCGTTTCCTTTACCGCGCCAGATATGTCATGACCAAGACAAATTGGTTTACCATAATGTGGATTGCCGTGCACAAGAATGCATGCTGGACTCCTGGTACGAGAGTTCTGGGCCTTAGCAGAGAAATGTGAAACTTCGATATCCTGGAGATGTGTGTGCGCGTGTGCGCGGAGAAAGGAAGAAGAAGAAGAAGAATGTGATCAGATTGGTTGTGTTTGGAGAGTATGAAAGCTTCACTTACCAACATGCATGGACGTAATTAAGCTTGCTCGGAGAAAGGTGAGGAACCCATGTTGGAGAAGGGGAGCGCGTGCAAACCGCAAGAGCCCTCAATTTATGAAAATGAGAAGACGGCATTTGCACGTGCCCTGCTTCTCCAGCAAGGAGCTACTCACCCATGAAACAATGAAGCACTCATTTTCTTCATAACCCTCCACTATTTATAAGCACAGAGAAAGAGAGAGAGAGAGTAATGAGTTAAAATGAGTAAATTTCAAAAGTGT
Source organism: Dillenia turbinata (assembly GCA_037126225.1). Taxonomy (NCBI): domain Eukaryota; kingdom Viridiplantae; phylum Streptophyta; class Magnoliopsida; order Dilleniales; family Dilleniaceae; genus Dillenia; species Dillenia turbinata. Next base: position 27,659,239 of record JBAMMX010000005.1, read on the forward strand.
TGGAGTGGAGAAAATCCACTGCCATGCCATGCCATCAACCCATATACGTGAAAAAGAATTCAATGTAACGATGGAAAGGGAGTGCGAAAGCATTAATTTTGTTCGAGGAACCCAGACAATTGATCTTGTCGGCTTCGACCTTCACAAAAGCAACCCAAAAAAAGAGCCCTTTTTTTCCCTTTTCCTTTCTATCCAGCTACAAGGGGAAATCAGTGTCACACAAAATGCACAAGGAGACAAGCAAAGGTAACCCTCACCCACAATTCTAGAGTCAGCAATCCTTTGCCTTGATTTAGATCAAGAATATCTTTCGGCCATGATTGTGGGTCCCAATCAACCTACAGAAATTTAGAACATAAATAATATATTCAAAATAATTCTTTTAATCATCCAATGTAAAATATTAATTTAAGTTTGTACGCTTTATTATTTTCCTCCAAAACTTCTCCTACTAGTCTTCTTATTTCACCTTTGTCATGGGGATGTCGTCCATTGTGTTTTTGGTAAACTCATTTAACATATATATATATTATAGAATTCTCACAGCTTGAAGAGATTTTATTAACTAATGATTTCAAACTTTTTTTCCTAATCCCATCTTAAAACAAAATTTGTAATTCACGTCCAATGGGTATGCAGGGAGGGGACTGATGTCTCCTAAAGAAAGGAATTTGGGACAGCACTAGCTAGGCAGTGAGGAATAAAGCAAAGGAAAAGGCACGTTCGGCTTTGCGTGTTGGTATGTAAATGTATCGAGTGTGTTTTGAGGAGGGAGTGGGGAGGCTTTTTCTAGGTTGACATGATTCCCTCTCCCTGCACCTCCGTGTTCTTTATACCTAGACACCCCCATTTCAACTTTTTCTCCCACGTCTTAACCCAATCTTATGGGACTAAATCCCCATAACATTTTAGTAAAACAATAAAGGCCAAGGTAATTTCAGCGGAGCGCAGACAGAGAGTGTTGCGACCTTTGTCTCTACATGTTCTAGAGAGGGGTAGATAGCAGTTGCTCGTAAGTCCCAACTTCCCCCTCGTATTGGATATTTGATAAATTGGATCCCTCCTTGTTAGTATGTGAGGCGGGTCCGCCCATGAGGGTAGACCCGCCCCCCTTTATTTTTGAACATGGGGTGATTTTTGTTAAAACCACCCCAACTCCCAACTCTCCCCTTATTTATCTCTCTTTCTCTCACTATGGAATAACTTTCCCAATAATGACCCCATTCTTGACGTGGGCATGAGAACAAGAAAAACAATATAATATATTGAAATAAACAAAAAGGAAGAAGACTTAGAATGTTTTTTTTCTTCTTTGTTAGAAAAGAGAGAGAAATATGATATTGAGAGATGAAGGGTTTTGAATATTAGTTGATCGTTATGTTCATCATGGCATTTGGACCGTGGAACAATAGGGGTGATCTATTTTTGTGGCGCTTTCTCGATTTAGAATACCCATTCGTCAAAGAATTAAGTGATCCAACCCAAAATTTAGATCCGAAAAAATTTCATAAAAAATATTTTTGTTGATTTATACGAAAATCTTCGATCCTTTTTCAGATTGTTATAAATAAATATAGATAGATCATCAAATATTACTTCTCTATTTTATTAGAGATGAGTATGGGTTATGAGTTTGGGCATCCACGATGAATTTGGGAATTATAGATTCATTACGATAAAGATTTACGAAATTAGAGAGGGGTTGATCCTTCTAAGTTACTTTATTTATAGAGAAGGTAATATCTGTACAGATATATTTGCTATATTAGGGACCGAAAGGTAGCCTGAGAGTCTATAAGTTATACTCTTCTCTTTCGTTTGTTAAAGTGTAATATTTGGGGTAGGGTTTATTTTAGAAGTTAGTCCATCTATCCTCCCATGTTTAAAAAAAAAAAAAAAAGAATGGTTTTTCCCATTCTTATCAGGGGAAGCAATTAATTGGTGTGCAGGGGAGGTGGGTGGCTGGAGATTTGAAACTCATTATAGAGTCAATACTAGCACCTGTATCTTGTGGAAGAAGAAGATAGATTTTGGACGAGGTTATGAGCAAATCCATTGACGTAAATACTGGCGTGTGCACTTGTTGTACTTTTTTGTGGGTGATGAAGTAAATGCTTTATTTGGTCACACACTCTTAACCTAATAAAAAAATTTCCACCGCACTTGATGCATATGTTTGACCCTATGCCCTTAAACCCACCCCCATTTCTTGCTTCACCCTCTGTCCTTTGGCAGGTACCACCTTCACTGGATTGCACAGAATAAGTGTCGGATTTCAAGTACCTCACTCACTCACTCTATGTGCTTCCCCCGATTGCACAAGTGTTTTTTTATATAAAAAAGAAGAAAATAATTTTTTTATTAGCATGATAAGATAATAAAATTAAATGCAAAGTAACATCTTTACACATTACGAATTAATATGGTTGGCAAAATCCTATTTGTGTTAACTTTTTGTCACTCGAATATCCTATGTTTTAATTGCGTTAAGAGAGTTTTAAAATCACATACATTAATTAATTTATTAGATTGGTATAATAAACATATTTTATGAGCTATTACATATTTTAAATAAATTCATGAGCATAGACTTCAAAAGATAGTGACTTACACTCTGATAATTATTAGGAAAAATATAAGAGAATACTCTAATTAAGTGTATTGAAATCTTAATTGTGGTGGGATTATGATAATAAATTTATCTTTTAATAATAATTATAATTCGAATCAAATATATTGTACGAATAATTTTATTTAAACAAACAATCAATTAAATTGATAAACAAGCAGATATCCAAGAAAGCATTACATGTGTGGTAAAAAGTTATGATAGAGTTGTTTCTTTAGTGATATTGAAATCATGAATTCGAGACATAAAAATAGTTTTTTTATAAAAATATAAGAGAAAAGTCGTATATATATATGTCTACCCTCCTCTACCCTCATACTAAGTCAGATAACACTTTATATATCAGGTAAGCCATTTAATAACGTATAAATTAGATCTATAAATAACTTCATAAATATTAGATTCATTTTGAAATAATTATTTAAATATCTAATACAATAGATTTGCAAAAATTGAGATCAGTTTTGCAAAGGATTTGCAAAAATTGATTATCAAGTTCAATGTCTCTTCAATAGCATGAAACAATTATTTTTTTTTTAAGTTCATAAAATGTTATTCTTTTCTGCTTCTTGTTTTTGTAAGCATGTGTGGGTGATATGGCAACAAGCATCCCATCAGTTTGCTTGCCCAATTTTATAAATGAATTAGGATTCCATTCAAAAGTTACAAAATAAAACTCAATCAATTTTTCTAACCCACATCACTCTTCATTTTATTATTTTTTTTTAAATTTTTTTTATCATTTTCAAGATAGAGAGAAGAGAGAAAAACTTTTTGTGAAAAATTTAATTTGAAGAGTCAATTTTAATTAGAAATTATCACTTAATCGGAAATCGAAACTTGAAAGTTCATCCAAGAAAAGAAAAAAAAATTATGTATTATTTTGACGTCAGAAGGGGAGATTTGGACGTCATCAGCTTGAGAGACACACTAAAACCTATTTTTAAAGTTTTAAATACTAATAAGAGGGAGGGCCCTCACTCCTCTTCCGGTTCAAACATCCAATCCTACCGTTGTAGAAATCGCCGCTCGTTGTTTTAGAAAAAGAGTGGAGATTCAAGTAGGAGGTCTTATCACTCACTGAAAGAGGAGAAAATCAATCCCTCGAAGGCCCATTACAAACACACAAGGTCAGTAGTCTCTGAATCGTCTCTTTCTCGAAGTTTTTTTTTTTTTTTTTTTTTTTTTGTGATTACTGGAATCGGAATGCCGATTCTTTTAATTCTTAATTTTCAGTTGATTAATTATTTCTTAATAACACCAAATCTTTTTGATTATTACTAAAGTAAATAAAAAATGTCTACTTCACCAAATCGTTGGAGAAACCCTAGTTAGTGCAGTGCACTGTACAACTGTTGAAGCCTGGCACATAACCTGTTCGATAAAATGCCCGAGACGAAGAAAAAGGTCCAATAAATATAAGTAATGCACATTTCTTGATCTTCACGTTTTGGGTTTTCAGAATTTATGCCAACAGTATGCTAGTTCTGACTGCGCATATGCTTTGGGAACAACTTAGTTTGCCAGAAACACCCCAGAAAAAAGAAAATATGCGAATCCTTTCACGGTACGTAAATATGCAGTCGGGTTTGAATTTCTTAGTGTTTGGCTTTGATAGCCCAAGGTTCACTTTCTTAATTAAATGTCAAACAAGTCATGCTTTAACATAATTATAATGGTTTCGTCGGTGTATAACAACGAATTATGATGCCCTAATTTGTCTGTAATTTCTTGTTTTGTCCATGTTTCGTTATCCAATTTAGTTCTTGGATTTTAGAGGGCTTTTTTTTAATTATTAAAGAAAATTAGATGATCAAATTTTATGCTAGTTGATGTCTAAGCATTGATTAACTCTCTGCTTCTCTTGGGCTTTAAAAGTCCCTAAGGCAGTAATCCGAGTCTCCTCCTTTGTAGAAATTTTGTAGCTCAAAAATGTTTATGCCCAAATTTAAGACATAAAGCCGTCAGTGCCTTATCCTTGCCTATCCTTATTCCTCAAGAATTCAATTTTAGTGCTAAGTTATGCTCATGTCGTGGTGAGTCAGTTTCAGGGAAACACATAAATGAAGATTTGTGTTTATAAAAGAAACCAAATTGAACTTCTGGAGCCGGCTGACTACTATAAATTTGGGTTACCAAGCGTAATAATATAAGCCATTAAGAGTCTGCCTTAGTACCTGCTGTATCTTCTCCTTTTTCTTCCAGCCGCCTTTTTCTTTTTCTGATAAAATTCTTATAATGACCTAGAAAAATTAACTTGGGCCTTTATGTCATATGAAATTATGCACAAAATACAAAGAGCTATGCAGTCCAAATATCACTACAAATCTGTGTTTTGCTTCTAACACGATTTTTGTTTTCTTTTTTTTTTTTTTTTTTTTTGTGTTGGCTTGCTTCTAGCATGATTATCAAGGCACAAGCGCAGTATGTTATGTATCACATGTATATTGTTTGTTGTGATGTTCTTGGGATTGGGCTTAGCTTGTAACACACAAATCAAGGTCTAGCGGGGTTCTTGAAACTTAAATAGAACGTTTACTGCATCCCCCAAAGACATATGGTATCCATTAACATGGCTGCGTGTAAGAGAGCATGAACCTGTACAGACATGCACTGGCCCTAACATCTTGAGCGTATATCATTTTAACATAATAATCACGCATAGGACAAGATTTATGCATTCATGTCATGGTTTTGATACTGTCCAAATATGGTATTGTTCGTCAGAAGGATGATATATGTATTCATCTTTTGCACGATGACCCCATGCCCTAATCCCCCCTACAACACATTGAAAAACTATTGTAATATTATGTGGGATTAATGTGGATTGGTGAATGAATCGATGGTTTTACTAGATAGGTGATATAATTCTTATTCATTTTCAATTTTAGTTCATTCTTTTCAAGTTTTAAATGAGATAAATCTTAATTTAGGAACTTACAACAACCAGCTGTGCAAGATTCATGCTACTACTCCTGTTTCATATCCTCACCCCCAAATCTCACTCCACTGGCTTGCCTGCCTGCAATTCATTACCTTGAAATTAGTATTGGGGCTCATTTCACACCTTCATGATGGGAAAGGCGTGAATCTAATATTGCTTGCTTTTCTTATTGTTTGCATATCTTTCTCCTAGATTTTTCCTGCTTCGCCTCTGCTACAGAATAATATATTTGCATTTATACGCATCATGGAATGATATTGGTGAAAAGACTGGGTTTGTTTATTCCCCTGTAGTCCGCACTAGGCCCATTGCTGGTTCATGTCTGTAGGTTGTTTTAGTGTCACTCTCGGTATCTTGGTACACAGGGATTTGATTAGCTAAAGAAATGTTTGAGAGTTTATTTGGACTTGTATGATGGAGAGCTCTTGTTCCAATTTGATCTAGCAAGATATGATTAGGGACATTTCTTACTCTTTGAGGTTGTTTCATTGTTCTTAAGTCAATCTATTGTCATATAATTTTGAGAATTTATTTTGCTGGGATGCTGAATTACTATGACGAGGAAATGTGAACTTCTTCAATTGTTCTCGAGTTGTATTCAAATAGTTCAACGCCAAGAGCATGTTTGAGAGTTGTATCAGAAGGAGATTCTACTGGCCTTTTTAATTGCAAGACAATCTTTGTTGCTATTTCAAGTAGCATGTATGCGATGTATTCATTGTCTGTGTCAAGATCTGTTGCCAGCTTATATTCGTGTGTGTGTGTGTCTGTGTTGGTGTTTGTGTCTGTGTGTGTATGTGTATGTTTTTTATTTTCTTAAAAAAATTATTTTCCCCTGCTGTTTCTTATATTGGGCATGGACAGATGGTTATCCCACCTCCAGTCAGGCTACCAAGGGTCATCAACTTTCTAAAACCATATGTTCTGAAGATGCACTTCACAAACAAGTTTGTGACTGCACAAGTGATCCACTCCCCAACTGCCACAGTGGCTGCATCAGCAAGCTCCCAGGAGAAAGCACTTAGGCCGGTATTGGAAACAACTCGTGATGTTGCTGCTGCAGCAAAGATCGGAAAAATATTGGGTGAGCGGCTTCTGCAAAAGGGCATTCCTGCTATTTCTGTATTCCTAAAAAGAGAACAGAAGTATCATGGCAAGGTGAAGGCAGTGATTGATTCTGTCAGAGATGCGGGAGTGAAGCTTCTGTAGATTAGTCTTTTCATTATTTATTTTGTGGAAACCAGCCACAAGCATTTGTAGTGGCAAACTGCTTACACTTAGTGTCATGTTGTTCCAAGAAAGATGAGAGCAGAGTAACAACGTGTTATTCTCATCCTTTTATTTTTCAAATTTCTTTGAATAAGGGTTTGCACTGTTGGATATGTTTTGGGGAAAGGGGAAGGGGGCATTTCTTTTGTTTCCTACGTTGAAGTTCAGATCCACAAGGGCAGAAGCTGATTTTGTAAGTGACGAGAAGGTGGTCTGTTTCTGGTGTCGGCACTACTTTATAGTGAAGTTTGGAGTTGTTAATGCCTTAAAGGTCTAATGTTTGACAATGTCAGCCGGGGTGTCTCAATCTCTCCATTTTTGGTTAAGTTCTTTGGTTGGGGGATGAGACATTCTATGATTTGTTGACCAACTCTTTTATTGTAATTGATAGCAATTGGTAAGCTTGATTTATTATTGCGCATTATTTATTTATTTATTTTTAAATCTTTTATCAAATCAAAGTCACAAGCTAAATTATGGGCATTCAATTTATCAATTTAATGAATATTAGTTAATTTAATCAAGAATTTTTATGATAACATTTATGGATAGTTTAGTGGTTCGTAGTAAGGCTATTACGAGACTCAGGTAGTGTTATGATATTGTGATACTATTTAATCAAAACTCGACTTGATTTTGATCAAACTGAGCTTGAGTTTGGGCTTTGGCTTATATAGTTTGGTATTAAGCTCGAGCCTAACTGTATCGAGTTTGAAAATTTGACAAATCCAATAAATTATATTTTTAAAATAATTTTTATTTATTAAAATAATTTTATTTTTTAAAAATAAATTTTAAAATAAGTGATACTATCTAATAACATTAATCGATGATACTTTGAGCTCAAATTCAAAAATTACAAACTTGATGAGACCGAGTTCGAATTCATCTATACAACACTTGAGCCGAATTTAGGTATCCCGTATCGATATTACCCGCTTTGACTCGAATTTTAAAACACCCCAGCGCACGGTGTTCCTACTTTTTAATCTAAGAACATAAAAAAATAAAAAATAAAAAATAAAAGATTGATGCTGCTTGGGCGTTAAACGACGACGTTTTCTCTAGCCCATTCCTTCATTGGCCCCACCACGAAAAGTACTCCATCGTCGCGCCAAAAATCGTGCTCAGCACAGGAGTGGGTCTCTTCCTGCGGAAGCTAATCGTCTTCTTAATACCCTTTCCTCCATTGACCCTCTCCCTAAGACTAAACCTCCCCTCTCTCTCTCTGGAAATGGCGTCCAAACTCAAAGTGGATGAGCTCAAAAACGAGCTCTCCAAGCGCGGCCGTAGCACTTCTGGCACTAAACCCACTCTGGTTCTCTCTCTCTCTCTCTTTTCACCAATTTCACAGTTCCTTACACTTTGATATAATATGTGACTCTTTCATAGGTTCGTAGACTGGAATCAGCTATTCGCGAAGAAAATAAGCAACAGGTGGATGGAATTAGGGACTCAGAATCAGATGATAGAAAAAGAAAGAGGGACTATGAAAATGGGGATTCAAATTCAAATGGCCCTGTCAAAATTTCAGCAATTGACAAGTTTAAAGAGATGGGTATTCGTGAATTGCGCCAACAAGCCACTCTTCGTGGAATTTCTTCAAATGGGTCTAAGAAAGAACTACTAGAGAGGCTTTGCAATAGTGATGATTCTGAAATGAAGAAGAACATTGATGAGGACATTCCTGAAGGTATCTATTTTGTCTAATTCAAGTTTTGTTTTTTGGGTTAATGTTTTCTATTTTAATTTTGCAAGCTGAATTGCGCATGTTGTTTTGTGATGGGTAGATGAGGATGAGAGAGAAGTAGCAGTGGAAGACAAAAAGGAGGCGAAGATTGTCACTGCCACTAAAAAGGGTGGTGCTGTGTTGGACCAGTGGATTCCTGATGAAATTAAGACCCAATACCATGTCCTTCAACTGGTTCTCTCTCTCTCTCTCTCTCTCTCCGTGGCTTTATTTGTTAATGCGATGCCCAAATTGAAAATCATCTAATGTTGATGCAGGGGGATGAAATCTATGATGCCATGTTGAACCAGACCAATGTTGGGGAGAACAATAATAAGTTCTATGTGATTCAAGTCCTAGGTTGTTTTCTAATTCCTTAGTTATACTCGCTTTACATTCCACCATTCTTGGGCACTCACTTAGTATTTGGTAGAAAAGATAGATTATATGCAGCCAAGCTCTAAATTGATCGAGGTATATAACTCATTTTTATTATTTCTTTTTGAGACATTTTGGCTATGTGACATGTAATAACGTTTTAGGAATGAGACATTTTGGCTATGCATTTATAGAATAGATCCATGGGGGAATGAGGCATTATGAGTTTGTGATACCTTTACCATGAATGTGCCTGTATGCAGTGGCGAAGCCACTAAGGAGGAAGTGTTTTGGAAAAAAATTTTGATGTATATATTTTTAGTGGGCATTAAAAAAAAAGAATGCCACCTAAATCCTTTACAATGTTGTTTATTTTCTGAAAATTATGTCTAACCCCATTGTCCCCGGCATGTACTTTGCCCCCACTAAAATAATTTTCTAGCTTCATCCTTGCCTGTATGTTACCAAATGGGAATGTATCCGGGTGATCTAATCTCATTACAATCACCATATTCATCGTGCACACCATCTCTGACTACATAGCATATAACCTCAGAGGATATCATAGACCAACGCCTGGCTACTCCTACATTTCATATTGCAGCAAAAGTGGTCCTCTCCTTGTTATGAGGATTGAGACATTTTGGCTATGCATCTATTGAAAAGATTAATGGGGGAACCTTAGTCTGATGTTGAAGTTGCTTGAATCTTACTTTCTTGGGTTCAATTCTTGGAAACAAGAGACGGTCTTGTCGTAGGCATATCGCCTATCTAGCATTCCCGTGTTTAGTGGGGTACTTTCAACAGATTTTTTTTCCTTTCTTTTTAAATATATTCTTTCATTCTATGGGTATTTAATATACTAGTTTGTGTTATCCTTGGCAAATTATGTTGAGCTTAGGTGTTCTTGCTCACTGCAGAGTCTGATGATGGCGGCAGATTCCTAGTCTATGCAAGATGGGGCAGAGTTGGTGTTAAGGGCCAAGATAAGATGCATGGTCCTTACACATCAAGGGATGATGCAATCCGAGAATTTGAACAAAAGTTTTCTGCCAAGACCAAGAATAATTGGTCTAACAGGAAAGAGTTTGTTTGCTACCCAAAATGCTATACTTGGTTGGAAATGGACTACAGCGAAAGGGAAAAGGAATCATCTGTAAGTTGTTTAATACTAAGTGATTGACTGCATGATTTCTTGCTAAGAATGCTATTCCTTTGCATTTATCTTATCTGCATTTGAAAATAAACCTTCCAGTGCAGCAATATGCTACTAAATAAAAATAATAATAAGAAAATTACAATTGCAGATGACATTATTATTGCTCCAAAGAGAAATCCATTGACTTTCTCATAAGCAATGTTGGGTGCATTCTTAATAAATGCATAGTGTGTCACTAATCCGTCTAGATACGATTGTTGTTGTCAATGTCTGCTTTTCTACCATTGTTCATTTTATTTAATTAATATTATTATTGGTAAACATAAATTCTTTATGTTAATGCTATCTTGTTTTCTAGTTGACCAACATTGGGTGCACTGACTATTGTCTGCTACATTCAACTTCAGATTCAAGAAAAATCTAGACCAACAACTATTCAACCTCGGGAAACGAAACTGGAACAACGTGTTGCAAAGTTTATCTCTCTTATATGCAATGTGAGCATGATGAAGCAGCAAATGCTGGAAATAGGTTGGTAGTTGCTGTAGTTTAAGGAACTTCAGATTCTTTTGATCCTCCAGTGTTTTCTTGATATGCTTCTTTCTTCCATTTTAGGTTATAATGCTGAGAAGTTGCCCCTTGGCAAGCTGAGCAAATCAACAATTTTAAAGGTAAGACTACGAGCAATGCTGTTGTCGTAGATGTCTAGTGATCGAAAAGTGTGTGGACTCTTTTTTACATGCATGGCTTTGTGCATCCTTGCTTGCAAATTTTCAAATTGACACTTCTCAGTTGTTCCCCCACCCCCTTTTTGTCTACTTTGTTGATTCTGAATGTTTGAAGGATGACAATAGAACACATTTTCCTACATTATTGATTAGCCTTATTGGATCTTGTATACAGGGATATAATGTCTTGAAGAGGATTGCTGATGTGATTGGCCAGTCCGATAGGAAACAGCTTGAACAACTTAGTGGGTAGGGATTGCTATGTTAGGAATGTTTCTCATTGTGCATCTTTATTTGCTTATCTGAGCCAACATCTATTATATGCCTTATTGTATTTTTCTGCCTTATTCTCACTTTCAGCTGACAGAATGACCATATTGTTATTATTTTCTGAATATAACTGTAAAATAGTTCCGAATTGAAGTTGATTCCATTTTTTTTTTTTTTTTTTTTTTTTTTGGCAGGGAATTTTATACTGTAATTCCCCATGACTTTGGTTTCAAAAAAATGCGTGAGTTCTTGTCCTCTCTGTCTCAGTCTCAATTTCATGTTCATAAAGAAACTCAGTTCTTCAATTACACAAATATCTATCTGTGCACAGACATTTGTGCATGCTTGTTTTTATGGCGAAAACAGTCTCCTGATTAACATGAAAAGTGATAATACTGCAGGTGAATTTGTCATTGACACACCTCAAAAGCTTAAAAGCAAGTTAGAAATGGTATCTCCCTCTTCCTCCTCTCCTTACCTCACACATCCATGCGCACAACTGCCCACCCATGTGGTCGCCATTCATTCATGGGTTCAAGAGGGGGGCTTCCTAGGTTTATGTTCAGAAAGCAAACTGGTTTAGTTTTGATTTCTCTCTCTCTCCCTCGGTCTCACACACACATACACAAAGCACAATAGACATGCGGATATGCACGCAAACTCGTGTTCATTCTCATCCTTTGTCCTATTTAGTTTGGGTTGCAATGTTGTATTGATTGACTCTTCTTTCCTAATGGTCTTAGTAGGCTTTATTTGGTAGGCTATTATTAGAGTTGAACACGGGCGAGGAAGGGCCTATTGGAGATTGGAGAAATTAATGAGTAAAAGTCAGGCCAAAGGCTGGCTCTAAAAATTTGGGCCAGGCATGGCCGGGCCAACCTGAATTTAGAAAAGGCCTAAAAGGCTGGCCTGAGCCCATACTGTTGTGGGGCTGGGCAGGTGGGCATCTGGGCAATGTTCATGTCCAGTTATTATGTTCTACTTTTTACTATATTTACATCTCGGTATGATGTTTTTATCCTTGTCTTGTCAAGTGGCATTTCTATTAGCCTTTTGTTTTATTAACCTTGTTGTTCTATGAACTGATTTATTTATTTATTTATTTATTTATTTATTGCAATTGAAGGTTGAAGCACTTGGGGAAATTGAGGTTGCTACTAAGTTGTTGGAGGATGACGTTGCCTCACAGGTGTTCTGTCCACTCTTCACCTTGTTCATCATCAATAAACTGTTCAGTGCTGTATTCATCCTATTTTGATGAAGTCTACAGTTATACTTCTAAGGATCAATTTACAGCTTTACTATAGTTATTAGCCCATCAAACCTTTAATTTTTGTAAATTGCTTTTGCCTCTAAATGAGCTGGACCTTGTTATTACCAGTCAAAACATGTATTGAGAGTTACCAGTGTTTATGCTGTTTTAGTACCATAGTTTCAATAGATTCCAAGTGTTTGATTCATATCATGTATTCACAGATTATTATTATTGTCATTATTTTCTTTCTGTTTGTTTTATTGTTGTTGTACATTTTCTGTGATTAGTTAAAAATTTGTGAACTTACCTCCATTTGTTTTCTGCTACTGTTTTAGGAAGATCCATTATTTTCTCAGTATCAGCGACTTCGTTGCGGAATGCTACCAGTTGAAGCTGGTACCAAGGAATTTTCTATGGTATTTATTTTATTGTTTAACTGTCTTCTTGACTTTCTATTCTTATTTGGTGATTCCCCATTCATGAATCTACTTCTAATTTGAACTTCATTTGTGCTGTAAGATCGCAAGGTATATGAAAAACACTCATGCAAAAACTCACTCAAATTATACAGTCGATATTGTTCAAATATTCAGGGCATCAAGAGAGAGTGAAATCGAGAGATTTAAAAAGGTACGATACATAGGCTGGATACCTGCTACCCTCTCTATGGATTTTTTTTTTAATTATTATTTTTATTATTATTGTTATTTTTACACTCCTGCAGCCAATTAAAGATTTTAAGTCCGTTGCATTTGCTTTGTTTTGCTTTGAGCAGTTCTCTTGCATGAAGAATAGGATGCTTCTGTGGCACGGCTCTCGACTCACAAACTGGACTGGCATTCTTTCCCAAGGTTCTTTCTTTCTGCCACAGAAAAAAGATTACAAAACTATTGACCAGTGGAGTAACCATTTGTACCATAATGAAATTATCAGGGTTGCGCATTGCTCCACCTGAAGCCCCTGTAACTGGTTACATGTTTGGAAAAGGGGTATATTTTGCTGATATGTTCTCCAAAAGTGCAAATTACTGCTACTCAACTCGTTCTGCTACATCTGGTGTGCTGCTGCTTTGTGAGGTTGTACTTTGTCTCTTAAATAAGATTATTTCATTTTCATTTTTCCTAAGCACACACTTCAACAAGCAAATTTTGACATTTCCCAGCATTATCCTACTTTGGCCCTAGTTTGCAGCCTATATGTATTCTCATTTTTTTTTCAGCATTCTAAAACAGCAGTTCATTCAGGAAAAAAAAAAGAAAAAAAAAAAAAAGAGCATTACATGTTAATTTTCATATGTGGCTTTGCTTCATTTTGAAGTACGAACCTTTTGTTGGAGTGTCAGTTTCATCCAAATTTGCCTGCTTCACTTCTGAAGAGTGCATTTAAGATATATATATTCATATGTATGTATGTATGAGTACTTTTTTCCTCTGTGTTGTGTTGAATATTGTCATTTCAACCGCCTGCATTTAGGTTGCACTGGGTGACATGGCTGAGCTTCTTGCTGCAAACTATCATGCTGATCAGTTGCCAGAGGGGAAGCTGAGGTTTGTTCCGTATCCCATGACAAGATGTTGATATAATGCTTACCAGTGATTGTTGCTTCGTGAGTATAATTGCTAATGGTTATGTTAAATACATTAACTAAGTGGTTGATGATCTTCCTTTGTCCATGTCCCCGGGGGGGGGGGGGGGAACTCTGAGCCATTCGAATGGCTTATGTTTGTGAATAGCTTGTATCCTGACATTGTCATCTGCACTTGCCTTGTGCTGTACCTTTATTTGGCTCTGTTTTAAATAGATTAGACCAAGGTGTGACCATGGCATGCTTTGCTTGCATTTGAAACTTGTAGCTAAAAATCCTGATCTTGCAGCACAAAAGGAGTTGGTGCTACTGCCCCAGATCTTTCAGAGGCTGAAATACTGGAAGATGGTGTTGTGGTTCCTCTAGGGAGGCCAAAAGAGCAGCAGGGAACCAAGGTATAACAAGATTGAGGGTTAAAATATTTTTACACTCTGAAAATAGTTTAGTAACTCTACCAAATTGAATGCTGTTTGACATGCTACTTGATATGCTGCTTGCAGTTTCGAATCCATAATTCACTGGGCTTAACTCCTCTCTTCTGATTCTTTCAGGGTAGTTTGTTGTACAATGAGTACATAGTGTACAATGTGGACCAGATTAGGATGCGATATGTTATTCAAGTAAATTTCAAGTACAAGAAATGATCGCCATTTGTGTGTAGTTTGCCATTTTTGTATCTCCAATATGTTAGTTTCAATTGTGTACCTGTTGACAGTTAATGTATTGAGATTGTCAAAGCTCAAAAGCAACCATATACATTTGTAATAAATAGAAAATGTTTTTCCACCTCTTTTTCTGGAACAAATTATGTGAATGTTTATTTATGGCCATGATTGTCTTCTTCACTTACATTTTAATTTTCATGGAGCACAGCAAAATTCTCATCCCATTGTCTTCCAGTGATTGCTTAATAATTGTTATTATTTGGGAACAAATGATCTTCCCTGAATGTCTCATTTGAGTCTCAATCGAAGGATGAAGGAATCATTTTGTGCCTGCTTTTATTCATGTTTCTTTATCCTGATATTGTGTCATGCTTGCCCTCGAGGCTTTCTAGAGGCTTTTACAACTCTACTACAACAATAACAATCTTGATCTTGATATCAAATTTTGAGATCGATAATGAGAGAGATAAAAGGGAAAAAAAGATATTGATTTAATTGGTATAAATTTTTCTACTCTATTCATTCCTATCGAAAATAATATTCTCAACTAAACTTTTAACTATTATATGTTGTTATGGATTACTTATGATGGGACGTAGACCAAATCTCAAATTAGAAAAATCAATTCTCAAAAGACCCACGAAGGGCACTTACCGATCAGTATCTAACGCCTACCATGATAATCTACCGAAGGGTCATAGTCGTCTCGATTAATCTACAGAGAGGTCTCAGTCGCCCGGGTCTACCAAATGTAACTCACTGAGCAAAGGTAATTGCCCTGATCAAGCAAGCAGACATCAACCCTTCAATCGGACTAGCCACGAAAGTCCCTTAATCGGTCGAGAGACCGAACGGTGGGCAACATTCCTAACGACTCAAAAGGAAAGTCAGAACCCTTTTACCTCTACTTCATATTTTCATAACGGCAAAACAAAGATCTTT
Organism: Dillenia turbinata; assembly: GCA_037126225.1. NCBI lineage: Eukaryota > Viridiplantae > Streptophyta > Magnoliopsida > Dilleniales > Dilleniaceae > Dillenia > Dillenia turbinata. The sequence goes on from JBAMMX010000005.1 coordinate 27,674,795, forward strand.
CGAATAAGGAAAGCGTTCCTCCAAAAGTGTAAGTCCTCCCTGAAAAGTAAGGATCATAATCAACTCGAAATACTAACTCCCGAGCTTCTCGGATCGGTCTGATAAGGAATGTAGGATTGAAGTCCCCCAACGGTGCACGTTTCTTAGGGGTATAAAATGATCTCTAAGATCTCAGAATCAGATACGCTCTCTAAACCTAATATTCTTGGTACACTGATCATAGGGAACAATCTTCCCAACTCTAAATTTGTTTCTTTCAATTGAAAATCGCTCTTTACTGATTTGAGTATCGAGCCTTCCCGCCGGAACACCCTTTGGCGGTTTTTGCAGGTGTATTCACCCATTGACGGCTACTGTTCGGGTCAAGAAGGAACTGGTATCTGTGGAACCATAACCCACCTCTAACAGATTGGTGTCGTCCGTGGGAAGCAGACTAGAGTAATTTTTTATTGTTATTCTAACAATCATGTCTCCAAGAATTAGAGCGTCTTCGAGAGCCACATCTACTGTAGGAGGGCACATCCCTATGCCTACCGAACCTACCGTTCCCCCAGAACGACGAGTCATGGCCATAGGACCAGAACAGGCAGACCAGCCTCAAATGGAAAGATTAGTGTCTGAAATCTAAAGAATGAGTAAACAGTCGGAAGGACTCAGTCGAGCTCTCGGGCTAAACAACCATTCGTCTGCTACAGAATCCGAATATAAGCAACCACCCAGACAAGAATTCCCGGAACCATTGGCAGCCTCCCAATACGACCCCCAAGATCTGAAAAGGCAGATTGAACAGCTCGTGGCCACTGAACTTAAAAGAGCGGACGTAAAAGATAGGGAAGATCCCCTACGCTCCCTAGGCGAATCGTCATTCGATGCAAATATCTTGTCAGAACCAACGCCAAGGGATATCCTTCTACCTCCTATGGAGCGGTATGACGGGACAAATGACCGCCGCGATCATTCTGCCCATTTCATAACAATTATGGTCTCTAGAGATCTCTCGGATGCCGCGATATGCAAACACTTCCCTACCACTCTTAAGGGCAATACCCTAGCCTGGTTCAATTCTCTTCCCCAGTTCAGTATCAAGAGTTTCACATAACTCCGATAATAATTTGAGACCCACTTTGTAATCAGTCGAGGGGCTAAACGAAAAACTACATCTCTCTTATCATTACATCAATGGAAAGAGGAATCTCTCAGGAATTTCATAGAGAGATTTAAGACAGAAATGCTAAAAGTTTCTGATCTGAACCATAACATCGCTTTGACCGCGCTCCTAACGGGCCTGCGCTCCTCTGATATGAAGGTCTCTATCACAAATAAGCCTCCAGCATCCATCCAAGAGTTTTACTCCCGAGCGGAGAAATATATTGTTACGGAAGAAGCAAAGGCTTTCGATCGACAAAAAAGCCGCCATAGCAGGAAAGAACGTAGCCGGTCGCCACGCTGGCCTTCCCCAAAAAGAGGCAAACCAGGTATTCCACTTTCGCAAAGGTTCAACATTTACACCCCACTGAGTGAAACACCAAGCCAGGTTTTGTATCAAATAAAGAACAAGTCATACGTCAGATGGCCCCCATGTCCGATAAAAGAATATCTTAAGAAAGACAAGTCCAAGTACTGCCATTTCCATCGGGACTACGGCTATACGACCGATGAGTGTAAAAGACTCAAGGATGAGCTAGAATTCTTGGTCCGCAGCGGGAAACTGCAGAAGTTTATCAGTATAGAAGGAAGGAATCTGCCTTCCCCCAATAGGCATGACGCACCAAAGGAAAATGAGCTGCCTCATAGGCCAGATCCCAAACCATCACGCGAAGAACCAGGAGGGGTGATCTTCCAAATCCACAATGAAGACGGTTGGCACGAGCCATACGTTCCTACTAGCATTTGTCTGGCCTATGACCCAGATTTCCCAGTACTTTTCTCTTGATTAAGATTTTGATGTTTTCTACTACTCACCGACTGCACGTAACTCGGGATTTCTAATGATCCACTGAGAAAGAACGTCCTAAAGTCTCTAATCGACCAAAGGGTCTCAGTAGTCCAAATCTTCCGAACGAATGTGTCATTAAGTTGGGATAGAACTCTCCGAACAGGCGGACACAACCCTGCCTCCTAAATTCTCTAATCAACCGAAGGGTCTCAGTCGCCCAGATCTTCCGAACAAATGTCTCGTTAAGTTGGGATAGAACTCCCCGAACGGACGGACATAGCCCTACCTCCTAAAATTTCTAATCGACCGAAGGGTCTCAGTCACCCAGATCTTCCGAATGAATATATCATTAAGTTGGGATAAAACTCTCCGAACGGGCGTACACGGCCCTGCCTCCTAAAGTCTCTAATCAACCAAAGAGTCTCAGTCGCCCAGATCTTCCGAACGAATGTGTCATTAAATTGGGATAGAACTCTCCGAACGGGAGGACACGGCCCTACCTCCTAAAGTCTCTAATCGACCAAAGAATCTCAGTCGCCCAGATCTTCCGAACGAATGTGTCGTTAAGTTGGGATAGAACTCCCCGAACGGGCGGTCGCGACCCTATCTCCTAAAGTCTCTAATCGACTGAAGGGGCTTAGTTGCCCAAATATTCCGAACGAATGTGTCGTTAGGTTGTAATAGAACTCCCCGAACGGGTGGACACGGCCCTACCTCCTATAGTCTCTAATCGACCGAAGGGTTTCAATCGCCCAGATCTTTCGAATGAATGTGTCGTTAAGTTGGGATAGAACTCTCCGAACAGGCGGACACGACCCTACCTCCTAAAATCTCTAATCGACCGAAGGGCCTTAGTCGCCCAGATCTTCCGAACGAATGTGTCGTTAAGTCGGGATAGAATTCCCCGAACGGGCGGACACGACCCTACCTCCTAAATTCTCTAATTGACCGAAGGGTCTCAGTCGTCCGGACCTATCGAGCGAACATCTCCGAATCAATCTCCTAAAAACAGGCTGAAGCAACCCTAATTCCAAGAGCTATCAATAAAACACCAGAAGTTGGACTACTCGGCACAATCGAACGAACGCATCATTAGAGGAGATCCCCCTGACCTCGCTTGACTACCAAGATATCAGAAGTTCCTTGATGATTATTACATTTCAATAAATCATGAGGTAAAAAATCCTCATTCCATAAAATTACAAAAGAATGGAAGGGGCACAAGAAATAAGAAGAGCGAAATTCGAATTCGCTGATTCTTCAAAAGGGGGCAGAGCTTCGTACCGTCCAACCTCTCGAAAAATCTCTTCAGCGCATTTCAGACGCTCATGCAATTTACGCTGAAAAAGTTAGAGGATGATAGCATCTTTGGTAGCAGAAGCCTTGAGATAAGCTATCTCTTGTTCAGCCCTTCGAACGGACTCTCCTTGTAAATGGGCTAACGTCTCAGCGGCTGTTAACCGCGCTTTCCGAGCATATGCCTCTGTTTCCAATTCCTTACAATTAGTTTGAGCCAAAGCGAGGTCTTCCCGAAAACGCTTGATCTGCCTGCCTTTGACCTCTCCAATGGTCTTCTCTTGGTTCTTCAAGGTGTCCCTCAGTGCCAACACTTGGTCGCTTATGCGAGAAAATTGTTCATCCCGCTCTGCCCTCAACTTTCTTTGAAGCTGAGCCAGGGCAGAAGTCTGAAAAAAAGACACGGTAGTCAGAATCACGAGACAGTAAAGATCAAATTTTAACTCGCACAGAGAAAATACTTACTGTAAGGAAAAGAGATTGGATGGCCCTGTTAGTACACTCAAGAGGCATCTTTCGGAGGGTGGATTTTGAAAGAAGTTGGAAACACTCAGCCAACTGTAATCTTTCCTGCGGATGAACAAGATTGAAATTGTGGCCCCCCATGAAGACCACCACTGATTTATCTTCGGAACTCCGTCCCTCTCCAATCAAAATAGGTAGAGGAACGCAATAGTCATATGGTACATCGACCAAAAGACACTGAGACCCCCAAGGAGGCTGTCCCGAAATTTCTTCCGGAATGGAGGCGGAAGGTTGCGTCATCGGAAACTCCTCCGACCTTTGTGGATCTTGAACCGGAACGTTCTCAGTCACTTCGAAGAGTCCTTCGCCGGAACCGCCTCCCTCTCTAATCTAGATAGACGCATTAAAGACTTCGTCGACTAAATGTCCTCCTCCTGTTTCAGAATGCTCTTGAGAAAGCATATGCTCTCCAGATTCGGCTTGCTCTTGTTCCTTAACAGGAGGACTGTACACTCTAGTCTTAGACTTTTTCCGCCGGGACTCAGGGGAAGCATCAACCGCCTTCCTCTTCGTATGAGACCGCATTTCCCGCTCAGTAGATATTTTATCGAGAAGACGGGCATAAATGTCCGACACAGTGTCGACCAACTCCTTTCCCTATTGTTCCAACAAATGGAGCTTGGTGATTTGGTTTGACTCATCCATGAGTAGACCAGATTATATCAACATATCGTCTCTCACCAAGCTGTCCGCCCACAAACTCCAACAACTAATCTCATAATAACGAGTCACAGCACGTAAGAAGCGGGAATGGCGAAGAAGAGGTGGAGTCTTCTCATTCAAAAAGAGCGCTTGGTTGGCATCTGGAAGAGCGGGAAGAAGGTCCCTGTTCAAGAATCGGACGAAGAAAAACTTTTGTATCCAATATTTATTTTGAGAGTCGTTGTAGAAGAATTTCCAGTGAGACTCCCGGTGGGTTTGAAGCTTATACTAGTCGTGGGTGGACCCTTTGGAGCTACATCGCCCTAGAGAAAAAAGGGCCCCTAGAATTTCCAAGTCAAAGCGGATACAGAAAAATCCTAATAGAGAAATTAGGGCAATCACAAATCGTTTGGCGCTCGGGATGAGCAATGAGGGATGAATGTTCCAGTGCCTCAGGATTTTCGCCAGTGGGTCCGTGTACGGAATCTTTAAGCCATACTTCACGCATTGCTTATACATCGGCACGCAACCCTCGGGGGCAAAACTTACTCTGTCCTCCTTGCCGGGCAACACAAACTCAAAATCGCTTCCGAACGACATCTCCTTTTGGACTTCTAACAGATCCTCTTTAGTCATGGTGTTCTGAATGTTGTCTATACTGCGTGACGAGGAAATATCTTTTGACATCTTGGTCTGAAGAAAGAGTTCTTTTGAAAAAGAGACTGAAGAGTGGAATTTTATAAAGAACGTGAATACTTGTGAAGTGTAGGGAAGACGGTTTGTGGAAGGCGAAACGACGGAAGTCAAATTAAATGGATACGCCTTTTTCGAAGATTATCACTCATGACGCTTATTTTTAAGAAGATCATGAGTCGGGGACAAATGATGGGACGTGACCCAAGATCTAAATCAGAAAAGTCAATTCTCAAAAGCTCCACGAATGGCACCTGTCGATCAGTATCTAATGTCCACCACGACAATCTATCGAAAGGCCATAGCCGTCCCGATCAATTTACTGAGCGGCTTCAGTCGCCCGGATCTACCAAACGTAACTCACTGAGCAAAGGTAATCAACTCGATCGGACAAGCAGACATCAATCCTTCAATCGGACTAGCCACGAAGGTCCCTTAATCGGTCGAGAGACCGAACGGTGGGCAATACTCCTAACGACCCAAAAGGAACGTCAGACCCCTTTACCTCTACTTCCTATTTTCATAACGGCAAAACTAGGATCTTTCGAATAAGGAAAGCATTCCCTCAAAAGTGGAAGTCCTCCCAGAAAAGTAAGGATCACAATCAACTCAAAATATTGAATCCCGAGATTCTCGGATCGGTCTGATAAGGAAGGTATGGTTGAAGTCCCCCAGCGGCGCACGTCTCTCAGGAGTATAAAATGATCTCTAAGATCTCAGAATCAGGTACACTTTCTAAACCTAATGTTCTTAGCACACTGATTACGGGGAACAACCTTCCCTCAACTCTCAATTTGTTTCTTTCAATCGAAAACTACTCTTTACTGATTTGACGTCGGAACCTTCCTATCAGAACACCCTCCGACGGTTTTTGCAGGTGTATCCACCCATTGACGGCTACTGTTCGGGTCAAGAATGAGTTGGTATCTGTGGAGCCATAACCCACCTCCAACAACTTGTATCCAAATTTTCAACTTCCTATCTTTACATTTTATTAAATCTCATATATTTAAGTTTTTAGTCCTCCTTACTAGTGTATTTTTGAGTTTTTATTATATATGTCCAAAACATTTCAAACGATAATCTCACATTTTATTCACAATTGAACTAATTGTCAACTTATTAAATATTTTTTCATTTCTAATTCAATTTTTTCTAATTTTGTCACATATTTACCTAAATATTTTCATTTCAGTTACAGTCATTTTATACTCTTATTGTTTTTTAATGGCCTAACACTCAGTACCATATAATAGTGCAGGTCTTACTACGGTTCTATAGAACTTTCCCCTCAAATACAATGGTATCGTGTGATCGCAAAGAACTTTAAATACCCTTTTTTATTTCATCCAACTCGTTTGAATTTTATGATTTACATACCATTTTATATTGTTATCGTTCTAAATGATAGAACCAAGATATTTAAAGTGTTCACTTTTTGGTACCTCTTTTCCTTATAATATAATCGTTTCTTCACCGTTTTAATAATTGTCACTAAACTCACATTTTATATTTTCAGTTTTTGACTTAATCTAAATCTTCTGAATTCTAGTGTGCCTCTTTATAGGTTTAATTTAGTGCAGATACTCTCTCTAGTTTTACCAACCAACATGAAGAGAGTTCCTTGCGTGATATGGCCGCTCACGTTTTTGGAGAGTTGAATGAACTCCTCTCATGCAATCAACTGATACAGCTAAGTGAAGCTTCATATAAATATAAAAGGTAAACTGCAATCAGAGGCTATGGAAAAGTTTAAGTACCACATTGCATGTACGGGTGTTCCTCTCATTTGCAGATTACCGTGACTGGAGGACATGCTGAAGCCAATGACTCAGCTTGTCATCACAAGGAACTAGGTCACTGGGTAACTTTTTGATTTTTCTGTATTTACATTTCACAGGTTATTCTTTGGTTTATCACATTGCCCTTCTTGTTTTCCCATTCTGTAAAAACAACAAACTCACGATTCTTTTCGAACATGATCTATGTTCTGCCGAAATTCTTGCACTTAATTAATTCTTAAAGCTGCTCCTTATGGTTATCACCCTCTTAAGTCTTTTTTTTTTTTTTTTGGGTTTGTTTATCACAAGGTTAGACCGATTACTTTATGTGATAAGTTACAAATAATTTGAATGATGCTTCTGTTGCGATGAGGTCAATGGCATTAACAAAGACCATGTATTTGATCATTTTTTTTTTCCTTATAAAGTTCTTTGTTTATTTATCAACTTGCTGCTTTGTCACAGCAAACTTGACCTGGCCTTGTTCTGAAAATGGACCTTATGCTAAATTATGGATGGAAGTCAACAAGTCTTCAACAACTCTGTGTTTTTCAACCAGAGTAGATATTGCCTGCGTAGGACCGCCACTGTTTTATTTAATCTGCTCCGATCCTAGTTTGCCATGTCAGAATTGTGACTACTGCGGATATTTTAGTGCCAAATATTGGTCTAAAAAAATAGTGGGATGCAATAATACCTTCTACCGCTAATGTGGTCCATGTTTGATGGTAATGGTAAACTTCTCTGGGAAGTCTTAGGGAAAAATTCAAAAGTCTGTCCCTGTGCTCGTTCTTCTTAAACCTCCATCTCTCCACACACACACACACACACACACTTTCTCTCTTTCTCAACCTAGGAAAATGGCAGACAAGCTCAAAATAGTTGAGCTCCGAAAGGAGCTTGCTAGGCGTGGGTTAGACACCACAGGAACCAAGCCTGCACTAGTAACACCATCTTCTCCTATCTCTTTCAGTTTTGTATTATTATTTTTGTTATTTGAATATTTCCATGGGTAGCTTCACGAGCTAATTCTGAGTTATTTCAGGTGAAGAGACTAGGCATTGCTCTAAATGAAGAAGGCAAGCTGTCAAAGGACTCCTTTGGTGGTCAGAAGAAGAGAAAGAGAGAATCTGAGGCTAAAGATTTAAGTGGATCTGAGAAAATCTTGGCCACTGCAAAACCCTATGATATGAATATCCATCAATTACGTAAAGAAGCCAATCTTCAAGGGATTGATACAAATCGTTCAAAGAAGGAATTGCTGGAAAGGCTGTGCAATGATTCAGAGACTGCACTGAAGGACCAGGGTTCAGATGACATCCATGAAGGTACTTAATTTCAAGAAACTTGAAGTGTCTTAGTTCCTCCAATGTTATCAAAATTGAAGTTGGCAACCTGAGAAAAAAAATTTCACTGGTAGATCAAGACGACGAAAAGAAAAATGATGACCTGAACGAGAAGGAGAATAAGCAATCAACAACCATCAGCAACGCAGTATTAGATCAGTACCTGCCTGATAATATTAAATCTCAATACCTTGTCCTGCAACATGTATGCACTTAACTTCTGTTTCATCACATGTTGATTCATTTTAACTATTTCATTTGCTCTTCCGGGACCACACGTTTCTTTTATTTTTCTTTTTATCATAGATGTTTGATTGCTCTATCGTTGTGCAGAAAAACGAAATCTATGATGCTATGCTAAATCAGACAAATGTTGGAGACAACAATAACAAGTTTTATGTCATTCAAGTTCTCGGTATCCACTTTTGATCTTAGCAAGTGTCAAACTTTGGTTGGGTCTTTAATCTGTTGCTGTCTTTATGTTTCAGATAGCTACTGTCAATTGGATAAACATTGTAATTTCTAGTTCAGGAATTGGTTTACTCTGAATACAAGTGAGCAATTTACTGCCTCCTGTTTTCTTAAATTTGCAGAAGCTAATGATGGTGGAAAGTTCATGGTTTACACCAGATGGGGCAGGGTTGGAATTAAAGGCCAAGACAAAATCCAAGGCCCCTATAACTCAAGAGATGTTGCAGTTAGGGAGTTTGAAGAGAAGTTCTTTGCAAAGACCAAAAATCATTGGTCAGAACGGAAAGCATTTATTTGCTTCCCAAAGTGCTACACCTGGTTGGAAATGGATCATAGTGATGCAAAAGATGAAAAAGAAGCTGTTGTAAGTTAAATTTCTTCTATCTTTTTTTTGCAAGTGTACTCAGACAGTTCTGAGATTCGCCAAAACCAGAATTGCTTATTTGATTTTAATAAATTTAATTAATGCTTGACAGGTGGAAGAAAAGCCGGCATCCAGCATTGAGAGAGAGCTCCTGATTACAAAGCTTGATTCCCGCGTAGCTAAGTTTATCTCTATGATTTGGAATATCAGCATGATGAAGCAGCAAATGATGAGTTTAGGTTGGTCAGCTATCATGCTTTTCTACATAGTAGGCACACCCGCATGTGTGTAGAAATGTCTGGGGATCAAAATTATGCATGAAAAGGAAAAATGTTGGAAGACAATCATTGCTGGTTTCAAGGAAGTATTGGGTTATCTGCTGCTATTACTAATTTTGAGTTAACTGATAATATCCTAGTTCACATGATGCTGCTCAGTTCTGAAGCATTTCTCACTTGCATGATTAAAAAAAAAAAGGCATGGAATCGTTGTCATGTAGAATGACTTGCATGGATCACAGTTGTTGAGTAATAGTAGTGATATCATTTTTACATACTTGGCAATGCTTTATTTAATTTTACATATTCCTGCTGGTTGAGTGAAGAGAAATTGATGGATTTCATCTATAGTTTTTAAATGCCATTGGCTGGAATTTAACATGTTTGAAAATGATTTGCATGGTCCATAACAAATACTTTCTTGAGTGTCATTCTTAGCTTTGAGTCTTTTGATTTTTAATCTTGGATTCTAATATTCACCTTATTTCAATCGTTTCTTTTTCCTTAAAAGGATTTAACCCCAACAAATTGCCACTTGGGAAACTGAGCAAATCTACTATACTCAAGGTAATGCCATCATCTTCTGTATGTAAATTATTTACAGGCTTATGGATAATTTCTAAAGGTCTGAGTCACAGTAATTATCGTGATAGCAGAAGCTTCTTGTTGATTTCCTTTCACTGGGTTGCAATACTGTCAAATTGATTATACTGTATGTGAAACTCTTTCCAATCTGATAAAATTCAATTTCACTTTGGATAGGGTTATGATGTCTTAAAGAGGATTGCAGATGTGATTGATCAGTCTGACAAGAAAAAACTAGAGCAACTGAGTGGGTAAGTAGCCATGTGGTTGATTAAATGTCTTCAATTCTTAGTGCAAACTGACTCACCTTCATGGTTTGAATTTGAATATTTCTCCTTGTGTGAATGACATGATTGTTTCAACTTGTACCGAACATACAAGCTATTACATTTTGCTAGAACTTCCGTTTGTTTCATAGCGTAATGAATGGCTCTTTGCAGGGAATTCTACTCCATAATTCCACATGACTTTGGTTTCAGAAAGATGCGTAAGTTCCCTTCCAATACCCACCCCCAACAATAAATTAGAAAATAAGAATAAAAAAACAATTGAGGAAATTCAAATGGAATTATCAGGCTAAATAAATATAGGTTTCTGGGCCTGTTTAAGAGTTTTTAGCTTTGTATGTTGTCTAATACTTTGGTATTCTGTTAACATGGATATGGTTAATGCTGGCAGGTGAGTTTGTCATTGATAATCACTACAAATTGAAAACCAAGTTGGAAATGGTAATTCCTTTAGCTAATCTTATGCAAAAAAATTCATCTTTCAAATGCATGATTTAACCTAGTTAAAAGCTTGAATACATGTATCTGTTTGCTTATTTGGTGTTGTAAGCATTGGGTTTATGGTAATTCTACCAGTCAAAGTTTCTAAAATCTTAAGCTCTCAATTTCTTCACGTGAAGGGGACAAAAGGATGAAAAGTAATGTATCTTAATTAGGGGTGTTACACTTGAGTCTCGACCGTGACACTACCCGAGTCTCATAACACGCCTAATCTTAATTGGTTATCTCCTTTCTTTCTGTTGAAGGTTGAAGCACTAGGGGAGATTGAGTTGGCAACTTCACTAATCAAGGATGAGAAATATTCAAGGGTATTGTTCTTTACCTGCAAGTTCCAATATTGTTGGACAGCTTGTTCGTGGCTACTGTGTGCTGCATCTGCTCCAAACCTCATGTTTTTTTAAGGTTGTGTTATCATTTGTGTAGGAAGATCCACTGTTGTCTCATTACCAATGTCTTCGTTGTGAGTTGACACCTCTTGAAGTTGATTCAGAAGAATTATCCATGGTATTCTTTATGGCTTCTGTATAACCTCCATAAATGCATTGCATTGTTGGTTCAGAGAGAAAAGTGAAAAGATTAAAATTGACTTCTGCCTTTATTGCAGATTGAAAAATATATTCAGACTCAAAACCAGAAAGATATTCTCAAGCTGAAATTGTCCAGATTTTTAGGGCTTCCAGAGAAGGAGAAAGCGAAAGGTTCAGAAAGGTGAACAACCTATCCTTTTCCTGACATCATGAGATGACAGTTGCAGCTTGAGTGCTATCTAACTTGGCCCTTTTTTGCAGTTCTCTCAAACCAAAAATAGGATGCTTTTATGGCATGGCTCTCGTCTAACAAACTGGACTGGCATTTTGTCGCAAGGTTTCTCCATGCCTAAAGTTACAATTTATATATATCTTATAAATGGCTTGTCTTTAAGCTTAATTAAGTTCATCTTGTGATAATATATATATATATATATTGTGGCTCCTTTCGTGAAGAAATAAATATTTTATTTCAACTCTAGTATCAAGTTACAATCTGATTGTAATTAATGTTTGAACTTTAGGCAGTTTTAACCAAATGCTACAAAGAACAATAAAGAGAAAGTCAATTGAGTTACAGAATTGCTAAGGTGCACGCACGATGGGACACCCCACCCTAGAATGCTTCTAATCTTTGATGGACAGGCTGCTGATCTTTCGTCACCAATACAATTACTTCATATGATTTTGGCTTAAGTTTGAGTTGAAAATAATTTTAGTTAAATGGCATATGATGAAACTAGGCTTGCGGATTGCTCCTCCAGAAGCTCCAGCTTGTGGTTACTCATTTGGGAAGGGGGTTTACTTTGCTGATGTTTTCTCCAAAAGAGCAGGGTTTTGCCTTGCAAACTCTGTAAATAGAGATGCTGTGCTGGTCTTATGTGAGGTTTGTTACTTATCCTGCCCATTTACATTTTGTGACTGTTTGAGTCTCTCTCTCTCTCTCTCATGATAATTAACAGGACAATTTGTTTTCTCCAGGTGGCATTGGGCGACATGGCAGAGCTTATACATTCGAATTTTCATGCGGATAAATTACCTGTTGGAAAGCTAAGGTGATATGTCTGTATTCTTTTTCCACACAAATAGTAGGTTGTGGATATTTTAGAGGATACCTAGTAACACACTATGGCAGCTACATCAACTGAATGGTATGTGAATATTGCAGCACAAAAGGACTTGGTCGTGTGGTACCCGATATGTCTGAGGCTCAAATTCTAGAAGATGGTGTTATAGTTCCACTCGGAAAGCCTGAGGAGCAAGGACAGGTACATTGCAAGTCACTGACACAAGGCTCCTAGGAATATAGAGTGCATATTGATCTCTTCTGAGTTATGGAGTTTCATCTGAAAACTGATGGAAATGCCTGCATTCATATGGCTTTTGCAGGGCCCCGTTTTGTATCACAATGAATACATAGTCTACAGTGTAGATCAAATTCGGATTAGGTATGTGGTTCACATAAACATGGGTTTCCTCTTCCAAAAATGACTCGCGGTGATTCAGAGCACATCATTATCTTTGTATCATCATAATGTAATCTTAGACATCATTACTCTTACTAAATCTCATGTTTCTTAGCAGAAATTAATAATATTACTAGATATGTCTTTAAAAATGAATGCCTTGTACAAATTTTCTTTACTCTAGCTGCCTTTTTTTTAATAATTTCTCCAACTGCAGATGATGCATTTTCTTGTAGTCTTGCGATGGCATCAGTTTCTTTTGCTTTTGCACCAAGTTTGATACTACATTTGGAAAGTTCAATGCAAAATGCAATGCGTGTCTCTCATTTTGGACTCAGGGGAGTCCATATTTTACTTTTTCTGGAAGCAGAACTAAAAGGTGACTTTAATGAAGACAACCTTTGACCCGGCAACTAAATTCCCATTTAAAGGTGTCGTAAGGTTGGAGAAGCCGTACTGCATCTTACTACTGCATTATTCACATTTTGCCTTCTTGTTTCAATCATGGTGGTGAAGGCATCTCCGTCCGAGGTGAACCACCTGATGCGTATGTGTTTTCCTTGGGGAACTAACTTTTTCCTCGAAAAAAGGCTGTTCCTTTGAAATTAAATCTATTAACATAAACTCTTCATGCCATAAAATTAACTTTATACAGAAAACTTATTTAGTATTAACAACTAAAAGGGATACAATGCATTATATGTATAGATTATGTGGACGTATCTGAAAGAAACAAAAGAATTAGCAGAATGAGTTCACTTCATTGCATCATTGATCATGACCATGGCCATAACCATAGCCTGATCGGTCCCCGGTTGGACATGCAGAGCTAGCACATCTGTCCCGAGCATCGACTCCTTTTCCCAACAGCATTTCCTATTTATCTGCAACCACATTAATGCACAATATCTTTTAGCTCGTGAGGTGATTCTATAAAATCAAATTGGCAATGTGAGCGTGTTGTCACCTCAGCAACCGGAAATGACAGAGAAGTTGTATGGTAGAGCTTGGACCAACCATACTTGCGTGACCATTTCATTTGGTACTCATCTCCATTTGCTGTTGACATCTTGCAACTTTGAACGCCAAAGTCCTTCGTTGCTCTTATGAATGGCTTTTGATTTTTTCTAGTCCTCAACTTGTCCTCGTCACCCTCGTATGCTTTCCAACTCTCCAAGATGCTGAATTTCTGAAGAAACAAAGGAAGCTTCATGCAAACTAAACAGACATAATAGGAAACAAGACAAAGATTGAATGATTTTTTATCTACCTACCTTGCGGCAACGTCTAATGGTGAACAACACATTGCCACAAGTATCCATGAGGAACATCTCTTCCTTCCAATCACAAGCATAATTCTCCACTCGAAAGACCAATCTCCCCGATGAGTTCTCATACACTGTGTAACCATGGCCATTAAAAAGCAATGATTTATGCCAAATGGTTAAGCAGATTGGCATAGATTTAGAAGAGAAACTCATCAAAGAAACTTGGGTTACTTCTCTTGCTGGCGCCGATGAAGGATTAGTTTCTTCATTGCTTCCTCCCATTATGGATCCTGAAGCATCCTCGCTCATGACCCTGTCGTTATAAATATACTCACTACAAAAAAAGTCCATATAAGTTGCTTTGATTTTTGAGACCTCACCTCATGTGATACAGGAAATGTTGGAAAGAAGCTTGGTGGGGTTCACGACAGATGACCCTATGACTTTTGTTAGCCGCATCAAACTTTTTTTTTTTTTTTTAACACAGGAATTTGAACCAAGATTACTGGATTGAAACGGAAGAATATAACCACTAAGTTATCCTTTTGGGCACTAGCCATATCAAACTTTGTCCAAACACAAGTCGCAGAATAATTAAGAAAAATTTTTCTCGTGTAATTGGAGTGAAATTATAAATTTGAATAATTTTAATTTTAACCCTTAATTTTTAAAGTGTGTTTTTTGTTGTGTCAACCATTTATAAAGATAGATGTTAAATGACTAATAAATCCTATCAAAGCATAATGAAGATAGAAATTTATATTGGGGTATAAGTACAACATATGGGGTGTAAGAGGCAAAAGAAAAGCTAATGTAAAAATTATTTTAGAAATAAATTATATTTCATATAATTTTTATTGATATTTTTAATACTTTAGTATAGCATGAAAAGTATTCAAAAATTAAATTTTCGACGTGGGAGTCAAGAGCGAGACCAAGGGGGTTCGGGGAAAATTGTTCAAATTTTTATATTTATGAAAATTATTGAAATTAAAAAGAGTCAAGAAAGGTATGCAATAACCTCGTATTTGGGTAGCCGAGAAATTAAGGTAAGGAACCAAATGAGGTATGCAATGCCGTACAACCCTTTTTCTTCTGCTTTCGGTACGAAAAGTGCAACAAACAAAGATTCCATTTCTGCAACACTTTTTGTCAATACGTGTGTGTGTATATATATATATATATATATTTTACAACTAAGCTCTTCGAATTCTTATTTTAATTTTCACATTTATATTTTGATTAATTTATTTTAAAATTTATAGTGACTCATTCTAGAGAGTTATCATTCTAATGTAATTTTTTCTATTTTTAAAATACGAATATAAAATCTTAATTAAGAAATTTAACATCTCTTACTAAATCGATTATCTATTACTCTAAAATCAATATAATTTTATAATTAATTCTCGTGAAAATATCCAATTTTGCTTAATAAATATTCCTTTTGTGGACACTGAGAGACATAGCCTAGAATCAATTTATTTGGTGTAGTTTGAATTTTAGTGTTGATTTTTTTTTTAATTATAATAAGAGAGATTTGAATTTAAAATTTTTAATAAAAAAAAAATAATACTAATTAAGTTGTAACTCATTCATAATTTTAGTGACGAATGTATATTTAAACACATCCTAATAGAAAAAAAAAATATCATAGTTTTTATTGAATATTTATATAAAGTTTAGGTATTAAATTACAATTTTAATTTAACTCACCTCAACTAAATAATTAAATTGTTTTATGATTCAATACAGATTATAATGTTGTAACACATTTGAAAGAGTAAAATTAATTTTTTTAATTGGAAAACCCTAAAAATAACTCCTGCCATGGTTGAGTGGAATCAAATTAAATAAATAATCAAAGAAATTAGAAAATAATGGCGTGGATTAACACTTGACCCCCCCCCCCAACGGTAAGCTCCCTCCCCCATTACCTATGTTTCTATTATTATTATTATTATTATTATTATTATTATTATTATTAATAAAATACAAAAGTTTGGTCCAGGCCCAAATAATCTAAATCAATTCGGTCCAAATTTCAAGCCTCTCCTGTCGTCTTCTTCAATCCCGAAACCGCTCAAGAACGCCATCTGCAAACCCATTTAAAATTCGACTCAAATCTTGCAGTTATAGGGTTTTCGGCTTGTTTCAGCAGAAGGGTCTTTAAATTTTGATTGATTCAGGTGTAGAGAGAGAGAGAGAGAGAATGGGACTGAAGACTTACATTTTGTTATCGATGATCAAATCCGAGTACTAGAGGACTCGGATTAGAAAAATCAAATCCAACACTTTCATTTTCCACGCAAAGTAAACACAGATTCCTACGAGAAGCATTCTCTCAAAATTCAACTTTCTAAGGTATATATTTCTAATTCTCTCTGGGTATATAATTGCAATTTTGGTTTGACGACGGGCATTTTTTTCTTGCACTTTTCTGTTAGAGTTTTTAAATTGTTGGTTTAGACTTCAATTTTAGGGTTCAGGAGGTTTGACGTTTCTTTGGGTTTTCTGTTAGGGTTTTGATTGTTGGTGTGGACTTGGTTGTATAATCTTTTCAAATTCTTTATTATTTTTTGACAATAGTTGTTCTAAGCCCTAGTTTGTTAATCCCTCTATTTGTTTGTGTTGAATTATAGTTTTACGATTGCAATTTTGCTTGACGTTGCTGCATTTCCTTGCACATTTTTTTCTTAGGGTTTTGACTGTTGGTTTTGGTTTGGTTGATTGAGAGACAGAGGTACAGCGAGAGAGAGAGAGAGAGAGAATGGGAGATCAACTGCAGCAAATTGATCAACAGGGACAGACAACAGGAACAACAAAAGAAGACATGATAGGATATGTGATGGCATTAGAAGCTGCTTTACTTCCCTGCTTGCCTGCCAGAGAGCTTCAAGCAATAGACCGCTCCCCTCACCCTTCTCATCAAAGTCAGTCAAAATCCCCTTCTTCTTCTTCTTCTTCTTCTTCTTCTTCTTTTATTATTATCTTGTTCCTTTCATTATGCATGTGTATTTTGCCAAGTAACAAACCTTTAACAATTAGGAATCTAGGAGCTTAATTTTAGATGCTCTACAGCTAATGTGCTGCCTTTAATTCACATGAGGAGCTGAATGAAGGGTTAAATAATGAGAAAAGGAAAGCTTCTCAATTTGACCGTTGCCTTTTTTTTTCCTGCTGTTTAATTCTAAGTTCTTACATGAAATATAACTTAATAAGTGACGGGAGATACAAGTTAAAGCTCTGTAGTATTAACCAACCCTAGGGTTTGAATTTAAAGCATTGGAGATTGCAATGGTAATTAATATGGGAAATTAAGCAATTTGGGATTAGAATTGTGGAACTCCAATAGCTGCTTTTCCTCTCCCTTTACTTCTTTGCTTTTCTTCTTTCTACACATACATATTTTTTTTTCCTTGGAGATGGAAGTGAAGAGTTGATGGTGAACAACTCTGGAGATGGTGGTAGCAGTTGAGGTTGGAAATCTCATTTCAGCTTCTCACTAAGTCCAAATTTCATGATTTTACTATTTTAAAGTATCACAGCGATTGGATTCCTCAAAAAATTTAATATCATAAAATGTTAATATATGTGTTCTTGATGTTTAAGATCAGTTAGTTTATAAGTGTAAAACTCCGGCTTTTGTTGGACTTTGGAACTTTGTGGAAGATCATTATGGGTCCTTTAGAAAGTAACGAGCTGATTTTACAATAGCATCCTTTTGTCCATTAACTAATTTATTTATTTATTCATTTATTTTGATTGAAAATATGTATCTTAAGTAAGTTTACAGTGGTAATAAGGGTGACAATCAACAGCATAATTTGGTAAAATTTGTTGTACTGAATTCCTTGGCAATTGTTTTTAGAGGATGACATGTTAGTGTAGCAGAGATGGTGGTGTACAATCCATTAATAGTTTCTAATAAGTAGAAGGGATGGTCTTATTCAGGCAAAAGCAAAGGCTCCAATTAGGACTAAATCAGGCAAGATGAATGAATGCATCAATGAGAAGTGATGGATGGTTGAAGGTACCATGAGAATAAAGGTAGCTTCAAGGTTGTCATTCGATGCATATAAAGTGCAAGCAACAATGATTTTCTTTTCACCTTTTAAAATTGGTCTAGTTCCTTGGTAGCTGAGAGACCTCAGTAGGAGCAAGCCTGTATTCTTGTCCATTTTCCCACTTTTCTAGGTACATTCTTTCTTTTTGAGTGCATCTTTCTATATCGAGAACATGAGTAAAATGAGCTTCTCAATTAAGATGAAGATGGAAAATATGAATCTTGTTGAACAAAGAAATTATGGTGAATATGTGTAGATCATACAAAAAAGAATACTAGAGATTCAGCTAACAATGGCCTTGCTATATTTCCCAAGTGTTACTGTCTGCACCTTTTAACTATCTTCCTGGCAATGTCAAATGATGTAAATTCCCCCCCCCCCTCTCTCTCTCTCAAGGTGAGAATGGTGGAAATATTCACCCGTGGACAGCAGTTTTTATGTTTCTTTTGGTATCTTTGGATGAAACAGAACAATTCTTTTGGTATCTTTGGATGAAACAGAACAATCTCTAAACAGTATGATGTTATCTTGGTCACTTCTTGCAGTGCTCCATCTCATGAAGCCATATTTAGATGGACTCTTTTGCAACTTTGATGTGTATTGGATTTATTTAACTTTGCGAAGGAATGGCAAGACTTCTTGCAAACAATTTATCTTACTTACCATCTATAACAATATATTCTCCACACTTGCTACTTATTATTTTGTTTTCATCTTTTTGCTTTAGGCTTTTAGGATGCCTCCACTTTGGTGTAGTTTCCCCTGTCTTTTCTGCTACCTACATTTGGCAACATCTTTTGAGACACAGACGCAATAATGAAAATGAAGCCACCTATGAACTTTGGTGAGATCATCTCATGTATCCCCATTCAGATTTTAGCCATATCCTTAATAACGTTGCCGGTGCTTCAAGCAAGCCACCTCATATGGACCCAGACAGGTTCCGCAGCCATATATTTACTTCATCAGTCCACAAATGTCAGCTCCTACCATATATCTGACTTGAAATTGATGATCCATAGATTAATGTGTAAAATACATAAGAATTTCCAAGTGTTCATCACTTCAATCTTCTGTTTTTTCATCTGTTTTGTTTTCTTAATGTTCTATGTCACAATGGAAATAGGCATATGAAAGAAAACTGGACTAAGAATTCAGTAAATTAAAGATATATTGACCTTGAATTAAGAATAGAAAGTTCAAAAGTATGATGAGGTGGGCTTGCAAAAAGGTAGCTTGTTATAACTAAGAGAGCACAGCTCTGATGTACTTACCATAATGGAGAGGCTCTGCAGGTGGTTGGTTTGGTGCTTCTAAATTTTTCTTCTTTGCTTGGTTTCGGTGGAAGCAGGGGATTTAGTAGGTTCATTTGGTGCTTTTTGTTTCTGTTTGTTTGGCGCTTTGGTTTTAAGTGGCTTAAAAATCATATGTCTTGTTACTTTTCAGTTGATGTTGAGAGGCATGCAAGAGATTTTATGGAAGCGGCTAAGAAGCTTCAACTGTATTTTCTTGGTCTGCAACGTGAGGACCAGCCAACCAAGGCAGAAACTCTTAGAAAGGTAGCTTTAACACTAAACCTGTCGCCTTATTTTTGCACACAAATCTCATTTATAACTTGATTGATTATCTATTGAGGTGCCAATCACATTTCAGGAGATTGCAGCCATGGAAGAAGAGTTGAAGATCAAGGATGAGCTTATTAAAAAGCAGGAAAGACTGATCCAAACTTGGAGGAAGGAATTAAAGGACCAATTAGACGAGCACAATATGGAGCTGGAGAGAGTGTAATCTATGCAGACTGCAGATTTAATTACTTATGAGGGAAAAAAAAAAAATGTAAGAAGTTCTCAGTGACGGAACAAAAGGATATGTTCTAAGTTTTGTATCTGCAGTAATTTTCTTGGTTATTTTTGGACACACTGCTAATGCTATCAGAAGTGTTTAATGTTTTAACTATGTTAAAGATGTATGATACTAGTATTTGCTGGACCACAGTTAACATCATTTTGCTCCACAAATGCACATTTTTGCTGCTAGGCTCTGAACCACCGGTAACAGTCGACTTCACACTGTGAGATAAACTTGCCAGTTGAGGGCTCCAACAAGCTACTGTAATTTGATTAAGGGACTAATCCCTTCACCTCAGTTGCTTCTTTCTTTCTTGAAGCATATCCTTTGATAGAAGTTTGAAAGAAGAAAGTTATCAATGTGTTCTGCCAAGAAGAAAGAGGCCAGGTGATGTTGCAACTTTTGCCCTATTTTGCCTGCTTGATGAGCATTCCCAGCATTCTTATTTTTAAATTATGTGCATAAATGCGATCATACACGATCACACAAGACCAGCAAAAAGTAATAAAAACAGAAACGGCACAATGGCCCGGCGAAAGCTTAAAATAAAACACTTTATACCTATTCAGTGGTACATAGACAGGAAAATTAACAAAGCTCATGTTTCTTTTAACTGATTTTCTTCATAAGCCTAAGAATAAGAACTACAAAAGAGAATGGTAACTGTAATTCAACAACAATGATGCATGGAGAGCCATCATCCACTTCTCTGACTCTAATTTCTTCTTGAATTAGACAAAATAACTACACAATAGAGGAGAAATGAGATCTATTTAGATTGGGGCCATTCCCTCCGCAGAAACTTCAAAACTGCACCAATGCTTTTCCAGCTAATTACTTCTTCGCATAAGTGATGATCATTGCGTTTTGCTGGGTTATTTTGAAGCCCTGGAGCCCTTGCATTGCTACTGTTGCTTGCATCTCATTTTCATACTCAACGAAGGCAATCCCAGGCTTTGCATCCACCATCCTAACCTCCTTAAAACCAGGATATTGGCAGAAAAGCATTTGCAGCATCATTGACATTGTCTCATGTGGAAGATTCTGAACAAACAGTATGCTATTTGGCGGTGCCGGAGCCTCCGGAACAGCTTTTGCACCAGCAGCATATGGTAATTGTGATAGCTGCAGATGAGAATGAGTAAGTAGTGGAGCAGATAAGGAAGAACTGAACATTGCGAATGCAAATGAAGAAGCAATGAGCCAGAAATATAGCTGATTTTATTTGATGGAAGGAGAAAAGAAAGTAGGTATGCACTTCTTTCCTGGTAATTTTCACATTATTGACAAACTTCAATATTATCAGATAATTTTCGAAAGCCAGCATAAATATATATCAAAAGAACATGAATCCCAAATCTTAAAATCAATTTTGTTAAAAAGGTACGAAGTCAAGTAACAGCCATCTGAGATGCAAATCTTCTTAAAAAATAATAATCATAATAATCTTATAATGAAATTTCAAAGATACACAAGGCATAAATATCAAAGACAAAGAACATGCTTACAGGCGGTGCTGCACCATAGGCACCAGCATAAGCAGCATTTGGACCCATTCCAGCTTGATTAGCATCATGTTGGTCTCTTTTCTTTCTCCCACCTGCATCTCAGAAAAACATGTCCATCATGGAATCAAATGTCATAATCCGCACCATCAGATTTGCAACTCAGCAACAAAATCTTGTCATTTTCTCTCTATTCATACTCTCTCTTACGTTACAATTTTGCATCCGATCAACATCTCAAACTTAATATTAGAATCAGGGAATTGATATAACTAGGTCATGATTTGATTTCCAAAAATGTCTTGGAGATAAGAAAAAAAATATGATGAGCCAAATAGCAGACTAAACCTAAAAGCAGCAAAAGATATTCCTGTAATAGCAACAAAGGATTGATGGAAGATGAGAAAAAAAGTTCGTATAGTTGGTAATAATTGAGTCTGGAGCATAGTCCCTAAAACTCCTTAGTAGTGACAGAATTTCAATTCGCCAGCAGATTCAGAGCTGCCACTGTTGTAACTCTTGCAGGAAATGATACACCCATAACATCACCCAAAGAAAAATAAATACCAAAAATTGTTATAACAACTAATAGCAGTTTGCAAAGAAGAAAGTTGAATTCCTGGGAGTCATTTCAGCTATTAAATAACAGTGAAAACAGAACACATGAGGCTATTCTTAAGGTTCTGACCTATAAGCAACATGCTAGGTTAGATAGCCAGGCAACAGTACAGGAAAGAAGAAAAGAAAAATTATCAAAGACCTCACCTTTGTCATCGTGTCTCTTTCTTCGTTCTCGAGGAACAAAAGTACCATCAGCCTTTGCTATGATATCGGATTTTGTCCTTGCATATTGTATTCTCTGAATTAATAGCGTATTAATTAGTATAGATCTACCTTGGAGGTGGTTTCATGCATGATAAATTTGTGAAAAATTGCACAAGAAAAAGAAACCATCACCTTAATTGGAAAGCATCGATTACTCATACAAGCCTAAGGAGAAGGATTAAAAGACATGGGACAACAAAAGACAGTCTCTCCAGGAGCAAAGAAAGATATCAAAACATTTATCCCTCTTTATCTTTATTTTAGAGCAAATGCTTTAACTTAGAAACGTAAATCCTTTCATTTAGATATTTTCAGTTCATTAGTTTCAACATTAGCTCGTTTGCATAGTGTCTTGAATCAAAATGAAAGATTAGAACAAAGTCACCTAAAACATTTATTCATCATCACCAAACTAGATGTAACACAAGTAATTCCACCTATATTTTCCTTAAAATACAAAACAATTTTTTAACCACCGGTTCATCCAATGGCGATCTACACACGAAACAAGGATTAATTTCAAAAGCTTAGAATCACTTTAACAGTAATGCTAGAGATTAGTTTAAACACAAACTCCCGTCCCACCCCAACAATGGAAGGGAAAAAATAAATAAATAAATAAATAAAAGAACAAGAACTTGGGAAGGAACAATGGAGATACCATTGATTTGAGCATATGCATAGAACCTAAGATTAAACATATACTAAACCACAAAATGGAGAAAGGCCACATTTGAAGTACAAAACATTGTATAATCTGCCTGTCCATGAAACAGAAACTAGTGAAAGCCCAAATAAAATTTAATGATATATGCTAGCCAATACGGGCAAGAGAATGATAGCATTCAGAGATTGGTGTTCAAATTTTTTGTGTGGTTGCAACAAAAAGCCACGGCAGACATGTTTTATGATTCCATTTGAGTCCAAGGTACCCACTAAATGAGGTTTCATTGGTAGTCAACAGATGGGTCTCTTGCATCGAACTGCAGATTAAGAAGACTAAAACTATAACCAATTGCAGATAGCCTCAAAAGATTTGAATGTACATTATGTCTGTTAGAGATTGTAGCATTGAACTCTAATATGGTTGGCTCCCGCTTTTCATACAATAAAAGGCGAACTTTTCGTAAACTTGAGGGGAGGAAAATCATGTTGGGTTCTAGTTCATGTTGATAGGAGTATTTAATTCACAGAGAGAGAGAGAGAGAGAGAGAGAGAGAGAGAGATCATATAGGATTTTCTAGTACTAGAGGTCATTTGTTTGATTAAATGACAAAATTTTCAGTTCAACAGTATTCTAGAACATGCAATTCCAAGAGAATCAATAAGTAGTCGACTAAATCACCTATAATAATCAACTATTAAAAGACAGATTACCCAAACTAGAACAACGACAGTAAGAAGAAAGATAAAGAGTTACCATAGGTTTGTCATAGAAGGGAAAGCCTTGCATTTGGCGGAGAGCGTTGGAAGCAGAGTCGACAGCCTCGAAGACAACCCAAGCTTGTCCTTTGTGTTTTAGGGTTTTGAAAGCTAACACCTCTAGTATTTTTCCGAACTGTGAAAATACCGCCAACAGCGATTTCTTCAACTCTGTCGAACACAATTGAAAAAATAGAAGCGCGTGATTTAACCTAGGTCAAAAGCAGAGAGAAAGAGAGAGTACCTTCGAGTTTGATTTTCTCGTTAAGGTTATTGATGTAAATTGTCATGTTCGGAGGAATATCGGTGGCGGTACTCATCTCTCTCTCTCTCTCTCTCTCTGCAATTTACTTCGTCGTCTTCGGCGAGCGCTTCAGAATCAGAAGGGAGACGTAATTTTCTGTGAGGCCCTCTCATGGACCGAGACCGAGCCCTAAGGGGTGAATAAAAAAAAAAGAGAATTGGGCCGATCCTTTTTGAATGTGGAAGATCACAAGGAATCAGAGCCCAATTTTACGGCCCATTTAAGGTATTTTGGATCTCTCTCTCTCTCTCTCTCTCTCTCTCTCTCTCTCTCTCCCCTCCCCCCCCCCCCCCACGCCCAAAAAAAAAGAAGAAACTTGATCCCTCTAAAGTCCGGCGCCATTGACAAGTGCATTTAGTTTTGAAAAAAGTTCTTTAATTTTTTTTATTTCTAATTTTTTCATTTTTTTTATCTCTAAAAAAAATAAAAATTTAAAAAATATATTCAAAATATACATATTTTTTTATTCAAAAAATTAAAAAATATATTCAAGTATAATTCAAAAAACATGTTTTTATACCCATCCCTTTCCAATTAAATAAGTCCACCCACCCTTCGTGTTTTCAAATTATACAAAATTAGAGAATTTTAAAAAATACAAATTTTATTTATAATAAAAAATAACTCTAAGATTGTTTTCTATTTTTTTATAAATTGAAAAATAGTATTTTCTAATTTTCATTTTCTAAAAATTAAAAAATTAAGTATTTGAATATAATTTTATTTTCTTATAAAAAGTGTTTTGAAAAACACCCTTATTTTCTATAACTAAACGCACCTTAAATCTCTTAACATTGCTGATGATACCCTATTTAATAGGTCTCCAAAATCATGTATGGTTATCCGATAAGAAAGACAATCACTATCAAAGTCAAATCTTTCCATATTTCTGGAGGAAGTCTAAATCTTTCAGAAATCTCTAATTACAATTCTAACCATCTTAAAAGATTTCAAATAAAAGAAAATTAGGGTTTTCTACACCATTGAGAAAACTATAAATACAGAGTATAGGCAACCCTCAGAGGGGATTCGGTTTTTTGACACACGAAAGGGAGACGATTCTATACATCGTTCAGAGAGTGATTTTATACTCAGTTCTATACATCATTCAGAGAGGGGTTCTATATCCAATTCTATACATCATTCAGAGGGGAGTTCTACACCCAATCTTATATGTCAAAGGGGAGTTTTATATCCATTTACATGCACCGACAGAGATAGACCTTCATGCTCAATCCCATGCGACAGAGATATGATATCTATGACTACCATCAGTCTTTATCTTACCGCCCATACTGACTTGAGCGTCGGAATCCCTCCGTCGGGCCAGTCCCGGTGGGGTTTTTGCAGGTTATTCATCCGTCAAGAATCGTAAAGCACCACCGCCATCGGCTTCCCGCTCGAATCGGAAAAGCAGGTATCTGTGGGGCGAAAATCGACCCCAACAGATTGGCGCCGTCTGTGGGAAACGACTGACTAACCAGTCGTAGAAATCTCAAATCTGACTTCACTTCCGCTTGACCGTCTGAATTCATTTGACTATGCGACAATCTGGAGGAAGGTACATTATCGAACGAACGGGCTCATATCGCTCTGATCTACCGATGCGATCTATCTCCTCGAACGGGTCACGTCGCCCCGATTTACCGATGTGATTTATCTCCCTGAATGGGTCTATGTCGCCCTCAATTATCTGACCTGTCGGTCTCTCCATTGTTCAGACTATCGGCCTCTCAGTCTCTTGTTAGTTTCCTAACTCCCAGATCATTTGATTTTTCGACCTGTTGGTCTCTCCATCGATCGGCCTGTCGGCCTCTCAATCTCTTGTCAGTTTCCTGACTCAAAAATCGTTTGATTTTTTGACCTGTCGATCTCTCCATCGTTCGGCCTGTCAATCTCTCAATATCTTGTCAGTTTCCTGACTCAAGAATCGTTTGATTTTTTAACCTATCGGTCTCTCCATCGTTCGGCCTGTCGGTCCATTTATCTAAAGTTTTCTATCGTTCGGAGAACCTTAGTCGCCCAACTCCCTTTGTTCGGAGGGCCTTCGTCGCCCAGCTCTTGTCATTTGGAGGGCCTCGATCGCCCAGCTCCTGTCGTTCGGAGTGCCTCAGTCGCCCAGCTCCTATCATTCCTTCGGAGGGCCTCAGTTGCCAAACTCCTGTTATTCGAAGGGCCTTCGTCACCTAGTTCCTGTCATTCGACGGGCCTTGGTCGTCCAGCTCTTGTCGTTCAAAAGGTCTCAGTTATCCAGCTCCAATAGTTCGTTCGGAGGGTCTCAGCCGCCCATCTCCTATTGTTCGGAGGGTCTTAGTCGCTCAGCTCCTATCGTTCGAAGGGTCTCAGTCACCCAGTTCCTATCATTCCTTCGGAGGGTCTCAGTTACCCAGCTCATGTCGTTCGGAGGGCCTCAGTCGCCCAACTCTTGTCGTTCGGAGGGCCTCCGTCGCCCAGCTCCTGTCGTTTCTTCGGAGGGCCTCAGTCGCCTAGTTCCTATCGTTCGGAGGGTCTGAGTCACACAGCTCATTTCGTTCGGAGGGCTTTCGTCGCCCAGCTCCTGTCATTTGGAGGGCCTTGGTCACCCAACTCCTATCATTCGAAGGGTCTCAGTCGCCCACCTCCTATCATTCGGAGGGTTTCAGTTGCTCAGCTTCTATCGTTTGTTCGGAGGGTTTCAGTCTCTCAGCTCCTATCGTTCGTTCGGAGGACCTCAGTTGCCTATCTCCTGTCGTTCGGAGGGTTTCAGTCGCCCAACTCCTATCGTTTTTGAGGGCCTTAATCGCCCAACTCCTATCGTTCCGAGGGCCTTACTCGTCCAGCTCCCTTTATTCGGAGGACCTTCGTCGCACAGCTCCTGTTATTCAGAAGGCCTTGATCGCCTAACTCCTTTCGTTCGGAGGGCCTTGGTCACCCAACTCCTATCATTCGGCGGGTCTTAGTTGCCAAACTCCTATCGTTCGAAAGGTCTTAGTCCCCCAACTCCTATCGTTCGGCGGGTCTAAATCGTCCAGATCTTATCATTCGAGCGTGTCATCAATAAAGAACGGAGCTCCCCAAACGGGCCCATGTCGCCCCGATCTACCGATAGGGATCTAATTTCCTAAGTGGGCCTATGACGCCCTGATATATTGTTCGACATGTTGGTCTTATGTTCTCTCGATAGTACGACCTGTCGGTCTGGTATTCTCTCGATCGTTCGACCTGTAGATCTGGTATTCTCTCGATCGTTCGACCGTTGGTCTGGTATTCTCTCGATAGTATGACCTGTCGGTCTGGTGTTCTCTCGATAATACGACCTGTCGGTTTTGTGCTCTCTCGATCGTTCGACCTGTCTGTCTGGTATTCTCTTGATCGTACGATCTGTTGGTCTTGTGTTCTCTCGATAGTACGACCTGTCGGTCTGGTGTTTTCTCAATCGTTCGACCTGTCGGTCTGGTATTCTCTCGATCGTTCGACCTTTCGGTCTGGTATTCTCTCGATCGTTCGACCTGTCGGTTTGGTGTTTTCTCGATCGTTCGACCCATCGGTCTGATATTCCACTCGATCATTCGACCTTTGGATCTCTTGATCACTCAAGTTGTCGATCTGCCAATTTCTCAATCACCTGATGACTCGGTCTCTTGATGACTCAATCTCTCGATCATTTGATCTCTCAGTCTACTGGCCTGCTGATTTCTTGACCTTTCGGTTTTCTGGAAGGGCTCTTACAATCCACTCTACTCTTAATACTATTTCTTCAAAATGCAATCAGGAGTGAGGGCAAATGATGATACCCTATTTAATAGGTCTCCAAAATCATGCATGGTTATCTGATAAGGAAGACAATCACTATCAAGGTCAAATCTTTCCATATTTCTGGAGGAAGTCTAAACCTTTCAGAAATCTCTAATTACAATCCTAACCATCTTAAAAGATTTCAAGCAAAAGGAAACTAGGGTTTTCTACACCCTTGGGAAGGCTATAAATACAAAGTATAGGTAACTCTCAGAGGGGACTCAGTTTTTTGACATATGAAAAGGAGACGATTCTATATATCGTTCAAAGAGGGGTTCTATACTCAGTTTTATACATCGTTCAAAGAGGGGTTTATCCAGTTCTATATATCATTCAGAGGAGGGTTCTACACTCAATTTTATATGTTAGAGAAGGGTTTCATACCCATTTACATATACCGATAGAGGTAGACCTTCATGCTCAATCTCATGTAACAGAAGTATGATATCTACGACTACTATCAGTCATTATCTTACCGCTCATACTAATTTAAGCGTCGGAATCCCTCCGCCAGACCAGTTCCGGTGGGTTTTTTGCAGGTTCTTCATTCGTCAAGAATCATAGAGCACCACCGCCATCGGCTTTCCACTTGAGTCAGAAGAGCAGGTATCTATAGGGCGAAAATCAATCCCAACAATTACCATTAATGAATTCAAAATGAATGAAAATTTTTCTCTTTTCAATCAATTTTTACCTCATAATACAATTCTTTTCAATTTAAATTTTGCATCTTTTTAGACTACTAAATACTATTTACATCATCTCATTTTTCTTAGAGATCTCGAGTTTAACTCTTTTCTCTACATAAAAGAAAATAAATGAATACAATTTACTTATATTTTCTTAATATTAGAAAAGAGAAAAAAAAAAGAAGAAAATATTTACACAAAGAAAAGAAAAGAAATATACTTTATCTAAAGTTAGGAGTGAACTTAAAAATTCATATTAAAAGAATGAAATACAATTTATATTTAGAATTAAAATTTTAAAAATAAAAACAATAATTGTTAATATGTAAAATTATAAACGTAATTTTTTCTAATAGGGGCAATTACCATCGTCTCCTCCTCCCCCATCACCAGTTGGTAAAGATCAATTTATTTCTGTTTTCATGTCTTGGCTATGATATAAGATACTTAACAAGAGAATGCTTCTTTTAGCATTTGCTTTTATAAATAGCATTATAAAAAAGAGCAACTTGGGTAATAAACTAGTGGAGGAATGATGGAAGGAAGAAGAGCGCAAGCCAGAAAGCTATGAGCTTTGGTATTTTTTGCAACTACTTCATGGCTATGGAGAAATTGGAGAATGTTAAGAGGTAGAGAGTTCTTGTATGATAATCATGTATGACTTAATTAAGGCTAGATTTTTTTTTGGGGGGGGGGATTAAAGCTATTTTTACAAAATTCTGAAACCAGAGTTTCAATTGAGGAAAAGAAAAAATTTTAAAAGAAGTACTATTTTCATAGCATGTCAACCAATCTAAATGAAAAAAAAAAAAAAAAGAAAAAAGATAAAGTTTAAGAACAAAATTGTGTAATATATTATGAACTTCCTTTTTTTTAACCTTTCAATATAAAAGTGAGTTAAAATACCTAATTCTATGTAAATATTTTCACCATTAATCTTGTCATCTGAAAACTAAGTCGCTTTGCTCTTTGGTTTAAGTCTAGACTAGATTGGTTGTCAATTCGCTATGATAGTATTTGATTTATAACATAAGACAAAATGTATGAATAGAATGAACGATGTTAAAATTAAAAGAAAAAAAAAAGTACGAAGACAAATTAGTGAAGTATCTTTTGTTTGGCATCAATCGATGCCAAAGTGCTTTTCGTTGTGATAGAGGTCATAAACAAATGTGAGGTTGGGGGAGTGTTTCGAACGAGGATTCGATTATTATGATTCGAATTGGATTAGTTAAAATAAAATTTTAAATATTAAATAATGAATCAATTATCGGATAAAAAAAAAGCTTATCAGCAAAATCACTTCTTAAGTATGCTTTCGACCAAAAAGAAGTCTTACAGTACTAGAAAAATGAGAGATTCCAAAGTCTCTAAACTCAAATGAAAGGCATATTTCTTTAAGGATGTGGTAACGTAATACCGTAGTAGGATGAGTTGTTTAGTCATTTAATTAAATTTCAATTTTAAAACTTAAAAATAAAAAAAAAAATTATACTAAAAGAATCGTCTTCCTAAATAGGATCCCTAAAGACGTTCAAAACGGATTAATTTGAGTATAATTTCGAATATTGATAGTAGGTAAAAAAAGTGATACCTTTCATA
Source organism: Dillenia turbinata (assembly GCA_037126225.1). Lineage (NCBI taxonomy): Eukaryota > Viridiplantae > Streptophyta > Magnoliopsida > Dilleniales > Dilleniaceae > Dillenia > Dillenia turbinata. The sequence continues at coordinate 27,704,797 of JBAMMX010000005.1, forward strand.
AAGATCAAGTGATATCTCCCCTCTTCCCCCTATAATAGACTCAATTAAAATTTAACTTTATCCAAACTCCTAATTAAACCAAAAAAAAAAAAAAAAAAATCTGATTTTAAACAAACATTCCCATTAGTCTTCTCATAGATTTCTTAATAATCTCTTTTAAACATTAATGTTTAGTTTGAGAGTTCAGAAAAGAAAAGAAACGAGAAAAAGAAAAGAAGAGAAGAGAAATGATTAAGTTTTCTTTTCATTTTGTTTGGGAGTTTTAAGAATAAAAGAAAATGATGTGAAATTTATTTAGAATTAAATATTTTTTATTATTTTTTTAAAGGTAAATTTGATATATTTATTAGACAGCTTATTTTTCTTTTTCTTTTCTCCCATTTTTTCTATTTTTGAGAAGAAAAAAAAAGTTTTTAGGTTTAAAATTATCTTATTTTTCTTCATTTTATTTTTTTTAAAACTCCCAAATAAAAAAAAAAACGTGATTTTCTATTAAAATCATTTTCTTCTTTCCTATTTTCTTCGTCCAAACATTGTGTAAGAGAGAGAGAGAGATTTCCTCAGATAACCATTTCAGTGAAGAGTGAGTCAAATTATGCCATGGGGACCTACCATTACTTCAGCTGCTGACCACCCACCATGAGATCCAAACTGCTTGTATCATATTTAATTTATGACCCACGAGGGGTAAATCAAGGAAATTAAAAAAAAAAAATGAAATGCACGAGGTCAAAAGAATCCTCTTTGTGGAATTTTCCTATTTAGAATATATAATGTTCCTCTGGGGAAAATTCCAAGACAAGGAGAAAAGATGCCTTCTTTTCTTTAGGGAAACTTCTATGAAAAGGGTCGTGTACCACAATATGATCCTACCTGGTGTCCCAAAATTATGGTCAAAGCTCATAAAAAATGTTTTAGTTTTATAATTATGTTTTCTCCCTCTTCGTAAAACCCCTCTACCAAGTCTCCTCCTCAACCATATTGCATGGAATCCGACTCCATTTTTGACACAATCCACAGAGACTTTATCAGCTGAATTATTTTAAACTTCTCCTCTTTCACAATACAACCAAATTTTGTTAATAAAAAGAATTTACAAGAATATAATTTAATTTCCTCTTTTGTAAAGAAGATAGAATAACATTTAAAAAAAAAAGGAAAAGAAAAAAATTAACCTTCTACATAATTCACAGCGAATTTGAAAGGATTTTTGTAAGAAAATTAACCCAACATGACTTAAAAATAATACTTCCAAACCAAAAGTTTGGGTTTGGTGAAATTGGAAGGGTGGTTTTTTTTTTTTTATTATTTTTTTTTTTTAAAAAAATTTTTTTTTAATTAAAAAAAAAAAGGGGAAAAAAAAGAAGAGGAGGATAATTTTTTTTTTTTTTTTTTTTTGAGTAGTTTCTTTTAAGGGGGGGTTTTTTTTTGGCTTTTCCCCAAAAATAAATAGTCATTGTAATGTTTTTTTTTTTTTTTGGTACAAATAGTCATTGTAACGTTGTTCATGCACATTTGCAAATTGCAATAGTCCCACGAAAGGGTAAAAGAAAAGGGCCCCTCCCCCCCCCCCCCCACCAAAAAAAAAAAAGGTAGGGCACTAACGAAAAACGTATGAAACAAAAGTTATAGAAAAGGAGAGGGAGAGGGAGCCCCAAATTCCAAAAGCCAACGTGATAAAGACTTTGTGGTCAAGATTACTTGAACATGAACAAAGGTACAAAGCTGCGTGAGGAAGTTGAAAAAGTGGGCAGCCAGAAAGCCAGCCCGTGACCTCACCATCAACCCCGTCCAATGTCGTCATCCTAATGCCAACACAAGTAGCTGTCTCTATCCGACTTATTTCTTTTTCATATGAAATAACAATAATATTCAAATTTTTATCCCACCAAATATAAATCAGATATTTGATCTTTTTTTTATATTATTTATCATTTATTTATTTATATAATTATTTTTTTATATGATAACAATAATAATACTTTTATTCTATTAAATAAGATCGACGACATAAATTTCTTTTTCGTATAAAAAATAATAATAAAAAAAAATCATTAATTTGTAAGACTGTAATTAATTCATGAAAATAGTATAATGTTGTTATTCGTAGCGCAACAGCTTATTATAATACCAGATGGCCCTCTTGACTTGGCTTTATGCTAATTACTTGTCTTATTTTACTTCTTCCTTGTGTTGTGCCTTTCGTTTCAATCTTGCGAAGGGTCGCGACCTTTTGCTTCCATATCCACAAATTATTATTTAGAGATATTTAGGTTAGGGTGAAAAGTAAAAGAAAAAAGAGAAGAGAAGTAAAAACGAAAAGAAATGAGAGATTTCACTCATTTAGTAAAAAGAGAAAAGTATAAAGAAAGTAAAAATGAGGTATAATTCTTTTTTTTTTCTTTTAAAAAAAATGAAAATAAATAAAATTTTTGAACAATTTAAGCTTTGTCCTTTTTTAATATTCACATACGATTTTAATTTCTTAATCAAAATTTGAATTCAAATTTTAAAAATGAAAAAAATTATGTTAAAAAAGTTCTTTCTAAAAAGGGTTTCACAATAACTCGAATCGAATTAGTCAAAATATAATTTTGAATACTAATAGGTTAAGCAAAAAAAAAAAAAAAACAACTTTTATGATTTCTTTTAATTTGTTCTCTAAATTTCGCGTATTACCGATATTTGATTGAAACTTGAATCATAAAAATTCCATCATATTCATTCAAAATGCCAAAATAATCGAACAAGTGATAAATATGAGATTTTGAAAATTAGCATTATAATCGTAAAATATAGGATTAGTTTGGATACCTTTATATTTTACAAAAGTTTGGGTGGTTGGTTTGGATTCGTCTTTCATCTTTTATCAAAATTTTACTTTTTTTTTCCTTTATAATATACTTGAATTCGAATTTTACTCTATAAAAAAAAAAAAAAAAGATTTTCTTTTCTGTTGAAATTATTGTTTCATTAAACTGGAAAAAAAACGCCGGGGAATTTTGGCTTTAAATGATCGGACGGTTCGAATGAAACGAAGCAAAATTCATCTCGACCGTCCGATCAATCCCAAACACCCTCACCGTACCATACTTAGCGCGTAATTTTAATAGAATATAATATAATCAGACGAACCTAAGCGCAATAATTATGTTTCCTATTAGAGCCAAGGCAAGGACACTTTGGTCATTTCGCATTGGGTAGTTCGCCTACCATTAGAATAGAAGTCTCTTTGGACGCGTTCTCTCCCCTCCCCCTCTCTCTATAAATGCTTCGCAAACCTCTCCCTACCAACTCACCATTTCATTCTCTGAAAAACCCTAAACACAAGCCTTGTATTGAGGAAAAAACAGAGGAGAGCCCCCATCCTCTGCTGCGAGAGATTTAAGGTGTAGAACTTTCGCAGCAGCTTTTTTCTGATTCAAACGCATAATTCGTTTTTGAAATCTCCAAATCTGAATCCATGGCTCGTTTTGTTGCAACCTCGAAGCTCTTCTCCGCTTTCGTCGCTGAAGGAATCGCTCCTGTCAGGTAAAAAAATATAAAAAAAAAATTAATCAAATCGATATCTAATGTTGCTTCCTTTTCCCAATAGCGTTGGTTTCTAAAATTTTACTGAGATAAGGATTTGGGGCTGGAATGTGCAGGAGAGGATATGCGACTGCATCGCAAGGGGCGGTTTCTAACGCAGCCAGATCGAGGGGTGGAATGATGATAAACAAGAATGTAGAAGAGAACAAGAAGACGACGTCGTCTTGGGTTCCGGATCCGGTCACCGGGTATTACCGACCCGAGAATCATACCGATGAGATCGACGTTGCTGATTTGCGCGAGATGCTCTTGAAGCACAAGATTAACAAGAACTAAAACGTTGAACGGTGACACGACGATAACGATGGTGATGGACGGTTGATGAACGTTGATTTGGTCTGTCGGAGGACGAGATTGATACGACGCTAGTTCTATGTTCTGGATCTTCTCTCTTCCCCTGTTCGGTTGTTGTATGTCAGAGGAGGCCAATGGTCTATAACATATTGTTGGTTATGGATTCTTATTATTGGAGGAAAATTTTATTATAATGGAAATTGATGACATCATTAATTATTTATTTTTGTGATTTTTTTGGCAATCTATCCATAAATCAAATTTTTCACGATTTTTATTTTTCATATGTTTAATTTATCTTCCAAAACGAATATCCCTCGATTTAAACTCGAATTTGATGAATAATTTATATATATGTAATATACTATATTTAATTTAATATTTTATTATAATAATATATAAATATATATGATATATATTAATATATTTTATCGAGTTATTCGATAAATTTTTAAATTTAAAATTTTATTACTCGAACTTGATTCAATTGTATAATGAACTTGACTTGAATTTAATCAAAATCGTGTCGAGTCAAGCTATTGATCGAGTGGCTTACGAGCGACTCGAACATAATTAGTTTGTATAACGGCGCAACTCCGAAGTTAAAATCCACTCTTTCAATGGTGAGGCAATCTGAATTAATATGTTATTTTATATCATGTCTTAATAATTTTAAAGCCAATGATTTATAACTCATCCTCTTCCATTTTAATAAAAAAAAAAAAATCTATTTTAATAATTTTTGGCCCAATCTTGACAAGTAATTTATAATTTTTTTCAACTAATAATTTTATTTCAATCTAATTTGAGTATAATTTTAACTTTTTATAAACATATGATATTAATTATATGCGACTTTGAATTATTTTATGCAACTTTCTTTAAGTGGGAATAAATATAGTGGAAATTCTTAAGAAAGGTCTGAAATATTTAAATGAATAATTACTTTTATACTATAATATGCAGAGAAAATGAAACTCCAAATTCTTATTTCTTTTCATTTATTTTTTTTTTTCCTTTTAATCCAACTGTCTTGCTTAAGGGGAAATAACACACTTATAAGTGGAGAGAAACAAAATCACAGAATTATTGGATTGATTTTGGTTATAGGCCTAATTAATCTCTTTCTTTGGTAAGTATAATAATTGTAGGAGTTAAAAATCTATTGAAAAATATCCTTTGCTAGGTTGCACGGATTCAAAAATAACACGTAAATATAAAAAATATAATTTTTTATATAAATATTAATTATTTTATAAAAATAATATAATAGTAATAATTTATAGTAAGAATGTAGATAATGAAATACCTATAATTATGAAAAATATATAAATATAAAAATATATAAAAAATTTTACATAAATATTAATTATTTTACCCTTGCTGCCTCAATGATTGCTCTCAGCCGTTCATATTCCTAAAGTATTGTCAATCATAATAATGTACCCAAAGTCTAGAATCTAGATGCGAAGGATGAGAGAGAGCCTTGTTCCTTTAAAATAAGTAATCCATGCATGAATTGCACCAAGTTTGAACATCATATACCCGCTTGGAGGGGCACATTGACCTACCCAACTATTATTGTCCTCCACCACCCCAAACGAAATTAATAGGAAATTGAGCTTTATAAGGCCTTCAAGAGACATTCCTTTGTGAGAAAAGTTACTTAGAGCTAAATGGTGCTTCTGCAACAGTGAAATCTCAATCCATGGACAGTGAGGAGGCGGGATAAAATACTAAATTTTTTAATTAATTCTCAGATTGAAATATTAAATCCCTTAATTAAGTTTTAGATTCAAAATTTAAAAATAAAAAAAATTATATTAAAAAAATTATCCCTTAAATAAGATTCTAATAAACATTTAAATAAGATTAATTAGATTTATCAACGGTAAGCACTAAAAAAAAAAAAAAAAAAAGAGGTGAAATCTCAGTATGTTTTAAGACTGTTGTGATTTGTGATCTTGTACCCTTTCTTCCCTCGTTGTCTCCCTGATGGGAATTCTGGGAGGTGACCACTACCTTAAGAGATAGGGTGTTCATAAGCTTGGTTTTGAATTTTTGAATTAATTCGATTTGATTAATTTGATTTAATATTTTTTAATTTTAAATCAAAAATCGAATCGAATTTATTTAAATTTAAAATTTGATTTTTAATTTGAATTCGAATTGAATCGAATAAACCAAATAATTAGATTTTGATTTTTGAGATCTAAATTTTTATATAAATCCAATTTAACTAATTTCAAATCGATAAAACAATGAATTTTTTAACTATTATTTTATTGCTTGCTATAAAAAAAAAATTATCAATCAAAATTTGCATAAAAGAAAAGAAAATAAATAATAAATAATCAAAATAAATAAAAAATAAAATAATTAAAAACTCTAATTCGATTTTCGGTTCGAATTCGTATTAAAAATCTCAATTCGAAACTCGAACCGAAAACCAAATTTGAAATTCGGTTCTAACCAAAAACCGATTTGAATTCAAAAATCAAATTCAAATTTAATTCGAATCTGTCAGATATTCGATTATCATCAAATATTGCACACCCCTATTAAGATATGCTATTGCTATGCTATTCTGGTATCATTATGCCTGTTAGAGACTGAAGCAAGGACAACCAACTCCTCTCATGCTCACTAGAAAAATTCACAGGGGAAAAAAAAAGGCCTCAAGCCATTCATATGGAGCTTCTCTTGTTGCATACGCCAGAACTCACCTCGTACACAAATTCTATAGTTCAGCACCTGGAGCAACCAAAAGGTCTCCCTTTGTAGGGGAGGGGCTAACTATAGTGATAGTATGTGCCACTAGATTGACTACCATTATGTCCCAAAAACTGTTCGGCACTATAATCTTAACCAAGTGATTTCTGCACATCATCATTGGTAAATATATAGTTTCTCATTTGCCCCATCATGCAGTTAATCTCTTTACTACAATTTAAATACTACTCGCAGAATCAAACTTTGCTAACCTCTTCCATGCATTACCAGTAAACCCTGGCCGAATCAAACTTGTACGTTAGTTGACACAAATCCAGTGATTTAGGCACTAAATGCCATGATGGACAACCTTCACAAGCTTCCATCATTCAGACTACTGTCTCAGCCACTGAAAGCCCACATCATCCTCATTATTTTCGATCGAAGTTCAATTCTTAACCATTGGGAAACTGGCCCTAGAAACGCAGCTAACAACGACCAAATGGTATTAGCAAATTGTTCCATTCTCCGGGAACCGCGAGGCAAAGAGCAGACCCTAGTATAAATCAAAAATTACCAATGCCCGCCACAAACAAACAAAAATCAAACACAAAAATGCTCCTAGCACAGCACATGCAAACGAACAAAACTATAATTTGTTCCTGGGATCTGTTAGGTCTGACCTGATCATATAGAATCTATTGATATAAATCAAGAAGAATGATCCAAACAGAAGGCATCGGCAATGCTGACAAACCATCACATACAAATACACACACACACAGAAAAACACTATTCCAACCAAATTAAAAAACGCAATTATGAACACGAATCTAACAAGTACCAAAATCACACACTCAATTCAAACCCTAAATCATAAACCCCCAAAATTTCATCATCAGAGTGAATAGTATAAACTAAAATCAATTTCATTTGATTTATTCAAGAATCAACAACAGGGTTTCTCATAGTCGTTCTTACTTGCCTCGACAAGCAGTCCAGTAACAAGTGACCAAAACCTCAAGATACAGACAACTAGATATAATCAATTAAACGGTTTCTCCCAAAATCCCTTACTTGCATCGAATTGCAGTCAAAACCACAGCCACACTGAGGATTCTCATAGAAATTGTCAACTGCAAAATTAGCAGAAGCAATCCCAACAGAGAACTCAAGCTCATCACCATTTCTTCTAACCTCCACAATATTCAACCACAAGAACAGAACCTTAACACTAATCCCACTCAAATTAGTGATCTTGTCCTCTGAAATGACACCACTGATTGTTGATTTGTACCGCAATTGATAAGAACCCTCGAGAGAAAAATCACAACTTCTGCCGAAATTGGCATGGAATTTGCCAGTGGCCTCGTCTAGATCATACGAAGTGACTCCTCTCGGGAGAATCCCAATTGGGAAATCATAGGATTGGAGTAGATCGTAGGCTGTGGTGTTTTCGGCGGTTGTGGGTGTGATTGCGAGGATGGAGGACAGAGAGAGGAGAGAGAAAATAAAGACAGGAGACATTGAAGACAGTTTTCAGAAGTGGGTTTGGAGAAAAATTTGATGGGGTTTCTACAAAATCTGATCTTGTGTGTGCCTGCAAGCGTTTTGGGTTAATCACGTTTTGAGGTTTTTGTATTGCCACCGAAAGTTTGTTGGAATTTTGTGAAGGAAAATCGAGAATGGATGTTTGTTTGACGAGCCAAGTGTGACTTTGTTTCCCCATGTGGCGAAAGGCAAAGTCGATCAACATTGATGACTCACGCAATGTGAAGGGCATCAATGGTAATTTGGTTGTTTACTTATAATACCTACTCAAAATAAATTAAATAATTGACTCTTCTTATATAAATCAAATTACAAAATATACTATTTTTACTAAATAAAAATACTAAAAAACACACATAAATCTCTCCCACTGAATAATTCTTTGTCTATGTTGCCTAATCAGTGAAAAGATTGTCTAGCTAGGTTGCCCTCTTTGCTGATATGTGCATGTACAAGGGTGTCTCAATGTCACAACCTTGAGACCCTAGTCAATGCATTGGTATTATATACCAAATTGATAGTTGATTTTTTATTTTATTATTTGGTTAAAAAGGATAGAAATCAAAAATAGAATTGAAATTCATATAATTTATTTAGATTAATAGAATAAAAATGAGATTTAAAAAAAAAAAAACCCAAATTACAAGATTTTTAAAAGTCAAGTGAAGATATTGATCTTTGATTTCAAATTGAATTTTGATTTCTAAAATCTCCTATTTCATTGATATATTTAAAAAAAAAAAAAAAGACTATTTCGGACTCATCCCAAATAGGCCTCTATTGATACCCCTTATCAAAACACCTTTTTCAAATCAGTGATTATCCAGATAAAAACTCAAGTAAAATAGCAACTGGGTCAGTAATTATATTTTTATCTATAAAATTTAGTAAATAAAAATTTATATATATATATATATATATATTCTTATATTAGTCTAAAATTATAGGGGGACAGTGTAGCATACTTGTTCACCTTTAACAATTAATATGTTCTTATATTAGTATGAAAATTTCAAAACGTTATTCAAAAGTAGCCTTATATTTTCAAAAACCATATCAAATCAGTTGGGATAAAATTCTATCCATTCAAGATTGGTTTGATGCATTTTTTGAAAATTTTCGTTGGGATAAATTCTATTCATTCAACACTGGTTTGATGCATATTTTGAAAATTTAGGAATGTGTTATAAACCTCAATAATGCATGAAAACATTTTAACAACAATGTTTTTTTATTTTCAAAATATTTTGACATGATATAAAAAATTTTAAATTTTTAAATATTTATAAATTATTTATTTAATTATAATTATAATTTTTATATTATTTATTTATAACTAATAATTATATATTTTCTCATTTTCTTTTCCTATTTTACGTATCATTTTGGTATCCATTGAAAATAAGCATTCTCCGGTACAAAACTAGGCATGGGGCAATGTCCTGAATTTTGAAGTTGTAATTCAAATTATTTGTACATAAATTAAATGCGATTGCAGAGCACAGAAGGCATATTTCCAATCCCATCGATATCACAAACAAATTATTTATACATGGTCGACCCCAAATATTATGAAAATATGCATATGTTTGCTCACCAAGGAGTATAGACATTCCCCATGTTGGTGTGGTGGTGGACCATTTTTTGCTTCTAATTTCTCAAAATGGAACACAAACACAACAAAAAGAGCACATTCCAATTCCCAACTTAAGGGTTCACATAATTTTGATTCCAGATTATATATATATATATATATATAAATGCCATTAAAACCTTAAATCTATGAAGAGGATACAGTTAGAAACCTACTAAACCTAACCTTATTATTTCCTTTCTTAACATCATCATCAAAATCAAATCCACACCCACACTTGGGACACTCCTCAAAGTTAGAGATCCCAAAATTTGCGGAAGCGATCCCAATGGAGAACCCAAGCTCATCCCCATCTCGAACAACTTCAATAATACCGAACCATAGCAAGAGTACCTTAACACTCACCCCCTTCAATTGTCTAAGCTTCCCCTGTCCTATCACACCCTCTATGGTGGACTTGTACTTGAGCTCCTACGACTTTTTTGATTGCGAAATTGCAGCTGCCTTTCAAGTAGACACAGAATTCTCCGGTGGACTTGTTCAGTTCATAGCCCACAAACACCCTCGGGGAGAATTCCTACTGGAAAGTTGTAAGTCTCAAGAGCTTGGCAGGCCGACAAAGTGTCTTCTGCTGCAGTGACTGATGTTTTGATGAAGAAAAATAGGAAGGGAGACAAGATTGGATACATGGGTCTGTCTTAGGTTGCAAACATGAATTCTATGTGGGAGGTGGTTTTAATGTTAAGGTTTCTTTGTGCTCGAAGAGATGACGAAAACTCATGTGTGTTCGTTTTTCATACTTGTTAAGGTTTTAATGTGAGTTAGGTTTCTCGCTTTCCATGTACCCAAAAAAAAAAAAAAATAAAACTCACGTATGTTCTGTTGGAAGTTATTGGCTACGTGTCCTGTGCTCATACTAAGAGGCTTAAATATAGACTACACGTGGCTCAGTTATTTTTTTTATTACATTGGGATTTAAATTTAGAATCATCGAATTGAAAAAGATGAATCATAATTACTAGACTATTCCCTTCAAAGATCACATGGCTCGGCTATAACTCCCCATGGGAAAGACAAAAAAGAATTAGTCTTCCTTCACAAATGTTTTGACAGTGTCGATTGAGGTATAGTCATGGAAAGTCTTCCCATTTTTATGTATATAAATATGCCGGTCAAAGAAACAAAGAAACAAAAAAAAAAAAGACCCATTTTCTAGTTGAGCCATGGGCTTGGTATCGGGTATCTGAAATTCGGCCCAACCTAGACTTAGCCTATAAACTATTAAACTGAGGCCCAATTGGCCCAAACCCAATAACGCCCAGCAGAGCCCAGACCAGCTCAAAAAGTAGGTTTGGCGCAAAACTTCCTTAAACAACATACATCGATGCGCCATCTCGTCACTCAGGACAGTTCAAGCGATAAAACCTTCCTATTTCTATTCTTTCTTCTCTGATTCGACCTGCAAAATAGCTACACTTTCCTAGCTGCCGTCTGAACTTTGTGGAAGTGCAGATGCAAAGCAGCCATTGAAAATAAAAAGGAAGAGCACTAGAGGATGATTGCTAGAGCAACAAGCACTTGTAGAGTCTGGTCTGAAACCTTCTTGAGCAATTGCAAGAGGTAGGAAAACCCCATCACCTGGGTTAAATGGCACTCTCCGTGTACTGGTTGGATCAAACTTAATTCGGAGGAAGCAGTGTCCATGAAAACAAACAAAGCCAGCACAAGAAGCCTTCTAAGGAAAGAAGATGGGAGTTGGCTCAAGGGTTACACTATCAACATTGGCTATACGGATGTCACCATAGCAGAATTGTGGGGTCTAAGAGAAAGACTGCGTCTAGCAAAGGACCTGAACATTCACCACCTTCAAGTGGAGGTCGACTGCCTCCCCCTAGTGCACATCATGGAAGATGAGAACAATGAGAACCACCACCTTCACCTTGCTATTCTAGAATGCAAAAACCTCATGAAGGAATTGGGGGTAACAAAAATTTCCCATGTCTACAGTGAAGCCAATAGAAGTGCAGATCTCCTTGCCAAGATGGGAGCTAAAATCCCGCCAGGTCTCTTTGTTCTGGAGCTCCCGCCTCGATGCTTACTAGCTCTGCTAGACTTGGATCATTTGGGTCCTGCTTCTTTTAGGGGTGGTGGGCCGAGCCTTCCCCCCCCCCTCTCTTGTTGCCCTATTGGGCCCTTTCCCCTTTCTTACCCCAAAAAAAAAAAAAAGGAAGAAAACCAACTACACTAGGAAGAACAATAGGAATTTCTTTATCTTTTTTTTTTTTTTTTGGGATACCGAAAAGTAAAATACCAACCAAACAAATGATTGGTTAAAAAAGCAACCAAACCAGGTGATCAACACAAATTCTAAATAAATTTCAGAAGTTTATCGCAAGATGGTTTTACCTCAAGTCAAAAGTGAAGATTTCAGGATGATCGTGACAGGCCTCAATGCCCATCCTTTTGACATAAATATTTCTAATTGCATATGCCTTCTACAAATTCAGAGTTCTTCCTCCAATGGGTCTGCCTTTTTTTAAGTAAAAAGGGAGAACGGGAAGCCACCAATATTGCTACTCCCTCTCAATGCAAGCATGGGAGACTCCTCCCAGTGCCCGTGGGGTGAACCGTCATCATAGCCCTGTTGAGATGCCAAAAAGCCACGGCAGCCCTTCGTAAACTGCATTGTTTAGGTGTAATTTTGCAAACTATTTCCTTCAATCAAGTATTGAGCTCATGAATTTGTAAGGTCATAATGTTGGTTCCTTGTCCACTTGAACAACCACGTCGGTGGTCCTTTGATGGTCTGCTTAGGTTGTCATGATGGAGTATGATTCATGTTTCAATTCACAAAGAAGCGCAATCAAATCTATATCAACTAATAAACGAATCAAATCATCAGCAACGAGAACTCCTCAGCAAATAATTTGATTGCCACTAGATTCTGCTCGAACACATGGAAATACTTTCTACCATAATATCTAACAAAGGAATACCACTGCATGCACCTTTTGTGTATCTCTCATCAATGCCCTTGGATTCTTAGATCCAAACCTTTGTCATACATTCATAATCATGACTACTCTTACCTGATCCGCAGTAGGATCACATTTATATGAGCCTAAAGATGAATCCATATCCTGTCCATATATAATTACATATGCACGGCCCTACACAAGGTCTGTACTCTAGTGAACCATTATCCCCTCTAAAACCATAATTATACAAATCACATCTGGTCATGGAAATCATTTTTTTCCCTTTTTTAATCATCAATTTACTCCTTAATCCTTCTGTGTTGGTTTTCTCCTGGACTACTGTCAAATTTTGTCCAAGCACTAGTAGCCTGCAGTATGTTCTTGTAAATGACCAGACTAAATCACCCTCATCTCAGCTCACGCTTTCCATCACTTCTCACCACAATTCACAATCTTTTGAATTTTCAAGTCAATCTTACCATGCGTTTTTTAAAGAACAATTGAAATATAAAAAACTAATTACTCAATAACTATAATTAGAAACTGATGAAATCATTGACATGCTGACTTGAACACTACTAAAGCTGCATACTAAATAAGAAGCTGGATTATCGACTTGTTGTAGGGTTTCGCAAAGTAATAGAGGCAAAACACAATTAGAACAATCCCAAATCTTGCGAAGTAACATCTGCCACATTTCTTTGTTAGTTTAAATCTTGAAATTCTCCTTTAATTTTAAGGCAACATGTAACACACATACTCACACATCTATCATTGCAGACCACCATGAAGGAAATGGAGACATGCTTATACATCTTTCAGCCTATGTTAATTCCAAATCTGACATTTCTACTGCTCCTTAATGATTCTTTTGCATTTCATATATCAGTCTCCTATTGTGTATGCAGATATTTATTCATGTAACAATATATTCTGTGTGCGCGTCTAATTTCATAAGCATGCCTCAGGATCCTGATGGATGCTTATAAAAGTGGTTTAGTTTAATCACCCTCACTTGAAGGTTAGAGAATCTTGATTGTGGTGATCAATCTACTCATTATTTTTGGGGGGGCAGGTTGAGGGGACTTTGATGATATCATTTTACTTTCTCAAATTTCTCTCTCCATGTCTACATCCTATGTTGCATGAATTTATCCATGCTTCATAGTTAGTGGTTGCAAAGGCGGTCAGTTGTATCTGCCAATAAAACCTCAATGTTGTAATCGCACCTTCGCTAGGACTCGATATAAATTTCAAATTTCCCAATGAATGTACCTAGCAAAAGAGCACACATTGGCTCAATTTCAAGCAAAATATAAGAAAATGTTAAAAACAGTGGTATCTGTTTTAAAAGCCTACAATGTCTTGGTTGGGTAATGGCCTGATCAAAAAACATTTATAGCATAAGCTTACTCATGCATTGTACTAGCACCACACTGCCCTTTTCTTCTTCTAATGGATATTCAGGTTAAAATAATGAATGGAATTTTCATTGAACTGGCTAAAAGAATCAATACAATAATCAATATGTAACTATGACACCAACAACAACCTAGGCCTTCAAATCCCAAATTAATGGGGTTGGCTATGTAAGTATGACACCAATACATAAAAAATGGAATCTGCATAATACATGATGTAATCAGATAAAATCAATGAGCATGCTTATTCGCTACCAATAAAATTTGCAAACAAGTACAAGGGAAAGCCAGTAAATATCTAAGAAGTGCTAGGAGAAGGTGGATCATACCTACAGCATGTTTAGAATTAGCTCACATCTCTAAGTCGTTTAATCAAAGTGTCCAGAGACTTCTTCTTTGGATTTTGCTTGACCCCTCTTCCTCCAAAGGTTCCAAATAGTCGATCAGATGGATCTCTCAACTTCTCAGAAATTGTCACCACCTTCTTGTAGTCCAGCGCATTATAACTCCTCTCCCTGATAACTGGATTCAAAAAGTTTTCAGGATGATTGCTCATTAGCAAATTTATCAATTGCCTTGACTCCGCAAGTGCCATTTTCAACTGATTTGCTTCAGAATCAGACATAAGAGGTGCTTGATTATCTGCAAATGACTCCAATAACCGAATATCTACATCAAACCCCATTATAGCATTTAGATTGAACCTCTTAACTGATTCTCCAACTACAATCCCTACAATCTTGTTCGATATGTGAGTCAGAACATCTTGCAGAACTCCCTTCAGTACTTGAGCAGGTACAATCTGCTGAGCTGTAGAAACCAAAGTCTCCAAATATATAATAACCTCATTCACATACTCATTTCCATTAGGAGGTGGCTCATCAGTCATCCAGTTTACATTTTCGAGCAAAATCATGAACCCATCAACCTTTTGTTTCAGCAGCCCGGAAAGCATATCTTCTGCAGCATCATGGGCTTTGTTCAGCGGAAACTGCCTTCTACCCCTCTCTTTCACTCTTAGTGGAATACCCGAAAGTTGTGCAGCATGGTGAAAGAAGAAATCACAAGCATGCTCCAAAACAGCCATATTTGCAGCTACCTGCATCGCCTGAGAAACACCATGGACAGATGTGCAAATAAGTTTCAATAATGCCCCATCCAAGACATCATTCAAAAGCCGGTCTAAATACTTCTTAACAACATCATAAAACTCGAGCTGGCCACCGTATGACATGAAACTGACAGAATCCTCAATGAAGGACCGCACAATACGACAGCAATCAGGCACTGTGGAAGAAAAAGGAGCAATATATGGAAATGCAGGCACAATATCTGACGTTTGCA
Source organism: Dillenia turbinata (assembly GCA_037126225.1). NCBI lineage: Eukaryota > Viridiplantae > Streptophyta > Magnoliopsida > Dilleniales > Dilleniaceae > Dillenia > Dillenia turbinata. Next base: position 27,720,282 of record JBAMMX010000005.1, read on the forward strand.
ACTGAAATGACAACACATTCATTGAGTACTCGTACTCCTTCTTCATCAACATTTTCTCCAACTTATCAGCAGCAAGAGCTTCCACAATTTGCTTCCTACAATCAGACAACAACAGCTCATGATATTTATCCCTATGTTTACTCAACACATCAAGCAAAGCATCGACCGGGTATCCATAACGGCGTAATGTTACACCAAGCAAGCTTACATAGTCCTTTATTAGCAAAAGATGGTTTGCAGTTTGCATTCTAGAATACTGATCTTCTAAAACAGAACACATTTTACTCACAGCGGTCTCCCATAGATTCTCAACTTCCATTTTTGATATCAAACCACCACCAGTTCTCAAAATTCTATCTTCCACAATAAAAAACCCAGCAATTTGTGCAAAAAAGGTCTGATGAGATTCAAGGAAAGATGTCATTGATGACACCTGAAAATCTGATGTCAATTGCAGCTTCCTATTCTCAAAATAGTACTGTTTAAACCTATCTTCAAGCCCTAGGGTTTGATGGATGTGACAAGCTCTATACAATGGAGTTAAATCAAACCCCAACAAATTACTTCCATTACTCCGATACATATCGTTATTATCCTCTTTAAAAACTTCATCTTCGTCATCTTCTTCTTGCAAGGCGTAAACGCGGTCTCTCAAACTAAGTCTACTCTGTTCCTCAGCTTGTCTCTGCTTAATTCTAAGCTCTTCTTCGCGTTGTCTAGCCGAAGAAGCGTGTCCAATGGCTAATTGACCTAGATTTCTACTCACAATTCGAATCTCCACAAGCCAATCGCCGAATTCTGTATTAATTTTTCGCTGTATATGCGTCCGAATCGCCGGAATTTGATTCTCGAGCATTTTCCGGAGAGTAAACGACGGCGTTCTGTTCAGGAAATCTCTCTCTATCAAATCAACACACTTCAAAGCCATATAAAAGTTGTTTCCGGAGAGATGAAAATTCGCTCTACTACAAAGTTCCATCAATTTCACACATGCCTGAACCGATTGAAGAGCGAGAGAGATGTTTTCACTGACCTGACGAGCTTCGAGGAAGGAGCCGAGAGAAGAGAGGAGTGGAACGGCAACGTTTTGGAGGCGAGAGTTGGAGGAGGAGAGAGAGGACTTGAGAGAGTCGACGTCGGAATGGAGAGATCGGAGATCGTCGACGGCTTGGATGAAGTCTTGATAGTGAGCTTTACACACTTCTTCGATTTCCGACTCTCTTGCGCGGGAAAAGTGGCGGAGGTGGTGGAGGAGCGCGTCCAGCTTGCCGGAGGCGAACGCTTTGCGGAGGAAGGGGCCGAGGTCTTCGCCGTTGCAGATGGCCGACGAGAGGAGCAGTTGGTCTAGCTTTTCCACCGAATCTACCCCGTTATCGTCGGTCACCGGCGTGACTTTCCGGCGAAATCTTGAAGACCGCATCGATGAAGTCGGAGGAGATCTAGAGACACGGAGGAGGCAGGTGTGTGGGGTATTGGCGGACGAGTTGGGAGTTTTTCGACGTAACGAGAGAAAGTGGGCTTGGAGTTGAGGCTTTTAACAGAAATGCCACCGCGCTCACCGTTGCACGAATTGGACCGCCTCGCGCTCGCGGTGAGCGCAAATCGATAATTCGATGAGACTGTCCGTCGACGTTTGTTTGACTTTTGATCCTTCCCAGCTGAAAACTCCGTCCGGCGAACTTTTGTCTAGCTGGCGATGACGTGGCACTAACGCCGACGGCCAAACAGGATCGTTGTCAAGAGACGACAAAAAATCTTAGGATAAATGCCTTTTATCCAATTCGTGACATCATTTAAATTAAAAATTTAGGAATGAAAATTAAAAACTAAAAATATCTTATAGTTATTTGGAATTACTTATCGAAAAGAATCTGACATTATATTTAGCTTCAAAAAAGATTTCGTGACATTAATAATTCATAAAATTTTGTATAATTAATAAAATTATATTGTAATAAATTTCTTTTTAATAAATTTGATATCAACAAAAAGTAATAATAATAGATCAAGCATGAGCATGAATAAAATAAACCCATCGGATTAAATAACGAGAAGCTAATTGGTAAATTTTAACTTGATTTAAATTTGTTTTAATTTATATTAACTTATTAATAATATTCATTAATTAAGATTAAAAAATAGTAAAACATGTATAGTTTTGTAAGTAAAATTTAAATTTTTTCATATAAAAATATAAATTATTATTAAATTAATAATTTTTTGTATTAAACACTGCCAAATTTAAGACCCAGAATCCACATAGGTTGTTATCTAATATTTGGAATATTAATTGTCCCAAATCAAGGCAGTTGTGGGTATGGGTATCGGCTACAACCAAGAAATTTCCTAACGAGAGACAGATAATTGCCAGAAAGAGACTTCTGAGGTGTTTTGAGCTGTACCAGAACCCACAGGCAAATGTTGTGACTTGCGAGCCTCCAATCATACAATGTTTTTAATAATATCTACAACTGGAATTAGGCCGAAAGGAGAAAGTAACTGATGCCAAAACAAGGTTTTCATTCAACATAAATGCACGCGAGTGGCGTCAAGCTGAGTCCAAGCTACCTTATTACACGTATAGAAAAGTTTTATTCAGTATGGGAGTGAAGTAGCAATAGTTGCTTGGCTTGCATGTCTGGGCAAGATCACACCACCCCATATAAAGGCTCCCTGTCTTCATTCACTGCAAGAGCTGCTCCGAGTGACTCTTGGCACAAAAAAGTACTTCATGGATCTGGGATTATCGGATGAGAATGAGAAATGGTCGACTTAGTTTCTTGGAGACTAAGAAGATGTAGCAACAACAATGGCAGGTCATATCCAGATTATAGCTTCATAGACGAGAACTTGCTTCTTCCGGTGGTGCCCCCTGCATCAAAAGTTGAACCAGGCAGAATCATTAATCAATAAACTTCAAACTAAGAAGACAAAATGGGAAAAGGACCACAAGCATGGCTTTATCAGCCACGATCAGACATCCAAATGCAAAAGAAATGCAAGAGAAGTGATGGGCATGCAAGTTTTTCCCAGCGGTTCCCAGTGGTTTCAGCTAGAACCCAGTTCAGCCATCACAGTGCAAAACAAAAGAGAAGTAACAGGCATACAAGTTTTTCCTCCAGGAACACTAACTAAATTTCCACATTTTCACTGGTGCCATGAGCATGGTTTCCATATGCAGACCTCTGAATAATAATTACTCCAAAAAAAAAAAAAAAGGAAAAAAGAATCAGAATTCTCACCAAAGGTATGTCTCTGGAAGCTCTTTCCTTCAGGTAGGCAGAAGGCTCGAAGATTTTACTGTAGATCCTTGACCATTCGTCCAACTTTGAACATATGTACTTAGGGCCAATAGAATCAGCCCAAAACATCATTCCTCCCCTAATCCAAAAATCTTAAAGAGTTAGTGTCACATCACTTCATCCTAAAAAAAAGTCCTACTAGTAATAATAAGGGAACCTGTATGCTGGAAAACCAAAACCCATGACAGAAGCTATATCAAGGTCCGACGCCTTAATTGCGATTCCTTCTGCCAGGATACGGCACGATTCATTCACAACGGGGAAGAATAGCATTTCTACGATTTCCTTCTCAGACAGCGATTTTAACTGCATGAACATACAATGCCACCAAAAATGATCAGCTTATTTCCAAGTATATTTGTCAAAGCTTTGTTCTTTCCAACAATGGTCTATGAGTTCACATAGAAAGCAGATAATTCCAAGGAGGGCATGATGGGTCCGAGAACAGGGAATAAATCAGAAACCTTTGAATTCTCTGTACTAAAATGCTGCATCTCAACCATAAAACATCATATTAGCTAAAAGCATAAAATATAGTAGTAGTCCAGAGAAAACGGTGCCTGCAACATGTTTGAAATACTAAAATACCAAAATTAGGGATGAACGACTAAAACAATTAACAAAAGCTATATTATGTAATTTGATCAGTGTAACAGTTGGGATTGGAAACTCCAAAGAGAGAGAAGAGAGAAGAGAGAGACCTTGGGATCAATGGAAATGCCAGAAATTCTCCTAGTCTTTTCTATGTACTTTTCTATCTCCGGATCTGGAAAAGCTTTGCGGTTGCTGTCATACACATAGAAGCCCTTGCCAGTGGTCTGACCTGGAATAGGTGTCACACAAGAAGGTGCCCCAGAAGGCATCACATGAGAAATAAGACAAGGCATCCTAGTCTAAGCAGCTGAGTTTTGAGCTAAACACCCAACTAAGGGACTCAGACTTAGCTCCTAATACTTATAAATTTAGTACTCAGATTTACTACAGAGGTTCAGCAAATATACCAGCCCGACCATCCTCTTGCATGACCTGCATAAGTCTAGAATCATACCACCTTTCTGAAAAGCTCTTTCTCATATTAGCACGTGCTCCAGTAGCAACTCCAAAGCCCACTAAATCTGCCATTCTGCATCAGAATAAACACATAATGTTTGTTAGAACGTAACTTAAAATAAACATCTTAATATGTTCAATCATGTTCTAAATGAGTTGCCATTATGTTTTCCGAGTATCTAGGAAGAGCTAGAATTTCTGAGGCACTTTCCATACTTATGACCAATTCAGGATTTAAAGAACACACAGCCATCATGGGAATTGTCAATAAAGACCCCCTCCCTCATTTGCCTTTGGTCCTCCCCCCCCCCCCGGCCCATTTTCCCATAAATGTTACAGGAGTTACCTGATAAAATTGTTTCAGAATGATCCCAAAGTAGGATACTGAAATAGAATCATTGCATGTCAAAAGTACCTGAACGGGCCCATTGGCATTCCAAATTTGGAAATTGCCTGGTCAATTTTGTAAATATCTGAACCGCGTTCAACAAAAAATGTAGCTGCCATTGAATAGGGGAACATCATCCTGGTGGTTGCAAATCCAGTGCTATTTTTAACAATTATTGCAGTCTTTTTTATTGATTTCGCAAGATAAATTAAGTCGAGAACTGCTTGAGCAGAAGTCTGCTCAGTACGGATTATCTCCAACAGTGGTCTGACATGAGCAGGACTGAAATCCAAGCACACATAGTTGTCCAAATCAATTGTTGCAAAAGCCAAGACCACAAAAGGTGAAATCCAGTAAAAAAAAAAAAAAAAAAAATTAGAATTCTGAGATCTGACAGGTATTACCTGAAAAAGTGTGCTCCAACAATCTGACTATGCACATTGGTCTTCTTACCTACTAAGTTTAAGTCAAAAGTAGAAGTATTGCTAGCAAGTACGCAATGCGGAGGGCAGTACTTCTCAAGGTCAGCAAAAATTTGTTGTTTTAAAAGGATGTCTTCTGTTATAGCCTGTCCAAGCATCAACAGATATATTATGATGATTTCTCTTTCCACTCTTGACAACAGCTTCTAGTATCTCTCTCCTCCCTTCTCCCTATTACTTTTTTATTTTAGGTTAGGGCATCTTGATTAATCCTCAACTTTACTACCAGCAACCAAAATGAAAATTGTAACACAAACAGAAGCGAAATCTCAAAAGATCAACAATGAAATGGAAAAAATATATATATATATACCTCAATGACCAAGTCCACATCTCTGAAACTATCATACTCAAGAACACCCCTAAGAAGGGAAAAGGTTTTGTCAAGCTTTTCTAGACTCATTTTTCCATCTTTGGCACGACTTTGCAAATTTGCTATAGGAAAGAGGTAGATGATATGATGTCAGAAGGAAATGCAATCAAAATATAACAGTAGTCCTGCAAGAGAGTAGTTTAGACATAAAATCCAGACATCACCTTTGACTCTACCAATTCCAGCCTGAAGAAATTGCTCATTTACTTCCTTCAGGATAACTGGGTAATTATGGAGAATCAGCGCTGTTGCTATTCCAGAACCCATTAGCCCTCCACCCACAACTGCAACCTTATATACTTTCCTTGGCTGCAACCCCTGGTCAGTGACCCCAGGAACCTGTAAATTTACCATTTTCATTAACAAAGTTATCCTTTATGGCACTACAAGCCAATTAAGCTCTTCACTCAGCTAAAATAGTGAAATAAAAGACCCTTTTGCTTTTGAACATTTTGTGTTGTGAAGTGGTCAAACTCTAAATAAGTTCCAACATATAGGTCCAAAGAAGTTCCAGAGTTACGCTGGGTAATAACAAAGTCATGATAAAAAAACTCAGAACCAATTTGAAGCCAGGTCACATCTCTGAATCCTATCATTCTCGAAACACCAGATATCCTGTTCTGCCTTTTGAGTATCTAATTATTTGGTTGGTATGTTGAAGAACAAAAGAATTTCTGCGCTAAAGCTGTATTAAACCTTTCAGATTTTCTCCCAATATGCAGGTAAGAGATTTATAAAAATCTCAGTCAAACAGGATTACTAGAGATCCAATTCAATCTTTTATTTTGAAATGAAGCAGACCTCTTAACAGAATGCACAGAGATGTGTAGCTAGCAGACTCCAAAGGCAGTGCTATCTAGGGATAACATCACAAAAGTGCCAAAATCCCACATTTATATATACACTTTAACCCATAATAGGTGTGCCTCCGAAGCATATACATTTTTAAAAGGAGAATTTGCAATGATGGCACTTCTTCCCAGAGAAAGAAAAAGATATCCTGGACTCTCCCAACAGAGATTTTTTTTTTTTTCATTTTTCTGTACAGAATTCCAATCATAGAAATTATTTTCTTATTTGCAGCATTTAGGACAAAGATAGCATTCCAACTTTTTTCCTACCTTTGTAGTTGCCCGTTGAGCGAAGAAGATGTGAACCAAGCTCTTGCTAGTGATAGAATGTTGAAGTTCCTCATTGGTCTTAGCCTCCTATAAATTTAAGCACATAAGGATGAAACACAAATAATTTTTCTTAGGAAAACAAAGAGGCTATTCATATCACAATAAAGTATACCTTCCATAGTCCTGCTCGGGGACCAGAAACTATACCCTCCTCAATGACATCAACACAAGCTAATGGGAATTCAACATTTGGAGATTGTTTCTTGGCCCGAGCTCTTGCAGATGTGCAAATAACTCTCGCCTTTGCTAGGGGCTCCAATTTGTCAAGTTTGTACAGACTAGAAATCCATGGTTTCTTCTGTTCCAGAATGCATAAGGCCCAGCTGCGAGCCCTGTTAACTAACTCACTTGTTGGAGCTATCGCGTCCACAAGGCCAAGGGAGTAGGCTTCCTCGCCTTTCACAATCTTCGATGTCTAGCGAGAGAGAAAATGAAAAGAAGAACATGTACAAAAATGGTAAATGTACTAACAAAAAGAAAATCATCAGTGTTTTGGATAATTTAAAGAACTATAAAGGAGTGATACATACCAACATCATCTCTAGAGCCTTAGAAAGACCCACAAGGCGTGGAAGACGCTGTGTTCCTAGGATAAGTTTTAAAGACATTGTATTGTAAAACAAACTGAATTTCAGGCCATACAACAAAGTTAACAATTCAATACTACTAACAAGCTATTTGGATATTTGTGTTCTGATAACACTCATGGTTGCGGAATTCACCTTGTATACTTCATGATGTCCTGAAGTCTATTCAGCTAATTATATCTAAATTCACTCATAGTTTTGTAATAAAGTGGTTCTCAGGGATTGCTGACCTAACCACCAAAAAGGGTGGGAACCCAAAATGGGGGGAAAAAACAAAAACAAGAAAACATAAATAATGGATAACTGATCCTAAATGTCAACTATAAAACCATTTGATCAAGATCATATACAGCCTAGTTTTCACAAAGAAGGAAGAACCACAATGTCCCTTCCCCGCAGCCCAGCCTGATCATTAACAAACCAAATCCATAACCCAAAGGTTTCCTTCAGGCCACCTTCTTGAATTCTTTACATGATAAATGGACAAGATCCATGAAGCTAATATTAATTGTACCATCAAACTTGCCCAACATCAAGAAAAACCTTAGCAAGCGGTTGGAAAGAGGAGCCCTTCCTTCTAGTCAAGGTGGCAAAGCTGCCCAATATCTAATCAGTAATCACCTCAATTTAATATCTAAGTCTAAGTTTAGCTAAGGAAGTGGCAAACAGACACAGGATGAATGCCCCCCCGGCAGGAGGAAAAGAACAAGGGGAAAAAAATTGTGTGCAAATTATCTCTCTTAAAAAATATCATGACATATATGAGTCCTGCCAAGCCACTGGACTCTGAAGTTTAGTGCCTGCATTGATTAGTTATCAAAGGCTAGTATCATGCCAAACAATTTTATCAGTTTATAGTCGAGTGCTAACATGCCATACCAAATTTTCCTAGATATAGTAGATTAAAAAAAGAAGGCTCGTGATGTTCACTGATTCTAAACACATGCCTTATGCAGAGCAGTAAGATGAATGGACATCTGCTGCTGGTACTCTGCATGTGACAAATATCCATGTCATGCCTATATTCGAAAGTTCAAGCATATCCATAGTAAAGCGCCATGATAAGGCCCCAAACACAAGAAAGAATTTACCTCCAAGTCCTGGAAGAATCCCAAACTGAAGTTCAGGCAAGCCAAGTTGTGCATTGGAAGTTGATATGCGTGCATGACAGGCCTAAGAAATAAGATGCACAGGTCAGTGTTGGTAAAACAAGAAACATCAAATAATATGCTGTGTGTTGAAAGAGACGGTGGTAGGCACATACCATGGCAACCTCTAATCCACCACCCAAGGCAATGCCATCAACAGCAGCTACTATAGGCTTTCTTGCAGCTAGAACGATGGAATCATTTACGAGGTTGGAATAATAACATTGTGATAAATAGAACATGAAAATGACAGACAAATATGCTTTGTTTGATTTTACCTTCAAAAACATCGGTGAGAAAATCTATTGACCAGAGTCCAACCTTACTTCCTTGAGTTGTAAGATGCACATTTAGTTTCAAAAATGATATAGAAAAATATATGAAGAGACATGATGGATAGTTTTATTACCCCTTCGAGGAACAGTACCAAAAGCCGAGACATTAGCACCTCCTGAAAACTTTCCATTTGAACCTGCTTAAACAACTTGGATTGATTAATAGTCCATTAACATTATAACAGCAAACTACATGGCCTCTACTCTTATCACCTGTAAGCACGACTGCCTTCACATCATCTCTTTGTATAGCAAGCTGAGTGCTCTCTTTCAAGCTCACAAGTACTGAAAACAAGAAGTAGCAAACAAGTTGAATCAAGCTCGGCCAGAAGACATTTTATCTCCTTCATTTTCTAAATAAGCTAAACCGACCGAAATCTCATTTTCCAAATGAACCTAAGCATGTTCAAGCTTGGCTCATTTAGCTAGTTGAATTAGATATACTGAGATCCAAATGAATCTAACCACATAATCAGTCTGAACCCTTTGTTCAAGCTCAGTTTATTTAGCTAAATGAATGAGCCAAACCAAACTCTTAACGAGCTAAGTCAGGAAGTGCTCACAAATAACTTGGTTCATTTGCAGCCCTGATGGTGAATAAAAGCCTAAGGTTGGCCCTATCCTAATGAGCCCTATAGGTCCCCAAGCTACCGCCCGCAGTTTTCTCCATTGTGCGTGGTGCGCTCAATTGCTTAGTACATACCCAACTGTAGCTGTGGCTAAGGGTTCAAAGAAAATCACTAATACCATACAATCGTGATCAAGAATCTAACACACCGTCATCGTTTGAAATTCTATCACAGAAATATACTATAGTATAAAATTAAGCATATCATTTAGGTTCCTCATGTTCCAGGACACTATTCAATTAGTCAAAATTAGTCACCCGTACCCTATACGAGCACCATCTAATTCCAGAAACCCGCCCTTTTGTCTTGCAAACATTTTTCATTGTACGGTCACAATCAATCAAAACCTCGCCGTCTCTCTCTCTCCCCCCCCAATTTTCTCTCCAACTTCATTTCCACCAAAAGGGTAATAATATACGGAAACAAACACACGAATTATCAAAATCTAAAACTCGGGAAAGCAAAGAAAAGAAGAGATACCGTCATGAGAGAGCAAATTAAGAGGGGGATCGTTGAGAGTAATAACAGCAACCCCATCTGATCCAACCTCCATTATTGTTTTCCTCTCTTTCATCTTTAACTTCTCTGTTTCTTTGACGCCTCCTCTTCTTCTAGTTCCTCAAGGACTCCACCGCTCTGATCTCTCTCTCTCTCTCTCTCTCTCTCAAATGAATATTTAAACTTCAAGAAGGCCTCCGCTCGGCTTCCCTGCCGTTAATACCATGTAAGGACCCGCCGGTCTGTCTCATACGATGCGTTTTGATGTGGTTCTGGTTGACTTTTGTTTTGGGTTTTTAATAAACTGTAGTAAATGGCGTTTGCATTTTTTTAATTGTCATAATTTCCATCCTTTTCTTCGTTCCATTTTGGTTTCTTGATTGAGTTGCTAAGTGAGAATTAGGGCTATAATTTTATTTTTTTCTTTTTTGGGTCTATTTATCATTCATTAAATGCCTTCAAGGGTGTTGAAGATGTTCCTTATATATATTTTTATTTAAAATGGGTAAAAAGAGAAAAATAGAAAGAATTTTGTACATAATTTTCTATTTCACGGGTGTTGATGATGTTGATTTGTTTTGTCTTGATATTATATATATTTTTTTCTATAACAATATAATATTAATTATTATTTTTAGATATAGAAATTGAGTTGAGAAATTTATTAAATACACATAATATTGTGCAAGTTTCATCCGTAATGCAATACAAAATATTATAATATTTTATCTAGAATTAAATAACAATGAGTTTAACTTATTTTAATATAATTTATTAATTTATTTTATTTTTTAATAAGTTTTGTAGTAAGAATGGAAAATAGAATTTGGGAGTCAATTAATTTTGTTGCTTAGAAAACAAAAACGTCAAAGTTGGATTATAAACTTATTGATTAGCATTATAAATTTATAAATGTCGTGTTTGGGCCTACCAGCATGACTGGCTTCGTGGCCCAATAAGGTGTGACCGAAGAACGAGTGGAACCAAAGATGACAAGAAACAGTGGGCCAACACAGGAAGAAAGCAACAGCATGATAAATATATATATATATATATATATATATATTTTATAATAAACTATCGAATATCTGATAATCACATCAAATTCGATTAAATTTAATTCGAGTCAAATTAAATATTTAAGAAAAAAATTTCTTTCAACATCTATTTTTTCTATACATAAAACTTGAAATTCAAGATTTTACTTAGAAACAATATTAATGTCCAATCATAGGACTAATAAGGGATTTGTACAAAGCAGCATCATTGTTATTATGAAATTTGAAAATCAAAATTTTTTTATTTTTTATCTAATAGCCATAAAATTATGTTTTGCAAAAAAAAAAAAAAAAAAAAAAAAGAGTCTAATTTTCAAGATACAATTAATATTATTATGAAGGAAAATATTTACCTCTACTGTTATTTATTATTTGATATGTGCTTTTTTATATTCTGACATTTATAATTAATAATATTTTGTGAAAAATAATGTATTTTCTAATGCTATTCGGTTCATCCTTTAGGACTCTCAAGATTTAACCTTCAAATTTCTTGTTGAAAGTATTGGTGTGACTTTTATTAGAGACTATTTTTTTTTTAATAAAAAATAAGTCGGGCCTATCGGGCCTGTCGGTCAGACAAACTCAAGGCCCATAGGGCCGTTGTGCAGGCTTGGAACGTGGGATGTTTTGTATCTTCGGTCCTCGATGGAATTGAAAAACTCCCGCAACCAAACAACCTGCAACATCGCTTATGGTCCTCAACATTAAAACCAGAGAAGCCAATACTAAAACCCTAGTCTCCCCCCAACTCAAGCCTCCTCCCCTTCGGTGATTCCCAACCGATCGCAGAAGATGGTAATGCATTTCTGTTCCTAAACCCTAAAAATTCCAAATCACAATCTCGATATCGTTTTCTTTTAAATGGTTTCTTAATGATCTTTTTGTATTCATTTTTCAGGGTATCGATCTTGTCGCTGGAGGCAAGAGCAAGAAGACCAGCCGCACAGCTCCCAAATCCAAAGATGTTTATCTCAGTCTCCTCGTCAAGGTCCCTCTCTCTCTCTCTCTCTCTCTCGAATTTGCTCAATCAATTTTACTTGTTATATAATCCTGATTTGCATTTTCTCGCTTAAATGTGTAATAAGTCTCATTTCTTCTTCTGCGTCAATTAAAAATTGAGGGGGTTTCTCTGTGATCTTCTGTTGTTCTCTCTCTCTCTGGAAATCAATGCTACTGTCTATGTTTGATCTGGAATCAGTTGTACCGTTTTCTTGTACGGAGAACTGGGAGCAAATTCAATGCTGTGATCTTGAAGCGGTTGTTTATGAGTAAAGTCAACAGGCCCCCGCTTTCTCTCTCCAGGCTCATTCGTTACATGGAGGGCAAGGTCTCTCTCTCTCTCTCTCTTTCTATGTCTGTATGTGTGATGATTTAGGATTTTGTTTGATGCGATTGACTTTAATGTTGTGGGGTATTTTGTTAAAATAGGAAGGGAAGATAGCTGTGGTGGTTGGGACTATTACCGATGACATTAGGGTGTATGAAGTCCCTGCTTTGAAGGTCACTGCACTTAGGTTTACTGAGACTGCTAGGGCTAGAATTGAGAAGGCTGGCGGGGAGTGCCTCACTTTCGATCAGCTTGCTCTCAGAGCTCCTCTTGGGCAGAATACGGTATGTTCTCTTCACTCTCAGTTATCAGTATTTTATTGATTTTATGTTTTAATGATTCAAATTCAAAATCTTCTCCTAGTTGAAGTATAACGCTTGTTTCAATTTGTTCTATCTAGTAATGTCTGTTTCAATATGCATTGATAGGCACACGGGCACATTAGAAATGTTTATTTTGCTTGTTTGATTCTCTTACATTTTGTGACCTTGATAATTTCTTGATGCTAATCTAGTGAAATCCTGTGTACTAGTAACCAGGGCACATGGAATTTATTGAGCCCAGTCTTATGGTTTCATTAGGAATTGGAGATTAATTGCTGGTTTGGGAGCTTTTGGAATATAGGATAGATAGGAGATGCCAGTCTGGCCAAGAGGATAGGAAATGATAGTGAGAAAATACTGACAATACTTGACCATGTCATGTTTTAATGTTTGAAAGAAACAAGAGACGAACTCAAAGTATCCAATGTTTGTGTAGCTACAAGGAGAGGCAATGAATGAGTGCCAAATTGCGTGTTATTTGGGAAGTTTCCTTACCAAACTTTAATTTTCATCAATCTCCTAGCATTATCAAGGGAAAAGGGAAATTGATGTAGATATGATGCTTTCTTCCTTCTCATACTTTCACCTGCATTCTCATTCTCATTAAACATCTGAAACAATGATAACAATATGCCCCCCCCCCAAAAAAAAAACCCATTTTCAAACCCCAACCTAAATGTAATTGTTGGATATGGAATTTCGTAATCCTTAAAGCTCACAGGCCTTTTTATCCAGTTTGTGAATGTTTCAGTGATTGGAATCATAACTCACATTGATTTTCATAATGACTTTTCCCACCTAAAACCTGACATCTATGGACATACAAGGATGTGTGTGCATGTATCTTGTTTCATGTTATCTACCGACAATTTGTCCAATGGGGATTTTCCTACTTATATGCAATTTGGAGCATGACAGTGGGAGTACTGGCCTAATACTTTGCTCTGGCTTTTCCATGGCTGCTACTGCAGGTTCTTCTGAGGGGTCCAAAGAATGCTCGTGAGGCAGTGAAACACTTTGGTAAGGCTCCTGGTGTGCCCCACAGCCACACCAAGCCTTATGTGCGCTCAAAGGGAAGGAAATTTGAGAGGGCCAGAGGCCGGAGGAAGAGTAGAGGGTTCAAGGTTTAAGTTATCTAGGAGAGAGCCTATAAGTTTGCTACAGATTGCTATTTTGATCTCATTCAATACTCATCTTGTCAAACATTTCTCCAATTGTAGCAGAGTTTCCTTTTGGCTTTTGTTTTCTAATGCATTTTTTTTTTTTTTTTTGGATATTGGAACCAAAGATCACGCTTCTGAATGATGGATTTTGCTGATAATGAATCCAAGGTTGTTGGTTAAAGTTATGGTTGAGACAATTGAAGCTTTGTTTACCATTGAAAACCTTAGTGGCTTAATCACCCTTGCTTGGTTGTTATCCTTATCAATTTGCTCATCTTATAATTACATTGTTTACCTTTGTTGTTCCTAAGAGTTGTTTGTACCAGAGTGACCAAGGTTTTCATGGCACATCTGAAATCTAATGATTTGTTTTGAATGGTTTTCAAGGACCGAGTATCAATGTTTGAGCTGTTAAATTTGGATGAGTAGGACTAGCTTAGTTTATGTGTCTGTTACTGTGAATGTTACAGAAAGATTGACAAATGACTCTTTATTAAGTCTCACTCTACCTTTCAGCATTATTTCAATCTCCCCCCCCCCCCCGGGGGAGACTGGTTAACATGCCTACAGATTCAAATCATTAAGAAGGAATGTCTTATTCTTGACCATGAATCGCCTATAAGCCAAAATCCACGATTTAAAGTTGCAAACAACAAAGTTGGCGTCTGCCAAAATCAGAATTTCTGAATGAAGTCATAAATGTGTTGATTAACTTCTTCTGGCCTTTCTTGGTTTATAAAGTGGGCTGCATCTTTCAGCACAACCACCTCTTGCAGGAAGGGCACGTCTCTCTTGAAGCCGCCATTATGAATATATTCCTTGGCACCTGGGGTATTGTAAGTTAAGTCCAGGTCTCCCACGATGAACTTGACTGGTACCTTAATTTGCTGGCCAGTCCAAGGCGCTGAAAGCTCCCAATTTCTGCAACAATGATGATACGAAATAAGTCTTAACCTTGTGAAGGGGATATTATATTTGAATACAGGGGAAAGGTGCATTGCACATACAGGTCCATAGCTCGGTAGTAATTCAGTCCTCCTGTGAACCCTTTCTGGCTGAACTTGCTGACATAGTATTTGACATCTTCCTCGGACAGCCATGGAGGCAAAGTCACCGGTTTATCAGGATTTCCACCAAAGCCAATTGCTTTAGGTACAACCATCAAGCGAGGACTGCGGTTCGCTAAAAACTTAACTATTAATCTTGCTGTATCAACACGTGCAAACTCTTCTTCTACTTCCCCCGGTTGCTGCATCAAAATTAATAATATTAAAGACAATCACTACTAGGAAAAAAATTCAATGCTGACTGGGAAGGAGACTTGAATAACACAAGCTTTATTGTTGTTTCTATCATAAAAATAGCAGGCAAGCTTTTTGAAGATAAACAACTGAAGATGCAGATTAGGTACCATGGAATGACACTTAACCACCAACTACTAACCACCTTGAAATGATGCTTATCTATCAACTAGTATGAGAATGAAATTGTAATCATATGTTGAAATGCATCTGCATAACATCCAACTGTTTCTAGTTCCCTCAATGTCCTTTAAATTTCAACACAACAATATAAAGGAACTTGACTGTGATCAAAATCTCAAAACATGATAACGACGATGAAAGTGACTCAACTGCCTTAGAGCTCAGCACTGCAATTCACTTCAAAAAAGCAATAAATGGCTTTATTGTCCAGGATATAGTAACAGATTAGACCAATCTAGATTCAAACTGAATCATGGGCTACTCGTTACGCCATTTAGGCCGATCATTGCTAACAAGATACAATACCATAAGGTGAAGCCATAAAATAAGAAGATGCAAATGAATTACAATTAACAAAATTCATCAACTGTCTACATAAATACCAACATAAGCAGTGATTTCAAAACTTAAAACATTAAATCAAATGCCATCGGATCAGAAAAATACTATTTATTGTGACTGAATTGGCATATTGGTTTTCGTGGCTTACATGGTTTACAATGATTGGACAGGTTATCTCCGCCTAATAATCGTAGGACACCATAGCTCACACAAAAACATAAGGGAAAAAACATGCACACGCATTTTTCGAGCTCTTGCGCTCTTGGAGAAGAAGGTTGTTTCAAAATTTAATATTAAACAACACAATAGCAAAATGTAATCCAATTTTTTCGTCATCCCTGTCCCAGCATGAATAGCATAGAAAAATCCTCCACAAGAGACAGCCGTCCAACTACCTCCCCAAAAGAAAGAAACAGAAACTCCTCCAAACCCAAAGAATGGGTTTACTTCCAACTACTAACCAAATGAGTTGCCTCTTCATAACACCGACAATTTGCAAATCAGGCAACTGACATCAACCATTAAGCAAAAGCAGTGTATCACTGGAGACTCACTTACTTGATCAACAAATTGAATTTAATGAAGATTAATTAAGTGATCAAAAACTAGTCAGTTCAATAAATATGCAGAACAAACTCCACAATTCAGCAAAAATATGCAACAAAAATCGAACGAAATCAAACAACCTGCATCTGAAAACGCAGTAATCATCACCAACCAAAATTAATTAATGGGCCCAACTTTAATTGTTTTGGTTTTGGCTTTTGCGTATGCAAAAACGACTCAATTTGTGACATTTTTCAGCAAAATTTGGGGGGGGGGGGGGGAACAGAAACCCGAGAAGAAAGACAACAAACCTGAAATCTGCAAATATAGTAATCATCACCATAAAAACGCCGCAAGGTCGGAATAGGTTTCCTCATCGGATTCCTAGGATGAAAAGCCACACTCAAGTTGACCAAAGCCTTGACCCTATCAGGCCTGAACAGACACAAATACCAGGCTATTGCAGCTCCCCAATCATGGCCCACTACAAAGACTTGATCCAGTCCCAACAGGTCCAAGAGGCCCACCAAATCGCCGACGATATGGAGAGCGGTGTAGTCGGCGGGGGACGGTGGCGCGTCGGTGTCGCCGTAGCCGCGGAGGTCGGGAGCGATGGCTCTGTATCCGAGTGAGGAGAGAGACAGCATCTGGTGGCGCCACGTGTACCAGAGCTCCGGAAAGCCATGGATGAATAGAATTGCTGATGGGCCTTCCCCCACTTCTGCCACGTGCATGTTTATCCCGTTCACTTTCACCATTTTATGATCTATCTTCTCCATGTTCTCTCTCTCTCTCTCTCTCTCTCTCTCTCAACTTTGGTGGTTGTGGGTTTGGACGGAAGAGAGAGTATCTCTGGAATCCTGTCAGAAATGGATGTTTGCTAGTTTCGCTAGCCCCAGCAATCAAGGCATGCGTTTGTCCGCGTCACTGCTTATAAATAGAAATAATATTCTCTGTCCAGTGATAGTAGATAGTAATAGCGAATAAATAATAGTAGTGATTAGGGAAATGAAAATTGACAAATTTTGTTTAGCGATAGAAGATGAAAATTAATTTTTTCTAGCGATGTAAAAATTCATAATTTGAACTTCCGGTTGTTTGAATTTTACTTTACAAACCCTAATTTAATTAAAATCAACGATATATTTTAGATCTCATATTAACTCACTAAAAAATATCAAGAAAATATAAAAAAGGGATTCCCAATTTTATATGTGTCTTCAGATCTTGAGTTTTAATCTTTAGATTTAGAATTTTTATCTTTCAAATTATATATATTTCTCACTATAAACGATAGAGAATGAAAAAGTTATGAAAAACACTAATCTGGAAATCATAATCTCTTATAAATAATTGTCAGTAACTTTTATTCCACTTTTAAAAATCACCCCTTATCTTTTGATAATTTTATTCTGACTCATCAAAAAATAAAATATTATTATTTGATTTTTATACTTTTAAAAGTTTCATACCATTTTATATACATTAAAGCCCTATAATAAATAAACAGATCATTTTCATTTGACTATTTTTTAAATGACAGTTCAAATACATAATTATTTTTATATATTAATCTAACATTGAAGTAAAAAATCCAATATTTTAATTTTTGTTTGTAATTTTTTAACCTTTTATTTATGTGAATAAAACTATTTTACCCCTCTGTTTTTCTCTCCCTTTCTTCTCCTCAAACCTTTTCTCTTTCTCTTTCTTTCTCTCTCTTCTCTATTTTTGTCTTTCTCATTTTCTCTCGCTCCATTCATTTGCACCTTGTTTTTGCCGAGAGCATTTTTTTTCTTTTCATCCTAATTTGTTATCGTTCTCTTGCTTTATCTTTTCTATTTTTGTGTCTCCTCTTGATCTCTCGGATCCTTTCTTTTATTCTTTTTCTCTCTTTTGCATCAATTTTCCCACTACTCCCCTTCTTTCTCTATCTTGCGCTTTCTCGTATCTTCATCTTCACCGTTGAAGCCAAAAGAGAGGGACTCTCTCTCTTTATCGGTGATGACAGAGAAAGAATCTCTTTATTTATACTCACTCTCAAATGATTGAGAGAGGAAATGTAAGAGATCAAAATAGAGAAAGAAGCTAAAACTTATATTGTATTTTTTTTTTTTTGGTTTCTATCGGGTATGAAATTTTATCTCTATTAATTCAGATCGACTTGTTGTCTGATTCTTTTTTTAAGGATATCTTTTAACGTGATTTTATTTATATCCATGGAAAGTCAAACTCACGACCATGATTAAAGAAACCCAGTTTCCTTCCAACTGAATAAACCAATATTGATAACTTATACTGTACGTAAGAAAACTACATTCTTACAAAAAAAATATGAAAAAACCTATGTTGTATTTTAAAGAATTTTGTGTTGTATAACTATAAATTTATTTTATGTCTCTCAGGATAGATCAAGTAGTAAAATCTTCTCATTTTTTTTCCGATTTAATTTAATTTATTTATATTTTTTTATTAAAAAAATAATAATAAAGCCAACAACGTCCTATTATCCGAGACAAATGTGCCCCATATTTTTTAAAATATTCCTCAAACCATCCGTCATGTTAAAATAATGTACGAGAAAATCTCACCTGCTTCTAATTGGAAGGATTGTCCAACCAATAAGAACTCAGTGTTTGAGTTAATCTTGACTAAAATAGGTCCCATAAATTGCTGACCTTATTTTTGACCCAGTTTGAATTTGACTTGAATCTTAAATCGATATATTAATTTTCTACTTAGGTACAAAAGAAAAAATAAATTTTTTTTTTGATATAAAAAACTAAATCAACTTTTTTTTTAATATATATTTTTTTTTTTTTTTTTTTTTTAAAAAAAAATTTTTTTTTTTTTTTTTTTTTTTTTTTTTTTAAAAAAAAAATTTTTAAAAAAAAAAAAAAAAAAAAAAAAAAAAAAAAAAAAAATAAAAAAAAAAAAAAAAAAAAAAAAAAAAAATATATTTCTAAATGTTATTAATTACTTGATTATCCTTACTTTTTCTTCCTTCAATATTAATTAAGATAAAATGATAATTAACAAGGAAGTTAGGCAGATCTAAAAACTCGTGGGAAATTTTTTTTTTTTTTTTTTTTTTAACAAACTATGCTCTTTTTTACTATTTTAAAAATTTATAATTTTTACAAAGTTGGAAATGAAATTTATATTTTATTTTTCAAAATAAAATAATTTAATTTAAAAAAAATTATAAAAAAAATTGTGGAACTCTTTTGCTTGTAAGCAATGTTTTTAAAATCGAGTCGAGTCAGCCAATTCGATTGGTTCAATCATGAATCGTTCTATAGTTCAGTTTGATTTTCACTATTAAATCAAATGAAGTCAAATTCAATCAATATCACTTAAAATATGTTAAAACTGATGAACAGTTTAAACCAATTCAAAGAAAAAATATTATAATATACAAATTATTGATAATAGAATAAATTTATTTTTTTCATAGAGGTCTATAGATTTTATATTATTTTAAAAAAATAAAATATAAATATTATATATGATATCTTGTTCGATTCGCAAAATAATCTTATCAATCTAATAAAAAATCTAATGGATCCATAGATTAATCAAATTGTTTCGGTTCGAAAACATTGCTTGTGAGTTAATATAAATAGGACAAGTCTATTGATTTTGATGGAAAGAACATAATTGGAGTTGAGATACAAATCTATGGAAGGGTTGTTGTTCAATTCTTGAAGCCTTTTTGGTCAAATTAGGTGGCGGAGTGTGTTGTATCATCGTGGAAAAGACAGTCGGACGAGGAAATTGGGGTCTCGGATGGCGGCCTGATCCATGTCTCAGAATATAGGGTGCACACTTTTAGCGGATTTTTTTTTTTTTTTTTAAATATCAAATATTGTTATTTAAAAATTAATTTAGATTTCATAGTGAAATTAGTTCAACAACAATTAATAGTAAAGTCAGAAAAAATTTATTTAATAGAACGGATTTTTATTTTATTGTAAAAGAAAATTCATAGTGAACTTATTTCAAATATTATTATTTACCGTCTTTCTTTTATTTTTATTTAGAAAAGTTAATTTAATTCATATTATGATGGCAGTTATTTATTTTATTGTGAGTAAAATTTATATAAATTCATCTTATAAAATAATTTGTCATGAAAAATAAAATATATTATCGATAGTTTGTTGATTTGGTGATTAGAGTATTAGATTTTTTTAATCAAAATTTTTTATTTAAATTTTTAAAATAGAAAAAATACATCCAAAAGAGATCATTGCTTACGATTAATTCATATTAGAATAGTTGGAATTAATAAAATTGATTATCAGATGTCAATTTCATCAAGCGACCACAATTCGCACGTGTAATACCCTTTCTTCACCGAACCTGACCCGCATGGAATGGACGGGCTTCATAGATGGATCCACATGGGCTTTATAGATGGATCACGGGCCGAAAGGCTACACTAAATTTACCAAGGCCTTGATTCTATTGGGCCCAAATAAACAGAACTACTAAACCATCATTCAAAATACACCGTCGCGCCAACGAGCGCTTTTTTTTTATTATTATTATAACTATTTGAATCTTAAATTACAAAATTAAAAAAAAAAAATTTATGATCGTTAAACTATCAGTTAGAGGCGGTACCACTGAGTTTTAGCTCTTCAATCCTAAAATTTTGAGTTTGAATCTCGTTATATACTAAAAAAAAAAAATACCAATTCAACGTCAGATAAGAATGGTAATAGGTTTAAGCCGAGTAAACCAACTTTTAGTTTGGGTCCGAAATATACCCAAATCCGGATAAACTTGGACCCGAGTCCAACCGAGTAGGGTAGAGAAGGATTTTATCCACATGGGTATTTCGAGTTAATCCAGAATTATACTACTCTACCAAGTTTTACAATTATTTATTTATTTTTAGAATTTTGTTTTACATTGGTTTTTTTTAATTTTTTTTCTATTTTTAATTTTTAGATTTTTTTTTCTTTCTCATATTTGTCGTCAATCCCAAATTTTTAAAATTAAGATACATGTTAT
Organism: Dillenia turbinata; assembly: GCA_037126225.1. Lineage (NCBI taxonomy): Eukaryota > Viridiplantae > Streptophyta > Magnoliopsida > Dilleniales > Dilleniaceae > Dillenia > Dillenia turbinata. The sequence continues at coordinate 27,741,523 of JBAMMX010000005.1, forward strand.
TATTGTCGTTATTGTTGTTTTACATTTGTTAGACATAAAAACACTATATATGTCACTTTAAAATTCAACATTTTGCCATGGTTAATGTACATTTAAAGAATTCTAGTAGGAAACTCTTTTTCATCACATTTAATAATTATAACAAAATAATAAAATCAAATGAGTGATATAACACATTTATTCTATTAGTTGAACAGCATTTATTCATTCGAAAAGCAAGAAAGTCTTGATCTTATCAAGCCAGACATAATGACGACCAAGCAAAACAAGAGAGTGATGGAAATGACACACAAACTATATTCAGAACTTTTGAAAGAACTCATGAATGTATTTGTTGATTTCTTGAGGGGCTTCTTGGTTGAGGAAATGGTACACTCCTTTCATTACAACAACTTCTTCCAAGCCAGGAACATCTGTCTCGAACCCACCATTGTGTATGTACTCCTTCACTCCAGGGGTATTATAGGTCACGTCCTGATCTCCCACTATAAATTTTACTGGAAGTTTTATTTTTGCACCTGTCCATGATGCCATTAGCTCCCAGTTCCTGCATTATTGACATTATCATGGACAAAATCAGAAATTCATATTAGAATTATTTATTTATTTTCTTGGTCTTGATCAGGATTACTCGACTAATCCAATTCGAATACCGTCAGGCTCCATTTGGGAGCTGAATCTCTTTACGTCTGTTTTTCTACTCTCAATACTCAAACTCCAAACCTTAATCTAGTATTTTATTACTAGATTCATAAAACATTAGTATTCATGTAAGAATTATTTCAACTCAAAATTATAGTACAATAATTGGCTCCCAGTTCCTGCATTATAGACATCAGCAGGGACAAACTCAGAAATTCATATTAGAATTATTTTATAATTTTTTTTGTCTTGATCAACATATATCTAGATTATCAGATTAATCTGATTCAAATACTGTAGGGTTTAATTTAGGAGTTGATTTTCTTGATATATCTATTTTTTTACTTTCAAGAGTTGAATTTAAGATTTTTGTTAAAAAAATTTATTAAACTAGGACTAAATCCATAGTAGGTTGCCGTTCAGAATTATTTCAATTCAAAATTATATTCCAATAATTTGGGCGATCTTGGGCTTGAATTCGTTCATTGTCTCCTAGGTTCGGCCCAACTTGATGCCGAATTTTACACCCATACAAAGCCTAAGTTGATTGGCCTTAGATGCTATCACTAGAAACAACAAAGTAAGGACCTAACTCTTTGAATAATTAGATATTTTATTTTCTTAATCAGAGGTCTTTGAGTTCGATTTCTGAGAATAGAGAAAAATGATTTAGGAGAGTCAATTCCTCAATGGGTCTCACAGTGTTTGGATCGTATTAATTGAGTAAATCTCATATATCAATTGATGAAAAAAAAAAAACAACAACAAAGCAAGGAGGGTGATTGAATGAACATACAAGTCAATGGCTCGATAGTAGTTTAATCCTCCCGTGAAACCTTTTTGGTCAAATTTGGTGGCATAGTAGCTGATATCATCCTCCGAAAGCCAATCGGGTAAGGGATTTGGAATGTCGGGCAGAGTCCCGAACCATGCCCCATCTTGCGGTCTAGGCATATTCGGAGTCCGACTCGTGAGAAAATACCTGAATAATGCAGCCGTGCTATATCGTGCAAATTCCTCTTCTGCTTTAGCTTCCTATCATGTAAAATTATGGAGAATTGAAGCCCAACTTGAACAACCTGGAGGAAGTTGTGACGAAAAGAAAATGAAAAATCACCTGAAATTTGCACATGTAATAGTCTTCACCAAACCCACATCGCATGGCATGGATGGGCTTCAAAGATGGGTTACGAGCCCAAAAGGGAACACTCAGATTAACCAAGGCCTTTATTCTATCAGGTCGGAACAAGCAGAAATACCATGCCATGGCAGCACCCCAATCGTGGCCCACTAAAAAGACCTGGTCGAGGCCTAACAAATCAAGCAAGGCCACAAGGTCTCCCACGATGTGTAGGGCGGAGTAGCTGCTGGCTGAAGGTGGTGCATCGGTGTCGCCATAGCCACGAAGGTCTGGTGCTATGGCCCGGTAGCCATGCTCTGCTAAGTAAACCATCTGGTGGCGCCAAGAATACCATAGTTCAGGAAAGCCATGTAAGAATAATATCGGTTGACCTTCACCTATTTCTGCTACGTGCATATTTAATCCATTTACCTTCACTATTTTGTGCTCTATCATCTCCATCTCTCTCACTCTCTATAGTGTTGCTCTCGTGGAGGCCTTTTACTTCCATATATATATATATATATATATATATAAATTTTAAATTATTAGATGCCCATGGTAATATGCTCCCCTCCACAAGACATGAAAAGACAACGTCATACTATGATTGTTTTTTTTTTTTTTTTTTTTTGGTGCAAACTATGATTGTTTATATTAATGAGCACGAGGTTTTTGTCTTTACTATTTACCGTTTATTTCAATGATTTTGTGTTTACTGGGGGGAATTTTCTATTAATTTCATGATGATTAATATTTTTTTTGTTATGTAGTATCATAAAAATCAAAATATACGTGTGTTTATGAAAGTTCAAACTCGGATATCCCTAGAAGGATAGCTACTAATATCTATTATATCTATGAGTTGTGTAGCATTTGAATCATTAATCAATAATCACATCAATATCTAATTGGTCCAATAGTTGAAGGTTATAAGAGTTTAATCGATTCAAATTAAATTTAATTGGGATCAACGTAGTCGTAATTTATATGAAAAGAAAAATAATCAATGAGCACCTATCATTTTACCATTTAATCATCTTGTGCTCTATGATCTCCGTCTCTCTCACTCTCTCTGCGGTGTTTCTTTCATGAGAACCAGTTATTAATACAGATAAATATTAAATTATTAGATGCCCATATTAATAAGCTCCCCTGATGAAAAGACAATGTCTGACGATGATCGTTTATCTTGATAAACATAGATATATTTGAAATTATTAGATGCCCATAGTAATATGCTCCCCTGCACTACATATGAAAAGACGAAGTCTGAGGAAGAGGATGATCGTTTATTTTAATAAACAGAGGGTTTTTGTCTTTACTGTTGACCGTTTATTTCAATGATTTTGTGTTTATTGTGGGGGAATTTTCTATGTTATCTCCGTGGGATTTGTAATATTTGAATCATTAATCCAAGAACACCTATCGTTTTACTATTCTATATCACAATAAAAAATATTCTTAAATAACGATTCAACAATCACTAATTAATTTTATAAATTTCAATATCTATAAAAATAATATAAAAACGGTCATATGTACACATGTCTTTGTTTTCCTATTAATGAATAAATAAAAATTGATAACCTTAGACTACCTATAGGATTTATATTCATGGTTTTTTAAAAGAGACACATATGTCAAAAGAAGAGCCAACTTTTTTTTTTTTTTTTTTATACAAATATTTGTCCACACCCATTATACAAGGAAAGGAAAAGACAAACACACGAGGCATATGGGTTACATCGCCAATATCCCGGACCATGTGAGAGACAAATGATTCGGATTCACAAGGGACACGGAAAAAAAAAAAAAAAAAAAAAGACCTTTAAAGTATAAAAGTTTAAATCATGTATTGTATTGAATGACCACAATCACTGTGCCATTTGTCTTTTCTTTTCTTTTCTGTTTTTTCGCTGAGCCGATTTGCCTTTTCGTGGCCATCCTTAGGGGGAGCATATTACGAGGTTCACCAAACCATTGTACCACCCCATGAAAATGAAAGGTAATGGAGGTAGGTTTATCACTGTATAGATATTTGTTCTTTTTTTACTTGAATAATAATCATCAACGGATGCAATCATCAACGGATGCATGTATCTATAAAAATCATTCAAGGATATTTTGATGAGGAGATTATGATACTCAAATCAATAAAGAATGATTTTTGATTAAAAGAAATAGATTGAGAATTAAGAGAAACTATTCCTTGTAATCAGTGTGTCCAGAGTGTTAGGCCTAAAGAGCGTATCTTGTTCTGAAAGTTTTTGGAATAATTTATACCTTTGAGTGACGTGCGCCACTGGAGAATTTCAACCCAACTATCCTTATCAAACTGATCCGAGAATTTCGGAAGTTAATATCATGAATTGATTACGATCCTCATTTATCGGTAGAATTACCATTTTCGAGAGGGATACTTTTCTTACTCGAAAGATCCAAAATTTACCGTTATGAAATAAAAAACTGAAGTTAAGAGAATTATAACATTCCTTTAGAATTGTTAAGGGTGTTGCACAACGTTCGATCACTCAGTCGATTTAAGGGATCTTCTTGACCCGTCCGATTGAAGAGTTGATGTTTGCTTCCCTGATCGGGGAGAGTATTTTTGTTCGGTGAATTACGTTCGGTCGGTGGGACGACTGAGTCCATATCGTTTAGCCGGTCGATCTGGGCGGCTAAAGCCCTTCGATAGATTCTCATTGTCATGCTCCGATCCTCGATCCAAGGCTGTGAACAGTCGTCCGTCACCCCGTATACTGCCACCACTCGACAAACATATCGAAGCAACAAAAGCTAACACCAATACCTGTATAAAACATGTTTCTTCAAAATATTATTTTCCCAAATAAAGAATGTAAAATGCAAGACATTTGTCTCAATGCATAAGAATACAACATATCTGAGAGTTTTAATTTCCTTACTCAATTATAATCACAGTCATTCTAATAAATGTACACAATGGTTATACTATAGATCTTAAATGTACATATATATATGATCCAACATCATTAAATACATCACTGCGGAAAAATGGTCGATACCATACCCAAAGTCCAAGGTCTCCAATACAAATCAAATATGTCAAACTCTCTCGACACGTCTTCCTGTCAATTTATCTCTGAAATCAGGGAAAGTGAGGGGTGAGTATTATGGGAAAATATTCAGTGAGTGAGGGGATCGACAATATGTTATCAATAATAAGTGTGAATATGGAGTGTCAAAATACATTTCAAAACCATAATGATATCAAAACCAAGCATGTTAGTTCCAGAAATCAGGTGATCACATATCACACATCATAGTATCAAAGTATGCATTTATTTACATTTTCAAAATCATTTAGAGTTTGCCAAGAAAATAACCCCGATAAAAATCTACCTCGACCAATGATGGGCGCGTTGGGGGCTTTTCATATGCAAATGTATAAAATTTAGCTTTCTACCCAAACGTTGGTCACATGCCTCACCAAGTGCTAGACAATGGCTCACGCATGTCCCCCATTTTCTGTTCAACTTGACTAGCCCGTGTCTATGTGCATATAAATAATCAACCATGTATAGAATCCCGCCCGGAGCTAAACAGTAGCGTCACACATATCCCCCCTGATTTGGTTTTTCCAGCCGCAACTGTACATATGACGTTTGGGGGATACCTCCGGCCGAAACGTATTCGGATACAATGGGTGCCACTGCCAAAATAGTATCATCCGATAGTTTTTGCAGGTATCACATCCCTCTGACGACAATTGCTCGGGTTAACGAAGAGCCGGTATCTGTGGAGGCATAACCCACCTCCAACACTTGTCATAATTTGTAAGAATTGGGAGCTAATGGCGCCATGGACTGGTGAAAGGATAAAAACTCCGGTGAAATTTGTGGTGGGAGATCTGGAAACTACCTATAATTTTCCGGGAGTGAAGGAGTACGTACAAAATGGTGGTCTCAAGAGAGATGTTCCTGGTCTCGAGGAGGTGGTTATGTTGGAAGGAGTGGCTCATTTTCTCAACCAAGAAGTGCCCCAAGAAATTAACAAACACATTTATGACTTCATTCAGAAATTCTGATTCTCATTAAAACTCCAAGGACGCTGATTGTTTGTCATAGCTCGACAAGATCAATATTTTCATGCTACTCAATAAATTCTCACTTCTCTTAGTCAGATTTTTCATGTTTGCTCTCTTTCTCTACCCCCTCCCTCCCTCAGCATCACCTTTCCAGACGAGAGAGAGAGAGGGAGAGAGTGAATGCTGTGTCTACCCGGAGACAGGGAGAGGGAGTTATTTGTCCCACATCGTTTGAAAGGACAAAGAGTTTAACACAGAGTCTGCTATAAAAGCGAAACGCGTAACCGGTCTTCACCTCTCCTTTCCCGGCTCTTAGGCCCGTTAGAGTGGCTTGATACTTGGGTATTTGCGCGTCGCTCTTGCATTGTAGCGTAGCGTGGGCCTGGCGTACCCACCAATTTCGGTTGAAACATTGCTTGCTATGAAATGGTGTTTTTGGCTTAAACGAAACAAAATAATGTATACTTGATGGCGGGAACGATCTGTGGGCTTATTTTTCGATTGTCTAATTGTGGGCTTCGGGCCCGTTGCATTTGGGCTTTTATATTTTTTTGGGCTGCTTTGTGTGTTTGGGCTTCTAAGCCCCTTCCAGGACATGCCTGTCCTCCGAGTCAAAAATTGGAAGGGCAAAAATTGACCTCTTGGGAGCTTAAACGTGAGGCCCCCTATTGAATTTGAGAGATTTCGTCTTTATTTCGGTTAAGAATAATATCAACCCTTCAAATCGAACTTCTACTACATTTTACGAATCTAATAAAAGTTCAAATTTAAAACCATTTGTTGTAGTAAAATATTTTATCTAATTACGCAGAGCACCCAGGAGGCACTCCAGAGATGAGGAAAAATAGCTTTTCTCCCATGTATGAAACAACATGCACCTACTTCCCAATTAAATGCCTCGGATAAGATGATTTCGAACATAACCTGGGTTTATTTCTCCGTCTTATACCTACAGATTTGCATAATTATTATTAAAATGATTTCGAACTTACAGTCATATTTGTTTATATTTGTTGCCGTGGTTTTTACCTCTCCATGTTCTGTCTTTTTTAGATTTTGCAAAGATGAGAGAAGCAAGGAAACTATGCATGGTACCTTACATCCCCAGAATTGACCAAGGTACTAACGGACGGTTTGATCTGGTGGGATGCAGTATTGAATTTCTTAATCAAATTTTGAATTCAAAACTTGGAAATGAAAAAAACTATGCTGAGAAACCGTTCCCTAAATAGGCCCTCGCAAACACTCGAACCAGATTAATTAAAACGTGGTTCCGAATATTGGTGGATAAAAAAAGAATTGACCAGAGGTTTGAGGAGTATGTAGTCGAGATTTTAGACATTGGTATCCTTCCATGCTATAAACTACTTTCATTATACTTTTTGTTTCACACATTTTTGAATTAGGATTTATGAATTTCTGATTTTTCAAGGAAACCCATTATGTTTGATTCATGCATTTTAAATTATAATCTTGTAATCATGGTAACTCTACATGCTAGGCGCTCGTCTTTGGGCGATCCTTTACATTTTGTGCCGAATACATAAAAGTTACTATCCAAGCAACAATTTTTTTTTTTTTAAGTAATTGCGTATTTTAAGATACAATTTTAAAATTTTAAAGCTTTCCACCTGTTAGCAATACTAAGAACTCTTGTAGTGATATTAAAAAAAAAAAAATCTAAAAATCTGATTTTGAGTTGTTGAGGATTTTAGATCTCTATGGAGTATGGACGAAAAAGTAACATTGTCGCTCATTCATTTGGCTTGGCTATATCATAAAATCTATACACTTCATTAAAATAATATCTCGCCATGCCCATTTAAGAATAAGAGTTTTGGTCCGGATCTGCTATATCCCAAGAGAAGGAAATCGTTGTACAGACATTTTAGCTAGAATGGGACATTCGGTTCCTCCAAGGACTCATGATCTTGCATCGCCTCCATCGGAGGTTTATCGTGCTTTGTTGAGTGATGTGAAGGGAATGGCTTCCTTTATGAGCTAAGTTCCCACCACCTTTGTAAAAAAAAAAAAAAGTGCTTTGGTATGAATTTGATTTTATAAAATAATTGAATCAGTATTGATATTGATACTATTCTCAAAATTATTAAAAAAAAAAAATACATGTATCATTTGTGAAAAAACCCAATACCCAAGCCCGTAGGCCCATATGGGTATTGCCCAAAATTGAACCACCATAACGTAAATGTGACCATTTTAAGGACAACCCTTTATTATTATTATTATTATTATTATATAAGAAGATATAATTAAACGAAATTGAATGAAAAAAAAATGATCAAGATGTGGAGTCTCTATAGCCGAGCTATTATTAAGGGACGATAGTCTTTTTATTATTATTATTATTATTATTATTATTATTATTTGACGGATTTAAAACTCCAAAGTGATCATAAGAATGAGAGAGATGTTATCGAATCAAATTCACCATCAAACTAATCCATTTGCTTAGTCATCTTTTTAGGGGGGTCTTAAGGTATGGGCTGAGTCACTTTTTGCCCTATGCTTTTATGGTTCATCTCTCTCTCTCTCGTTACAATTTGTGGATTGGAAAGAATAAGAGCCAGGTTGGGCAAAGACACAACAATAAACCTTTTGATTTGCTAATAAATTATAACTCAACTGATACTATTCTCCTCCTCCGTATAAAAATCTCAAATTCGGCTATTTGGTCCATCATCAACATCTTTCCACTTAGATATTATTGTGTTCAAGTACCATACACTTCTATAATAAGAATCTCAAGCACCACACACTTCTATATTCTTTTTTGAACAAACTAAAGAATTCCAAGAGTTTTTTTTTTATTTTTATTTTTTATAATTAAGATTTTTTTTAACAAATAAGAATCTCTTATTCATATTTTTTTAGTATCAAATGTTAAATTTGTTGTATATATTTTGAACTCACTTTATTTAAAAAACTATCAAATATACAGTTATCCAGTATCCTAAACGGATTTTGATTTTATTTAAGGATGCGTGATTAATGTTGGATGGGGGTGGGGGGGGGGGAGCCCCAAGTTTATTTACAAAATCTAGGGTGCATGGCCAAGGACAAGGGGCCCTGCTTAATGACATCACTCTTGCTTGTTTTACATGAGACATGCGACAAATATTATTCTAATTTCACGAATTTAAAAAAAAAAAATCTCATATACGACACGTTTCATGTTTCATGTTTCACATTTTAATACAAATGTACTTTTAATCATGGAATGGAGTGCAACAGTTGCCACATTTCTAAAAGAAAATTATTTCTTGCAGGAAAATTTTCTAACTCAGGTGAAACTATTTTCAGACTTATTTTAAGCAAGACTTTTCGCATCACACACACACAATGAAAAAAAAAAATGCTCAATACTTGCTCACAAGTGCACTGATTTTAGCCAAACTCTATATCCTCTCTCTCTCTCTCTGTGTGTGTGTTCTTGATGGCAGGCAAGAGGCCAAACCTGAAGGAAAGTAAATAATGAAGGGGCACAAGTGATTGGCTCTAAGCATAAACCCAATTGAAGAGGTTGATTAATTGTACAAGATGATCAATCACGGACTTTGTTTTTTCATCAAGTTCATACGTGAAAACAGAAACCAATGTATTGACTGGCCTTCATTATTGATTATGTGAAAGTTTGGAACTGGTAAGGAGCAGAGCAGAGATTCTTGGAGGGTAGTTTCCTATCCTTCAAGGGTTCCTGAAGCCTTTATCTCATCATGGAAATTTCATGAGCCGATCCTAAAAATAATTTTATTTCCTTTTTTAATTCAATTTTGCATTTTCTAATATACACATAGCTATTGAAATAATTTCTTTAACACAATACCCTCCTACTGAAGAATTAGAATGCATTAGTCTTGACCCATGAAAATTTAATTTATATTAAAACCAATATCCTATATTGGTTTCTTGAAGATCGATCTCAATTTTATGACCGCCGAAAGAGGATTTGATTCCTAAAATTCCAAATATTTTGTACAATCTTCAAAGGTTTAGCAAAAGGTTCTTTAAGTATTATTCTATATGTTACAAAGGCAGCCCTCAAGTCTTCTTGCATTGATACAAAGTTCCATTAGGTGTGGAGTCAGGTAAACTTGAAGTCATGGTGCTGCATCAGATGTGCCCTTTTTTTCATTTTTGGATGAAAGGTTTCCAAAATTTTCATAGATTAACGTTTCAAATATATTTAACAAATTATTCTTTTTTTTTCTCCATAAAATTTAAGGTGGGTAACATTTTTTTTTTTTCAGAAGTGAGGGTAAATGCTGCCTTAGTTGAGGTAGGAAAAAGGAAGAGAAAAGTCAAAAAAAAAAAAAAATGCAAAATATGGTGAAATTTATGTTTTCCTCCCTCCATTTTGAATGACTTTTCCCTATTTTCTACCTAAAAAAGAGAAAATTATAAACAATTTATCAAAAGTGAAAATCTCTTTTAACTTGGAATCATTTTAGTTTAAGTCATTAAATTCAGCTAACATTGATGGTAAACGGTCGGTCGATAACTAATGATTAATAATTATTATTAATTGATATTAATATTTGATTGTCCAATTAATATCAGTTATTGTTTAAATATAGAATGACAAAAATAGACAACACTATATTAATTAAATTTGTTTTATTTTTTAATATATTTCTTTTCTTATTTTTGCTATATATTAAAATATAAAATTTATGATTATAATATCAATGATTTTTCTAAGAAATAATTAATTTAAATACATATTATAAAAAATGATGAAAATCATAAAAATATCTATGACTTTATAAGAAAAAACAATTTTAAACTATTTTTGAAAAAAGAGCATCAATAAATCTAAATATATACCATAATAAATATTGTATCAAATATCTCCTTAATTATACATAATTTATTTCCAAATTTTTATCCTCCTGCCACACTTCTTTTATCTTCTCTGCTTCTCAAAATTCAATTGCTATTATTATTAAGTTTTCATGACTGATCTTAATTTTTTCAAGAACAAGAATGATGAAATAATCACTTAAGAAATCATTTACAAGCGACCGACTTGTCATCAGATACAAAATGGAAAAATGATTTTAAAAACTTTTTTGTATAAATTCTTTTAAGTTAATAATAAGAAATCATACATTAAGATCGACAGTTTTGTAAATAGAGCTTTCTGTCACTTGGCGATTCAATTATTTCTATATAAATTTCATACAAATTCAAAATCCTCATGCATTATTCATAATGCATTAAGATAAAAGAGAATTTATAAATTCTGTCAAAATGCATTTTGATCGGATCTTTGTAAACTCTAAATCTTTTCTGATTCAAAATCCTGTCACATGTTGCCTCTCTCTCTGCCGTTGTTAGCAGGCAAGAAGCCAAACCTGAAAGAGAATAATGAAGGGCTAAGTGATTAGGTTGATTAATTGTACAAGATGATCAATCATGGACTGTGTTTCTTCCTCAAGTTCATACGTGAAAACAGAAAGCAATGTATGAACTGGCCTTCATTATTGATTATGTGAAAGTTTGGAACTGGTAAGGAGCAGAGCAGAGATTCTTGGAGGGTAGTTTCCTATCCTTCAAGGGTACCCGAAGCCTTTTATCTCATCATGGAAATTTCATGAGCCAACACTAAAATAATTTTATTTACTTGGCATAAATTTTAATTCAATTTCCATTTTCTAATATACACGTGGCTATCGAAATAATTTCTTTAACACAATACCCTCCTACTGAAGAATTAGAATGCATTAGCCTTGACCCATGAAAATTTAATTTATATTGGCACCAATATCCTACATTGGTTTCTCAAAACATCCATTTCAAAATTTCGAACAAGATTCAATTTGTTATTGTTGTATTAATCTAATAGAGAAGATTCTCAAAATAGCCTAATATTCATAAAATCGAAAGTAAAATTTTCAATTATCTAATTTTATGACCACCCAAAGAGAATTTGGTTCCTAAAATTCCAAATATTTTGTAAAATCTTGAAAGGTTTAGTAAAAGGTTATTTAAGTATTGTTGTATATGTTAGAAAAGTAACCCTCAAGTCTTGTAGCCTTGAAACAAAGTTCCATTAATGGTGTGGAGTAGGTAAATTAGATATCATAGTGCTGCATTAGATGTGTCCCCTCCATTTTTAATTGCCTTTCCCTATTTTCTACCTAAAAAAGAGAAAATTATAAAATATATTATAAAAAAGTTACAAAAAGTGAAATTTTCTTTTAACTTATGGCGTGTTTGGTTTAACAGATTAAATTCAGATGATAATTGATGGTTAATGGTTGACGGCTGATAACTCGTGACTAATAGATAGCTTTATAAGAAAAAAATAATTTTTAACTATTTTCCAAAACAGATCAATTAATCTAAGTATGTACTATAAAAATAATTTAAATATTATCTTATAAAAATTAGAGATTAAAATAGTAAAAAGAAAAAATATAAAATAGGTAAAATAACTTTTAACTATTTAAATGTGTTTGTTGCTATTAATATAAAAAGGGTAAAATAATTTAAAAAAATCTAAAATAGCTTCTGAAAAGTTAAAAACTATTTTACGTTTTTGAATTATCAATTGTGATTTTATCAACTAAACTATTAGCTAAATTACCCGTCAAATAGCCAAAAATATCTTTAAAAATTGCACCAAAATATCTCCTTAATTATATGTCCAAATTTTTATCCTCCTGCCACATATCTTTTATCTTGTCTACTTTTCAAAATTTAGTTGCTATTATTATTAAGTTTTTATGATTGATCTTAATTTTTTCAAGAGTAAGAAAATTATTTACAAGCGACCAACTTGTCATTGGATACGAAATAGAAAAATGATTTTTAAAAACTTTTTGATATTAATTCTCTTTTAAGTTAATAGTAGCAACAGTTTTGTAAATAGAGCTTTTGTCAGTTTGTGGTTCAATTATTTCTATATAAATTTCATACGATACATACTTTACTAAAAATGAAACAAAGTAATTTTCGTAATATCAAGTAAATCAAACTAAATAATCAAAAAAGTATTGTTTCTATTTAGAGAAGATGGTAGATTCAGAACCATACAATAAGAGTAATTCTTCTTTGATGGAACGTAGTCCAAATGTCCAGTCTAAAAGAGTCAACTCTCAAAAGGTCCCACGAAAAGGAGGCCTGCCGATCAATCTATCGAAGGGTCATAGTCGTCTTGATCAATCTACCGAAGAACCGTAGTTGCCCGACTCTACCAAACGATAGGGTCTTAGTTGCCATGATAATCCATCATGACCCATCGAGTGAGGACAGTCACCCCGACCGAGTAAACAAACGTCAGTCTCCCGATCGGACCAGTCCCAAAGGTCCCTTATCAGTCGAGCAATCGATCGGTACGCAGCACTCCGAACGATCCTAAAGGAAGGTCAAGATCTCCTTAACTTCGATTTCCTATTTCACAACGGTAAATCGTGGATCTCCCAGATAAGGAAGGTGTCCCTCCCAATTAGGAAGGTTTCCCGGTATATGAGGATCGTAATTAATTCGTAATATTAACTTCCGAGATTTTCAGATCAGTTCGATAAAGAAAGTAAGGTAAAAGTCCTTCAACGGCGCACGACTCTCACAGGTATAAGAGGTCTCAAAACTCTCGACACCAGGTACGCTCTCTGGACCTAACACAAGGGCACATTGATGACAGGGAACCACTCTCCCTCTACTCTTACTCTGTTTCACTCAAACGAAAACCGCTCTTTACTGACTTGAGTGTCGAAACCTTCCCGCCGGAGTACCTTCCGACGGTTTTTGCAGGTATATCCACTATTGACGGCAATCGTTTGAGTCAACAAGGAACTGGTATTTGAGGAGTCAAAACTCGCCTCCATCATTCTTATTTAAATATTAAATAAATCAGATTTACTAAAACTTTTATCTATTTCCTAAAAAAAAATTACCTAGATATACGATCTTAAAATTACTTATATGTAAAACATCAATTTGTCCAAAATAATAAATATATAGCTACTTGTGCCCACGTGTTGCCACTTCACCTTAGACTGAGGAATACACCCGTATACGTACATTATATAATAGATATATACACCCTTTTTTTGAGTGTCACCCACAGAAATCACAGAGAGTTTTTCGGAATTCGATATTTGCAAGTGTATATTCAACTCAACACGCGTATTCCAACTGGGTTTTGGACAAATTTCCTTTGTACTTCTACTGCAATTTTTCTCACCAAGACCCAACTGTTTGTAGTTCATGTATGTGTATGTACATCATTGTAATTGCTAGACATATACCTTTCCAAAATCGAATGAAACAAACCAATAATTTCTAGGACAATAGACAGAATTTTGAGAAATTCTGTTCTCATGGATTTTGCATTCAAAAAAATCAACATGAAAGTGCACGAAATGGGGAGCAACAGAAATCTCCAAATCATGCTTGCGCTGTCCTATAAAAGGGGACAAAAGAAAACCATATAAAAGCACCAATCCACACGCCCAAATACATACAAGCATCCCCCAGAAAGGAACTGTTCACTTTCTTCCAACCACCAGCCCAAGAGGAACCTTCCTCTCCTCTTTCCGCTCCCATAAGTTCACCCCACTTCTCTCCTCACTCAGTCGTTCTCTCCTTCTCTCTCATGGAAGACTCCTCTTCTTCCTCTGTAATCGCACCGACATCAAACTATGCTCTAAATGGCAAAATCATGCTATGTTCATCGGTTGCCCTCTTTTCGGTTATAATCATAATCATTCTCCTTCGCTTCTACGCACCTTGTTTTATCCAACGTCGACGTTCTCGTCGTCGTAACAACCACCGGTTCCACGACAATAACAACAACAGTTCTTCGGTTTCTACGGGACTTGAAGTCTCTGTGCTCGGAACTTTGCCGGTTGTCGTCTGCGGCAAAAACGACGCCGTTTTATCCGAATGCGCCATTTGCTTGTCGGAGTTCGAAGAAAACCAGAAGGGTCGTGTTTTGCCTAAATGTGGTCACGCTTTTCACGTCGATTGTATTGATGTGTGGTTTTCTTCTCACTCTAATTGTCCTCTGTGTCGAGCTCCGGTTCAACCCGACGGAAACCGAAAGGAGGCTGTCATAGACGTGCCCGAACCGACCGATCCGCAAATATATGATGAAATCGGTTCGGTCGGTTCAGAGTCAGCTTCGCCTCCAGCAGTGAGAACTGAAGGTTTGGAGTCGCCGGAAGGTTGGAGGTTGTCGTTAAAGAGAATTTGGAGTGTATGGTGAAAGAGAGTAGAGGCTTCTGCAGTTGAACCGTAAGTGTAAAAGGTAGGTAGGGATGTGGTCGGTTTGTTATCTTTTTATGAGATAATCGAGGGCCTATGGTAGTTCTAATGAAGATTTTGTCAAGGTGTAAAATGGATTAGGCATGCTTTCTCAATATTTTTGACTGGTTTTACAGTTTTATGATTTTGTAATTTTAGTTAAGGTTAGTCTTTAAATCTTGTTGTAACCTTAATGAATACAATGCAGCTGTAAGTTTAAGGTATAAAGATTATTCAACACTAATCTTTTAACTGAATGAGGATGTGAATCATGAGTAAGAAATAGAGCCCTGATGATAATGGACAACGTTATACATTGATTACACAGACCACAGAGAGAGAGAGAGAGAGAGAGAGAGGGAGAGAGAGAGAGAGAAGCAATTAACCTTAAAATGTATAAATTATTTGATGATTAACAACAACGTTACGATGATGCATTTCTTTGCCTTTGGTATTACCAAGATTCTGATCATTTCTTACTGTTGTGCTGCTAAAGTGGGGAATGAGCCGTCTTATTATTTTTTAAAATCAACTGAAAGCTTAAACTCTAAATGCAGCCAATCGACTTCTGGCACTCGTGGCTGACACCTGAGCTAGCCTATCTCCTACGGATTGCTCCATCCCTTCCCTCACCGCCATGTAATGTCGCAGCCATACCCCAGTCTACATCTACAGAATACCCCTTGTAAACATTTGGTAGAAAGTCCACATTCGATGTCATTTGGTCCAGTGGTATAGGGGGTTTATTGCCCCAACTAACAGGGAGGGTTCAAGACCCTATACCCCCTTCCTCTTGTGGTAAAAGAGGGCTTTATCCAACGAAGAAAAAGTGCTGTTGAAAATGCTACTGTCGTTGCATCAGAAAGTAACCAATTTAACAACTCAACCTCAAAAGGCTGAGGCTTTATGACATTTCCTTCAACTTCAGCACAGTAAATCCGAACATAGGAAATAATTCCATCTCTTTCTTTGAGTTGAAGTAACAGCTGTAAAGCCAAAGTCTTCCAACATCTGAACCTCCAACTTGAATTTCTATATCCCCAAATCAATCCAGATGCCCAAATAGTATAAGAAAGAGTGATATTCCAGATTTTACTACAAAGGAATTCAAATTCGTTTTCCGGACAGAAAATTGGACATCTTAAATCTAAACAATCAATCAACCACCAAAAAATCACTAGTGACCTATAGAGGTTCCAACTGGGACTTTCTTATACAAGCTCAAATCCAATTAACTTTTAAAAGAAGTTCTCAGACTGAACAAGTGACAAAATAATTTTGAAAAGAAATAATCAATGTTTCTCATTTCAACAATATCGGAGTATAGGTTTCATTGTAAGTCAATTAACCTGTTGTGGTCCCATTATTTTCGTATCAGGATCATCCAAGGACTCCTGCCACTGAGACAAATACCAGCCACATGGGGGATAGCAAAACAAAATTGAGAAGAATTTGGTAGGGAATCCCATAGCCCTGATGAATAACACATTTAGTCCTTTTGAATTTGATCAGATTACAAGTAACTGCAGTAATTGAGGACAACCTCAGCTGAATAATACACGCGTAAAACAAGATTAGGACCAGTTATTACTGGTGGCCTATCACTCTTAGTTGCTGGCGTTTTACAAGTTAACATGAGCTTTTCAGACTGAATCGCAAAAATATGAAGTGGACAGCAATATGCATACCTCATTTGCTCCTTGATGAAGTGGGTCATATAATGCTCCAAAAGCTCCAGCAAGGGCAGTGTAGACATCAGCATCTCTATAAAGACAATAGTCAGGTAAGCAGCACAAAACTCCCTAAAACTTCTTTTTAAGATCAAATGATGATTATCTTGATGCAAGATGCCTGGCAGCAGCTCTGGAGCAATCCGTTTGATGTTCTGCGCGTAGTAAGAAAAGAATTATCTGTAACTCAAGCTAATAAGAAAATAATGATATAATAATTTCATATTTGATAAAAGATCATCCAATAAAATATTTACTTTGGAATATATAGAGTGGAAGATACTCTATTTATCAGAGCCAGGTTTCGATCCTGGGACCTGTGGGTTATGGGTCCACCACGCTTCCGCTGCGCCACTCTGATTTGATAACAAGAGAGTAATGATACAATCCACTCATATTTGATAAAACATCATACCTTATTTAGGAAAATATATAGTAGAAGCTACTTTTTTTTATCAAAGCCATTTTTGATCCAAGGACTTGTGGGTTATATGGGCCCACCACACTTCCATTAGGCCACTTGAATTTGGAAACAAGATGGTAATAATATAACAAATCCATTTTTTATAAAAGACCATCCAATAAGATAATACTTATATTATTTTGAGGCATTTATCATCCTTTCCGATAATGATTCATGTTAGTGAAGAAATTTAAAAAATATTAAAAAAAATATATAATGGAAGCTACACTTAATATCAGAGCTAGGTTTCGATACTGGGACCTATGGGTTATGGGCCCACCATGCTTTCGCTACGCCACTCTGATTTGCTAATAAGAAAATAATGATATAATTATCTAATATTTGATAAAAGATCATTCAATAAAATATTAACTTTGAAATATATAGAGTGGAAGATACTCTATTTATCAGAGCCAGCTTTCGATCTTGGGACCTGTGGGTTATGGGCCCACCACGCTTCCACTGCGCCACTCTGATTTGATAACAAGATAGTAATGATACAATAAGCTCGTATTTGATAAAACATCATACCTTATTTAGGAAAATATATAGCAGAAGCTAATCTTTTTATCAAGGCCAGGTTTTGATCCAAACAATCGGTTATGTGGGCCCCCCACGCTTCCACTGTGCCACTTGAATTTGACAAGAAGATAGTAATGATAAAGTAAGTTCATTTTTTATAAAAGACCATCCAATAAGATAATAATCATATTCTTTTTTTCAGGAAAATGTACTGTGAAAGCTACTTTATTTATCAGAGCCAAGTTTCCAACCCAGAACCCATAGCTTATGGGCCAACCACGCTTCCAATGTGTCAGTCTAATTTGATACCAAGATAATAATGATATAATAAGCTCATACTTAGCTGCAGTGAATAGTATTTACAAATACATCACAAGCAGCCCTACCAGATGAAAAGCTAAACAAGATTACAATGCTATGTATGTGGCAGACATGCCTCAGGTTCCAAATCTAGTAAGAAATTTTTTTCCATTATAGTTCTCCTTAAACAACACCTTAATGCATGTCTTTCATTAACCAAACAAGGAGATAAGTACGGATTCTAATAAAGATGAAGATTTTTAGCTCCAGTCTGTGGTAATTAAATAGGTAATATTGCCCACAACCTAAACTCAGATACAGGTGCGGCATCTCATTACAGCACAGACCCAGTAAATAACAGAAACTCCTCAACCATAATTATTTTTACCATTTTTTTAAACATTAACCTCTACAAAAGTCTAGAAAATACCTTTTCAATTCAATGACAATTCATAAACAAAAACTTGAGCAATGCTATTTTCCATGTTCTAAACAAGAATTGGGCAAATTCTTTTGACACATTCTTCTTAAATGATTTTCCCATACGAATAAAAGCCCATCGTTAAACACATCATTCGACAAAATTTTTAATCACTAATGTGGACCATGGAGAAAAACAGATTTCATTCGGAAAGTAACATCATTCTTAACTACAACGTAATGACCAACCACAAACTCCGATCATCAAGTTACTCAAAATTGAGAGATAATAGGAATCATTGAAGAAAGATATGGGAAAGGATAATCTGTCATTGAAGGCTACTTCACGACAAAACCCTAAATCACCATAAGTAAATATCGGATTAATTGACCAAACCCTAGAAAATATACAAAAATTGGGAATCAAGAGGGGAAAAAAAAAAGAAAAAGAATAAACCTACTTGAAGCCTGTTGACTTGATTGTTCCTGTGTCGGAGACTTAATCCTGGTAATTCCTTCCGGTTCCATCGCCGAAAATATGCCGTTCGTCGAACGTTGATCGGAAGAACTGAAGAGGTTTGAATTAGGGGTGGATTTGAAGGGTCCTAGAAAAAGAAAGAGAGAGAGAGAGAGAGAGATAATAAAGGAAAGAGAATGACAACACTTAAAAAAGAAAGTTGACTAACGTTGACCAGATAATTAAGTCTCAAATAATCCAAATCAAGATTTAAAACAGACCCAACGGTAATCTCAATTCAAAAGCAACCGTCTTTTGTATAGCTGACGTGTCAAGTCCGACTCCCAAAAATAATAATCTGCGGGCCGGGCCTTCTCTCTCGAATAATGAACAATAAGGACCAGGCCCGAACCTAGATATTCGGTCAAAAAATTGTTTAAATTTGGCATTATTAACTTTTTTTTTATTAGATTTTTATCGATCAATATCTATATTTTATTTGATTAATTTATTATAAATATTATAAAATTTATTAAGAGATTAGATTTCTTAAATTTTATTTCATTCATTCTTATAATTTAAACCGAAAACTCATAATTAAAAGAATAAAATTTTCTACTAGTACGCTTATAAAAATTTGATTTAACTAATTTTTCATCCAACGAAAAGAATCCATCGAATTCCTATTTTATTTTCAAAAGGTAAATCAGAAAAATTTTTAAAAAATATTCTTATATTCTAATAATACTAAACTTTGTTCTATTATTATTATTATTATTATTATTGTTATTATTATTATTATTTAATAACCGAAATAGATATATGGAGGATGAAGGTGAGTTTTGATCATTTGGACGATTATCAATCCAAGAAAGGGAGATAAGAATAAAAAATATGATAATATTTTTTTAAAAAAAGAAAATAAAAAGCTTGGTTTTACACACTCAACCTTGTCCGGTTTTACAAATTTTTAACATTCTTGATTTTCATCTTTTGTTCCGCATTCTGATGTCTTTTAGGCTTCATATATGATTTCCCCTTCATTTGAGATTTGAAAGTATATTTGTAATATTTGAGTAAGAAATCTATTCAATTATTTTCAAAATATATAAAAAATCTAATAAATAATTTTAAAAAAATATATATAAAATATAGGTAAAATTAGATCGGTTTGCTTCTATATAGATAAGATGCTCAATTATAAACCTATGCAAGTCTCTTATTAGTATAAGAAAATTTTGACAATAAGCTCTAGATTTGTCAAATTTGGTATAATGAACAAATGATTAATTTGATATTTCAATATGCATTCTAACTTCTATATCTATTTTTAAAGAAAATATGGTTTTACATACAACAAGAACGACTTTTTCTTTGATAATAAATTCCTCTAATTTTGTTAAAAGAACTATTCTAGTCGAACCTCGTATTCGGATATTCCAACTTTAGGTTGCAGCTAACATATGGCTTCTTTTTAGTCTAAAAAGAAAAATTTAGAAAATATTTAAATTAGAGGTCTTCACAAGATATCATTGGATGGCAAAGCATATATTTCTCACATTCAATGGCCACCCTAAAATCCCTGTTTTCTGTCATGTAAAGCCATTCTCAAACTACCAATTTTGCTCTCAACCAAAACATAAACCCCCCATCCTCTCGTTTGAACTCAGAGCTCCCAAAAGTCTCACAATCCAACATTAAAACAGAGGAACCCAGAAGCAAAGGAACCAAAAAAATGAAGTCTCTGACAACCTTCTTCTTCATCTTGCCTCTCCTCTGCATAGCCACAGCCATTAACCCTGAAATTGTCAGTTTGTGTGAGAAGAGTCAAAACAAGGCGTTCTGCGTTGCAGCCCTCGAATCGGATCCAGTGAGCCAAGGGCAAAAAGACCTGACAAGCTTTGGAATTATAGCAATAGAACTTGCGATCAAACAGGCAGTAAAGACAACTGCCCAGATCAAAACTCTACTCCAAAACACCACAGAATTAGACCCTGCGGTTGAGGATGGACTCAGGGATTGCACCGATTTTTACACGGATGCTACTGCTCAACTTGATGATTCTCTTGCTGCCCTCACAGCCAATGCTTATGATGATGTGATGACTTGGATCAAGACCGCCGTTAAAGATGCTGAAAGTTGTGAATCTAGCCTAGGAGAGCTCTCCCCTTTGAAGCAGGCTAATGCCAACTTCAAAGACTACTGCAATGTTATTATTGATATCACCAAGGCTAAGGCTGGACAAGCCTAGCTTTAACATTATGTAATCAATTTGTATGGTAACATTACGGCTGTCACACCCTTTATCACACTTTACTATTTTTTTTTTTCATTTTTTAATTGTTTAAATATGAAGTCCTGTAATTCCAGGAAAATAGAAAAGATATTTGTTGTTGTTCAAACAAAGTGTCTAGTAATAGTACTTTTTTGATAATTTATAACTAATATTTGCCTGTAGTTAGATGATTAAAAAAGATCTTTTCAGAGTTCTATTTTGAATTTACTTATGAAATTTTCTTTTGTTCTAGATAAACATAGGTAAAATGGTCTAAATTTATGATGTTATTAAATTTAGAGCAATTTTAATTTCTACAATTGGTATTGGAGCCGAAAATTTTCGATTCTCCAAAGGATGCATCATATTTACAATACAAGGCTAATTCTTGTCCTATATTTGGGGCAAGACATTAAAAGAAAACAACTTCAATGAACAGAAAAAATGTAAAACAGGTTCTGAATAATTAGGTGCTGATCATAAAAGTCCATCAAAATAAGGAACACCAGTTAGAGGAAGCCAATAACCCCCCAAAATGAAGCTGTTTACGGTAAAATTTTGAGCAACAGTGGCATTTATCTTGTGAAAACAAGGCCATGTTACTCTATTTGCAGTCGATGATCCAGGTCCGCTGTTGTTAAACTCTGCTAGGTACGATGTGTTTAGGGCATAATCTCCGACCCAACGGTCCCAACCAGTAGGAGCTATTAAACTATCCATAAAATTTTGCACATAAACTGTCCTCGAATACAAGAACCAAGGCCTACCTAAAAAGGTCTGTACGAGGTAATTGCTTGAAGTCAATACAGGTGTTGCTTTTATTGTGCAATTGTGAAATGAAATGCCCGTGTTTTGGTTAGGATCTAATCTGCCTTGTGCACTGATCTCGTTGGCCTCTCCCAACAGCGGAAGGCGAGGATATACGTTGCAATTTTGGAAAATAGCAGCGGCGTTACCAAAAATGAAGTCAATAGTTCCATAGATGTCACATTCTCTATAGAATTGTCTCATAGAATGTGCATACAATGTGTCTTGGTATCCCTCAAAACTACATCTGTAGAATGCTGTCATGTCTGCACTGTTCCTCAGTGCGACCGCCTGACCTTTGGTTGGTCCTGCAGTGTTCTGAAAAGTTATGTCCATAGCCACAAAGCCTTGACCCTCAACCACTGCAATTTCACAAACTCAGTGTTAGAGAAATGCTATTCATTACAACTAAAATGATCTTGAAAATTGTGAACATCATTTTGTTACCAAATGTTGCAGATCTGAATGTTGTCCATCCATCAGACACGGTTTGATTGCCTGTAATCACTGTCTGATTAATGCCATCTCCGATCATCATTATGTACTTTTTATTTGCAGGAATAGTCACATATTCTTGATATACACCTGCAATTACATAGATCAAGTAATAGCCAGTACTATTATTAGTATTATTTGGTGCTGCAGTGACTGCATCCTTAATTGTTGCATAATCTGCATATCCATCTGGACCGACCGTGACAATCTTGCTCAACTTAACCTCTTCTCCACTTGTCTGAAGAAGCTTTCGACGTTGCCTAGACATGTTGAGCACCTCATGACCATGCCTGAATGGGATCTGTTTCCTCTTAGGGTGCGTTTGTGGGCTGCTCTTGATTTTAGGTACCCAAGAATTTGCATACAGTGCTAAACAAATACTATAAAGCTTTGAGCAATCTGAAATCGGTTTGTGAAGATCATCTCTTATGGTTTTAGCTGATGAGATAGGTTCAAGGCCATCTAAACAAGTCTGTAGGTTAGTCAAGATGGCACTGAGGAGTGTGTGTATGTCATCAGCTTGAAGAGTAGGGAGAGTCTCACCAACATCATTAGTGACATTTGAAGTGGTTAAAAGAAAATCTATGTTCAGTTCGGCTAGGAATTGGCAATCCATCAGAGCGCGAATCACAGAAACTGACAAATTTGAGGATTTTTGCAGATGGGTATTTATCGAGGACAGAAATTTTTGTGATGATGAAATGGACCGGTGAATACTAAATCTACCATAGTCATACATGGTGCCATGGCCATGAACAAATAGAATTGATTTGCAGTAGTCAGGATAAAGGGTGAGATCACAAGGGGTGTCGGGTGAAATTGGAGTGTGTGGGGAAATGTCTGCTGGAGATGCATAGAACTGCAAGAAAATGAGGAGGACTAAGATGGAGAAACTAATGTTACTACTAGTAGCCATGGGCTTGGTGGTAATGGAAAAATAAAGAAAAATCTGAAGGAGGACGCAACATGGGTAGGATTATATAAAGAAAAGAGAGGTCAAAATGAATGGAACTCCCGATTTTGTTTAAGTTCAAAGGGGAAGGTGTAGCAAACCTAAGTAAATTTTGTTTGATGTCCCTAAAGGTGCGCTAATCGTGATCTCTACTTAATCAATCTAGAGAGAGAGAGAGAGAGAGAGAGAGAGAGAGTAGGCAACTTGTCGGCTTCACACCGTTGATTGTTGATGAAATTTGAAGAATGGAATGAAATTGGTGCTGGGTTTTCTGTTTTCCACGCCGGAGAAAATGCAGTGCATGGTATATACATACATACATACATATATATATATATATATATATGTATGTATTGTTACGTAGGACTACAAAAATTATAAAAATATGCATTTATGAAAATTCAAATATGAGATTTCAATAGAGATATTTAATTAAAAATTCTTTACGAGTCGAATAACCCTACAAACATGGTGCATGGTATTAATATTTTTGGGATTTGATAGACCCACATGTTCCCATTTGCCAAATATTTCAACATCAAAATCTTCGTGCAATACTATAATTCAGGCCCAAAACTTTCTTACTCTTAATTTTGACTCATGGAAGCAAAATTTTAATTACGGGTTTAATAAATATAAATATTCTCTTTGTGAAATTATTTTTAGACTATATTTTATAATAAATTGGATCAACTTTTTGAGTATCATTTAAAACAGCCAACTCTCTTAACTAAAAATAACTTGAAAGTGGTAATAATTAATATTAATATAGTGAATCGAGGTCATTTAATTAAAAACTCCAAAATTAAAATTAATTAAAATTTTAACTATATAATTAGAATTTTAGCTGTCATAGACTAGTCATGCAATTGCACACAGGTGGCCACTAGTATAATACGAGGCTGGTCATCCAGGTGACAATATTTGTAGTGATCATAATTTTATTTTCTAATCTGATAATTCTGAATTCAAATTTCAGTATAATAAAAAAAAAGAATTTAATAAACATGCTTATTATGCCAACTATTGGAGTGCACATAAAGGGTGTGGAGAGGTGGGGATAGAGAGAGAGCCCAACGGATCGAGCGACAAAACAAAGCCGAGGTGAGATATGGGTGAGACATGTAAGTTTATCGTATAGGATGCAAATAGATCTAATCAATAGGAAACCAGAATTGAGAGAATTCTGATAATAGTTTTAGCTTAATAGGGAAAAAAAATAATAAGAGATGATGATTCTGATTTTCAATTTTGATTTACAAATGTTTATGAGTTGACGTTTTAATTTGGATTCAAATTCCAAAACGTTTCAGAACAAGGCACCCAAAATTTCCAAGTTCAACTCACAGGCTGACCAGGCCCACTTCACTTTGTATTCATCAAGAGTATTCCGTGAGGGAGATTGTAAAAATTTATTAGTAAAAAATGAGATACCTAAACTCAAAATTAAATTCTTTTAAACAAATTAAATTATTATTATGTTAATAATATCTTATATTGAAATGTTCATATAATTTTTTCCCCTTGCCTTCTAGTTTTTCAAATAGGGCTCACTGCATTTGATTTGTATTTTGTATTTCTAGTTCATGAGTCACGATAGATGACACTTTCCCACAACAAAAAATCTTAAAGGTTGATTGGTTAACGTTGCCTCTATGCGGCGCCGGTCAACCATTAATGAACCCAGTTGGAAATTCCCCTCGTACATCTGATATTAAGAAAAAGTTTGATCGGAGTGTAAAATAAAAAAAAATAAAAAGAAAATAAAAATGAAGTGAAATATTTTTTTTATTTATTGGATAAGAATGAAAGTGTGAAAGAAAAATAAAAATGAGATATAATCTAGATCCCTTCCTTTAAAAAATTATTTTTGCCTCACAGATTGAAAAAAAAAAATTTAAAACAAATTTATCCTTATCTTTTTTTATTATTTATAAAATTATTTATTAATTTTTTATTTTAATTTCATTTAATCCAAAGTAATAAAATTTAATTTTTTTCATCGATTTTATTAGCAAATTATTTTTCATTATGATGGAAATTTTACTTTTTTATATTACTATTTCAATTTTATTTAAAATAAAGTAATAATAAAAATAATTTATAAAAAATAAGAAAAATATATTTTAAATAACTTTTTTAGAAAAAATTATATGTTTAGAAAAATATTTTAAATTAGAAAAATAAAAAAAATATATGGTGAGAAATATTAAAAATATTATTTTATAAGGGTATAATAGTCAAGTTAAAAAAATAAAATAGTATTTTCTTTCACTTTTCATTATAACCAAATAAAAAAAGTATTATCCATTTTTTTTCCTTCCATCCCTACCAAACAAAAATGAAAGAAATACATTTATATCTATTAGATGAAATAAATCTCTCCCTTCCCCTCCTTCTCCCCCTCTCCCTCTACAACTAGGTTTACTATAAATATAAAGTTCTTAAAATTTCATTCAAAATTTTAATTAAATTTTTAAATTTTATTTTATTATAATTAACTTTTTAAATTTTAAATCATGCAACTTCACTGAGGCTATTAATAATATGGACCATATTTGATGATGTGAGATGCATGGTACTAAATTAGTAATTGACGTAATCACAAAATAAAAAATTCTCACGTCAACATATAAATTACTAAGTAAAAATTTTAAAATTTAATTACTAAGTATTTTAAAATTTTAAAATTTAATTACAACAAAATAAAATTTAGAGACTTTATGTACAATTCCCCATACTCACGTCAAAACCCCTCCCGACTCCCAAATGCTACTCCTTCCGCCCAATTTTTCTTCTAAATAAAAATAATCAAGGGTGGCTCAATTTGATAAAGGAATTTTATATCAAAGTGAAGCATGTTAAGAGCACAAAAATCATTATTTTTAATATATGAAATTACAAAGTATATATAAATATATAAATATATTTATATTTATATATAATATTGGTTTGCTATGAAATTCAACAATGAACAATCAACAACAATTTTAATCATAAATTTACAATTCATAAGAGACCATCAAAATAAGGAACCCCCGTTGAAGGAAGCCAGTAATCTCCCAATATGAAGTTGGTTTGTGTGAAATTTTGAGCATCCGTAGCGTTGATGATGTGATACGCAGGCCATGTTACTCTACTCAACGTTATTGATCCTGGTCCACTGTTGTTGAACTCTGCAAAATACGATGTATTCAGTGCAAAATCTCCATCCCAAGGATTCCATCCGGCAGGATCTATCAAACTATCCATGAAACTCTGCATATAAATCGTCCTTGAATACAGTTTCCAAGGCCTGCCCAGAAATGTTTGCGTGGTGCCATTGCTTGAAGCCAAGTCAGGTGATGCTGTTATCGTGCAGTTGTGAATGGAAGTCCCGGTGTTCTGATTCGGGTCTATTCTGCCTTGTGCAGTGATCTCATTGGTTTGGCCCGGCAATGGTAAGCGAGGATACATGTTACAATCTTGAAAAACAACTGCTGCATTGCCAAATATGAAGTCCACAGTTCCAAAGACGTCACATTCTCTATAGAATTGTCTCAAAGAATGTGCATACAATGTGTCTTGGTATCCTTCTATGCTACAGCTATAGAATGCTGACATGTCTGCACCATTCCTCACCGCGACAGCCTGACCCTTGCTTGGTCCAGCAGTGTTCCGAAATGTTATGCCCATTGCCACAAAACCTCGCCCAACAGTGACTGCAATTCACGTAGCAAAGTGTTAATTACCCAATTCCAATGGCATGACAAAGGACAGTGCTGCTTACCATGTCAGAATGACCTTATTTCTGAGTCTGTCGCATACAGTGATTGACCAGACTTCTGCCTAGGGTTTTTTTTTTTTTTTTTTTTTGTGCTTGAAATGATGAAAAACATTTTGTTTACTTACTGAATGTGCCACAATTGAACGTTGTCCACCCATCAGCCACGCTTCGATTGCCTGTGATCACCGTCTGATTAATGCCATCTCCGATCATCATTATGTACTTTTGGTACTTAGCAATTGACACATATTCTTCATACACACCAGCCACTACATAAATTAGGAAATAGCCGGTGGTACCATCAGTATTATTTGGTGCTGCAGCAACTGCATCACTTATGGCGGCATAATCTCCACTCCCATCTTGACTCACAACAACAATGCTGCTCACATTAACCTGATCCATACCTAACTGAAGAAGCCTTCTTCCAGCACGTCTAAATAACAACTGTTTCCTCCGGGGTTTCAATGATGTGGCGTTCCTGGTCTTAGGAACCCAAGATTTTGCATACAGTGCTAAAGAAACACTGTAAAGTTTCGTGCCATTGTAAAGTGGTTCATGAAGACTGTCAGTGGAAGAGACAGCTTCTAGACCATCCATACAAGTTTGTTGATTAGTCAAGACTGCACTAAGAAGTGTGTGTATGTCATCAGCCTGAAATATAGGGAGAGTCGCGTTAACATTACTAGTAGCATTTGAAGAGGTAATGAGAAAATCTATGTTTAATTCAGCTAGAAATTGGCAATCAGTTAGAGCTTGAATTTCAGGATTCGACAACTTTGAGGAGTGTTGGAGATGGGAATTAATCAAGGACAGGAATTTTCGCGACAATGAAATTGAATGATCAATACAAAATCTACCATAGTCATACATCGTTGCACGACTATTACTTGGCAACATAGATTTGCAATAATCAGGATAGCGAGTGAGACTGCATGCAGTTTCGGGTGAGATTAGAATGTCTGGAGACAGTTCTGCTAGAGAGGCAGAGAACTCGAAGAAAATGAGGACTAAAATGGGGAAAATAAGTTTGCTCCTCGTAGTAGCCATGGGGGTTTCGGTTAATGGGAAGGGAAAATATGAAGAATTTGCATTGTAGGTGGACTAATATAGAGGAAAGTATATGCATAAATCGAAGCAAAACTTTGAAAAATAATGCTCGAAAGTTGCGCCTTTCGTAATTTGTAGTTAATGCAATCTTAATAAAGCAAACGAGAGAGAGAGAGAGAGAGAGAGAGATGCAGGATTCATGAGGGATGGTTTTGGTTGATGAAATTTAAAGATTGGAACATGATTAGAACATACTTGGTGCTAGGGTTAACATATTTTAATTTTCACAAGGTAGAATGTCACTGGGGAAGCATGCGACGAAATTGCACCCACCGTTCTCCCTGGTAATTACTCTGAACAAGCTAAACATTTGTTTGTTTGTTTTGTTTTGTTTTTTATTTTTTTTTTAATTTTTTTTAATTTTTTTTCCTTTTGAAATTAGTGTATTTATGAATTCAAGATCAAGTATTCAACATTTCCACCTTGTGTATTGAGGCCAATGAGACAATAATAAACCATCTCTTCCAACTCTTTTGCCCCCACACTGCTTTCTTTTGGATGTTGCTCCTAAACTTTGATCTCTCTGAATTCTCGGTAATAATAATTTTGGAATACTTTTGCCACAAGTTTCCTAAGTTCATGTGACCAAAGTTGGTCCAGTGCCAAAGACACTCATGTTTTTTAATTAAAATTTTAAGTTCAAAAAATAAAAAAAAATAAGTGTTGGACCCGATAGTTAGCTCGAATTGAATTAATCGAGATTAATAAATTGGTTGATTAGTTAAGAGGGGAAAAAAAAGTTAATCACTATTATCTAATTATAAAATATATATATATATATATGTAAAGGAAAATCCTTTGGTTATAAGTTACTGTTTCATGAACAATGAGATAGATTGCAATGAAAAAAAATCGAGTAAACAGCCAAAACATTTAAATAAAATAAAACAAGAACTAGACATAAATATATATATCAAGATAGAGAGTAAACAAATAAAAAAGCTTATGCTTGCCATCCGTACACTTATACAGCACGTAAAAGACTTGTACTGCACGTAAAGTGTGAGTTGAGTTGAGTTGAGAGAGATCTACTAATGGGGGCAAAGTAGAGAGGTGAGATATGGGTGAGTTACATAGAAGATGCGTATGGATTGCAAAATCCAAACAAACTTTTGTTAGTCTCCAGGTTCCATCTCGTTCTGGGGTTGGTCATATCTGGTCATTTGCCCTCATCAGAGAATGCGTTCCAGTCATAGGTTATCTTCTTCTTAACTAAGCTTTCTGAATGATTTATGCAATACTTGTCATTCTGGGGTTGGTCATATCTGATCATCCAAGTTAAGATCTGGAAATAATAAAATGAAGTATTTAATAAGGGTTTATGGTTACCATGTGTTGAAATTAACTAGTAAAGTATAAGGCTTTATTTTTATGTATTACAGTTGTTCTTGTGAATCTTAGAACTCATTAGTTTAGTAATTGTTTATTGTTAAGATGATTAAGAGTTGATTTGTATTTCATTTATAAACTTGACGACAATAAACTGAACACAAGGTTAGAGTTTCATATTTCTCGATTGTCTTGCTTAAAGTGAGTAATTTATTTCAGATAAATTGTTCGTAATTTGGTCATGTTAATTGAAATCCGATTTATATACGAGATCAATTAGAGAAAAGATTTGTAATCACTAAACTGCTCGGCCTAAAGAGATTAACTTTGATCAGATTATATATTTGCAATCCTTCATGGGGATAGTTAATTATGTATTTGCAACTCCTTTCTTTTTGGGGGCGGGGGGGTGGGTTCAATTCGATTATTTGTCGATTCACGTGGTAGCCTTTGCATAATTTATGACAATTATTAGCATTCACTACATATTATTACAGGGCCGGGCAGCCCACCCAAGCCAATCAGCCCAACCTGCCAAATGAATTGGTTTGAACAATATTTTGTACGTGACGCCCAATATTGACCCGATCTAAGAAGACTGACTTTTTCTGATTTTTTTTTTTGTTACACAAAAATTTGAATTTAAAATCTTTATGTTAGGAAAGGGGTTGTGACCACTAGTCTATTTCCTTAGAGATGACCGACTAATTTTGATGTCGAATTTAAGTTTATACTTGTAATAAAAAGGTCTGATTAGATTTAAAATTTTAATTGCTTTTAATGGGGATTTTCGTCTTTTGGGCTAAAATTGGAATGCCATGGGAGTTTGGAATATTTATTCAAATAATAGAATACCCAATAAAAGAAATTAATTTCCCAATTAATTTGAAAACACATTTATTTGAAACGAAGAACCAAATAATAATTTTATTGAATTCCTTGCTTCCATATAACAGGGAAAAATAAAAAGACAATAATCAAGTAAATCAAGAAGTTAGCCAACCCATAAATAGGCACTTGACTTCAAAGCTTGGGTGTTGTCACACATGATCCTTATTGTCCATCTATAACAACAAACTCAAAAATCCCACCCACAAAAAAAAAAAAAAAAAAACCCTATGAATATGAACTTAGAGTAGTCCTCCGAAATAGGGAACCCCTGTTTGAGGCAACCAACCATCACCTCCCAGAAAATTGGACACCGTAAAATTAAGAGCATCGGTCTCATTAATGATGTGAAAACCCGGCCAAGTCACCCGGTTGGAGGTATTCGAACCCGGTCCATAATTATTGAACTCTGCATAGTAAGAAGTATTAAGAGCAAAATCACCGGACCAAATGCTCCAACCGGCCGGGTTGATCAAACTGCCCAAAAAGGACTCCATATAAACTGTTCTTGAGTACTCTTTCCAGGGCCGGCCCAAATAGGTTTGGGTGGTGCTATTACTCTCTGCCAAGTCCTCCGCAGCCTGAACTGTACAATTAAGTATTGAATAACCCGTATTTTGATTCGGGTCGGTTCTGCCCTGAGCCGTTATGGTATTGAACTGGCCCTGCAGGGGGAGCTTAGGGTACACGTTGCAATTTTGAAATACTGCCGCTGCATTACCAAATATAAAATCAATTGTACCATATATGTCACATTCTCTATAGAACTGCCTTAGGGAATATGCATATAAGGTGTCTTGGTAGCCATCAAAGGTGCAGAGATAAAATGTGGATAAATCTGCCCCATTTCGGACCGCCACGGCTTGATACTTGCTTGGTCCGGCTGTGTTTTGGAATGTTATGTTCACCGCCACAAACCCAGTTGCAACCACAGCTGCAACAATATCAAACATGAAATTTATCAAATTTGGCAAGATATAGAATATAATCTAAAGTTATATAATGAAAATGTTGGGAGTTATGAAATATAAATATATTTATATATATATATTGATGATCAATTTACTTGAAAACATTAGATTAATTTGTATGGTATTAAATAACAATGTTCTATTGCTAACATGTTTCTTTCATTGTGGGTAATGTATTTAGGTTTAAAGCCCTAAAGCCAATAAGCAAACAGCTGATAAAACAAAATTGGAGCTGCCCAGTTCCCAGAATTGGAAGCCTTTGCATGATTCGTTGTCTGATCTTGATAAAGCTACTCCAAAATTCCACTAACATTAGTTGAATATCTTATGAAAACATAAGTTTGATATTTAGTATTTTTCTTTATAAGAGAACAAATAATTTTCCTCGAGTTGAAATTGAATAATCTTTCTCTAGAAGACCAGGTATGATTGTAGTATAAAGTTGAATATTTCATGCATCGTGCTTTGATTGTAGTTGGAAAATCATGCAAATAAAAATTTGATTTTTTTTTTTTTTTTGTAAGAATTGAAAATGTCAATTCAAACATTGCTAAACGAGGACAATTAATGGAAAAAGGAAAAAGTCAGAATAAAATACAGCACCAACCATCCCACATGCAAAAATGTATATTATTTGCAAAAAGAAAATTAAATTTTATGACAACTAACCAAATGTAGCCGAATTAAATGTAGTCCAACCATCAACGTTGTTATGATTTCCGGTAATCACCGTCTGATTATTCCCATCTCCGATCATCATCAGATACTTCTTATTTTTTGGTATGGAAACATATTCTTCATAAACTCCACCAACGATGTAAATCAAGAAGTAGCTACTTCCGTCGCTATTATTTGGAGCAGATGCAACAGCGTCGTTTATGAGTGTAAAATCTCCTGTACCATCTTGACTAACGACGACAATGTCCGACACGTTCACGGCTTGGTAGTCTGTTTGTAGAAGTTTTCTTCCGCTCACAGACTCATAAATATTACGCGCTCTGTCAGACATGTTCAACGGTAAATGGCCGTTGATGAACATACGTTGTTGCGCGGTTGGTGTCCAGGTCGTCTTCATCTTCCTGTTCTTGGGGACCCAACCTTTGGTGAAGAGGTCCAGAGAGAGACTATACAATTCGGTGTCATTGGAAAGAGGTGTGTAGAGTTCATTTTTGACATTCCAAGCTGAAGAAACCGAACTAATCCCATCAAGACACGTTTGTTGATTAGTTAAGATCGCACTAAGGAAAGCGTGTACATTGTCGGCTTGCAATGCAGGAAGCGTAGTGTTTGTGTTGAAAGTGGCATAGTATGTTGTAAGGAATTCCATGTTGAGTTGTGCGAGGAATTCGCAATCTTGGAGAGCACGAATGGCCGAGGTTGAGAGGGGTTTTGGGTTTCTAAGGTAATTTTGGACTAGGTTTAGAAATTTTCTAGAAGCCGAGAGAGCTTGGCGGATCGAGTAGCGGCCGTAGTAGTAGACATTGCCATTTTGGTTGCTGGGAAGGAATGTGGTGCAAAAAACAGGGTTGAGGGTGGACTTGCATAGAGAGCGAGACGATATTGGAGAAGAAGGAGGTGGATCTGCAAGAGAAGAAGAGATGAAAGAGAGGAAAATGGCGAAGGAAATCAGAACGAGCGACATGTTGGAGAGAGAGAAGAGTTTGGAAGCCATGTTCAGATTGGTTTTTTTTTTTTGGGGGGGAATGTGCATGATGGGTTTTGCGGTAGGCTTTCTTTATATAGAACAAATATGAGCTAGGAGAGAAAAAATGAATGTATTACTTGACGGAGTTAAGAGCCAAGGTTAGAGCAAGAGAGAATGTTGATGAGGTCTGGCTTCGTTTGAAGTCAACCCATAAGAATTCTCAAAAGCGCGTACAATCTCGAACATGTCTTCTAATTCAAAGCAATGCTACTCCCAAAATGAAAAATATAGAACAAAGAATTGTAAGACAGAGGGCACAAAGCTGTAATCCCATTTGTCACATTCCAAGTCTTGTTGCTCTCAAAACAGGTAAATCTATATAAATATATATATATATATATATATATATATATATATATGTATGAATAAGAATAAATAAGTAGATAAATACATCATTTTGGATGAAATTAATTAGTACTATATAATTCAGTGCCTATCTATGCCTGCCAATTTCGTCAACGCTCAAAATCAGTCATTTCCTAGTATCAATCTTCCTGTTAAATATGTATTTAAGATGGTGTTTTATAGCATCCCTAGTTGCATCCACGTTTGTCATGTCTGCCTCTTCTTTCATTATTATTTTTCCGAATTTCTATTTAGTTTTCCTAAACCTTAAATTAATTTAACCTTTTTTTCTTTTAGAAATCTTTTCACTAAACAAAGTCTCTGTCTCCTCCCCTCATATAAAATTAGTTGTTTTATGATTATTTAAAATTTCAAACTCAACTGAGTGACATCCGAGTCAATGTAAGGGGAAGACTACATATATATATATATGTTCACCCTCTCCTTACCACTACGTCAAGTCGGGGAATACTTTACGCACTAGGTGATCCCTTTTTATATCTCAAAAATTCAATATTTGATGATGGATAAAGACTCTAACCATGACAGTCTATGGAGTTGCTACCTTGATCTTATGGTTCATTCCACCCTTTTTATCAAAACGAAAAAATAATAATAATAATAATAACGCACGTTGATTTTTGCAAAGTTTCTATATAATTTTGTAAAATTTTCTCTAATCCATCTTTTTTTTTTTATTTGTCATCTGGTATTCGGAATTTCACCCCGATTAATCCGGATCGACTTACTGTTGGACCTTTTTTAGGAGAGATCTCCCAATATGCGAAGTTTCATCCCGACTAATCCAAATCAACTTATTGTCGGACCCTTTTCAAGATAGATCTTCTAACGTGATTTTTTTCGTATCTATAGAAAATTAAACTTACGACTATAGTGAAGGAAACTCAGTTTTCTTTCAATTAAACCAATTAACGTTGGTTCTCTAATCCATCTTGAGCGAAATGAAATTAACTTAATCTTAATTTATGGGGCTGTTTCGAGCCCCCTTTTTTGAGCCTGTCTTGTGAGAAACAGACGAGAAATGATGATTATTCCTGGTATAAAAACTAAATAAACTTTATTAATAGAATCTAATCTACTCAGAATCTAGCGGTACATGATACCTCTTTATATAATTTTGAATTCTTTCTTGTCCTTCATTACCATTTCTTCCCTTTTTATTTTTCAACATCTTTACCATGTAGGAACCAAAATTAATTCACTTAATATCATAAACATTCACTAAATTTAAATTATTACATCAAAATGAATTTTCTCTGATACAATCTCGACATCACAATATGGTCAGCTGCTCCAGTAGCCGGCACTCTTTCACTGTGTTACCGTCCCTTTTTTATTTTATATTGAGATTTGAGTCCAAGATCATCGAATTAGAGAAGAGGATTATAACCATTAGATAGTCATTTTGGGAACATGTCCCTTACTCTTTCATAATATGTCTCACTATATCTATCACTTTTATAGTAATAACTCTCAATACCCTTTTATCGATCAATCTTAATGACAACATGTCGGGTTTGACCATGGGAATGAAAAAATAGGATTTAGAAGAATCAATGTCTTGGCCTTACAATTTTCAGACCAGATTAGTTGGGTAAAACCTGAACACTGACCGGTGAAACCCTAAAAAAAGAAAATGTATTTCCTTTTATTCCATTTTGGATTTTACAACTCTTCTCAATGAGTCTTTAATTTTTGGGCATTGAATATATAGCAGTAATCTCTAAAAATACAACTTTAACTTCGCTTTGACTTGCACTGTATCACCTTAAAATTTTGAGTCCCTGAGTCAAGGAAATGAAACATAAGTGGGGGGTAGAGGAGATTTAAGAGTGTTAGCCCGAGTCATGTGCTACAAAAGACATGAAGTTTCCTACACTAAATTCAAATATTAATTTAATTCCCTAAACCAATTTTTTATTTTTTTTAAACACTCTATCCAGGCATGATATATAAGTTTAAATATAATATATGGTCTAGTTACAGATTCAAGTTATGAAGAATCCCAGATTGGTTCGGATTTGCCTAACAAAATCAAAGTCAAACCAACAATAATTAATATTTTCTTCCTACCATTTGATATTAGAAGAGATGGAACAAATTTTATTAAATCTAGATTTTTGCTTAATAACCATAGAATTTTTATAAAATATATTTTATTTTTAAAATTATTGATTAAAAAAAAAACACACAAAAATGCTTGTTGGCTTATTTAAGAGATACAATCAATTGAACCAGCCTCAGAATCAAATTAGTAAAACCCTAATTAGCCATTGAAATAGTCCTTAGGAGCCCACTATTCGTTCACTCAAAATTCGGTTTGCTAGGCCGATAAATTTTTTTTATTTTAAGTACGAAATGTAATCAAACGGAATCAAATCAAAAAATGAAAGATAAAAATCAAGAGACTCTACCACTTGAGCTGTCCTGACTCCCCTAAGCGACAATGAACACGGATAATTTCAAATCATGGAATCGTATCTGTGTATAAAATTGTGAGCTCTACGCGCATGCTGTAAACTAAAGGCATTGAGAATTCCCATTTCCAGGTCTAGGACTCCGTATGTATTGTTTGTCTTTTTATCTATAAGGGCATATTTGGCAACATAATCTTTTAAGTAAAAAGTACTTTCAACAGAAAACTTATGAAAATGAAACATTTTGATTTGATCAAATAATTTGAAAGAAAAAAAAAAAGTTAATTTGTACTAGAATTGCAAACATTGAAAAACGTAATTTCTTTTTGGATTGAGCATTTCATGCTTGGACTTCTTTTTTCAATAAATGGAAACCAAAAGTGGTCAATAATTGAATTTACATAAAAGAAAAATTATAAATCATTTTGTTCTGATACTGCAAGTTTTACATACAATGATGTTTGAGAAAGTGGACTGAATACGAAAAAAGAATAGATGAGGTTTTTAATGAAATTAAAATCATGCAGAAAATAGAATTTTATTAATAATTTTTTATTTGAGTCTATGAATATTGCAAGTGGAATAAAAAAATAAAGATTTAAAAAAATACATATGAAATAATAAGGAGCTTGGAAAATTGGGTAGGGTTTTTCTTTTTTTTTTGGGGGGGGGGGGGGTGTTACATTGAGGGCGAGGACACTAACCACGAAGGAAAGCCAAACCTCGAGTGTCACTATGAATAGCTCTATACAACTCTTTTGGAGGAGAAAACACCAGAAAAAGGATTTTTAGTGACAGAAATTATCAAAGAAAAAAAATCTATTACTAATTTTTACAGATTTACGACAGATTAGCGACGGAAAAATCAACGACGAATTTAATAACGAAAAAATCCGTCGTTAATTTTTCCATCGTTAAATCCGTCGCAAAAAATTAGCAACGGATTTAGCGACGGAAAATTTCCGTTGCTAATTTTTCCATCGCTAATCCCTCGCTAAAATTTAAATTTTTTTTTTGTTAAATATATTTTTTTTGTTCTTATTAAATATAATTTGTTTTTATAAATATAATTTTGTATTTTTATTAAATATAATTTTGTATTTTTATTAAATATAATTTTGTGTTTTTATTCAATATAATTTTTATTTTTATTAAATATAATTTTATTTTTTTAAATATAATTTTGTGTTTTTATTAAATATAATTTTGTATTTTTATTAAGTATAATTTTATTTTTTTATTAAATATAATTTTATATTTTTGTTAAATATAATTTTGTATTTTTATTAAATATAATTTTTTGTTTTTATTAAATATAATTTTGTATTTTTATTAAGTATAATTTTATTTTTTTATTAAATATAATTTTATATTTTTGTTAAATATAATTTTGTATTTTTATTAAATATAATTTTTTGTTTTTATTAAATATAATTTTGTATTTTTATTAAATATAATTTTTTGTTTTTATTAAATATAATTTTATATTTTTATTAAATATAATTTTTTGTTTTTATTAAATATAATTTTTGTTTTTATTAAATATAATTTTTTATTTTTATTAAATATATTTTATATTTTTATTAAATATAATTTTTTGTTTTTTAAATATTATTTTATATTTTTATTAAATAAGGGTACTGTATTTTTAATATTGAGAGTTACAAATAAAATATTGAAGTAGAAAAAAATAAACTAATAATACAAATGTAATGGTAACATAGTGGTTAAAACTTTCAAGTTCCCTTTCTCACACCCGGATTCGAACTCGGGTGAGAGCATATTTTCAACACATTTAAGTGCGGGCGAGCCAGGGTTCAGACAGGGTGCAAGCAGGTCAGGCGGGTGGGTCAGCGCGAGTGGTTTCGGGTATTTGGGTTTGATTTTACTCACTTCGGTGACGGATTAGCGATGAAAATTTTCCGTCACTAATAATCTATCGATAATTTGAAAATTCTAAAACAAAATTAACTTCGGATTTAACGACGGAATTTTCCATCGCTAAAAAATCCTTCAGTAATTAGTGATGGATTAGTGATAGAAAAACTCCGTCGCTTAAAAATTCATCGCTGATCTTTTGCTAAAATTAGTGAGGTGATTTTCAGCGATGAAAAAATCCGTCGTTGATACTTTCAACGACAAAAATTTGGATATCAACAACGAAAAACTCCATCGCTGATATGATATCCGTTTTTCTTCTAATAATGCAACTCATGGATATCCTGTGAAATCGACTGGCCAAACCAAGCAAAGAGATCAGCACAATTATTACCCTTTATCAGAGTGAATTGATTTGAGTGAACCCTGGCTTCCCCCCATTAGTTGTTTACAGTCCCGAATCACATAATAAGCCGAGTGTTGAGGCTCTACCCCAATTGAGAGTGTCGTAACCAATTCGTTCGAATCAATCTCAATTATCACTGAATGTATTTTTGTCCAAAAAACAATGTGAAGACCCTCTCGTACTCCTCACAATTTCACCTCCAAGGGGTCTATTACTCCCAAATTTCCAGTGAAACCCCAGACTCATAGACTAAACTCATTTCCGATAAGTCCCCCGGTCATTGGAGAATTGTTTTCAAAATTAAAAAATGGGGTAGGGTAGGGTTTTCTAATAAATTAAAATAGTTAAATAAAAATTTTTAGAGACTTGTTTTCGCTGTGATGATATTTACAAATTAAATAGACCAAATCCATCATAACATTCAACATGAAAAAATAATAATAATAATTTTCAAAATTTAAACAATTTGAATTAGTGATAATACTTTTCAAATCAAGTTAAAAAATATTAAAACGAAATATTATGTAAAATTTAATATTTTTAATCTATGACTTCTTCGGTCTACCATATATAACTCTATTTTTTTTTTCTTTTACTAAATTAAGCTTCTCCGATTTTTACCTTAATAGTGAAAAAATGTAATGTAATTGGGCTCCATTTGATCCTGTCAATGTGATTTATCGTACTAAAAGGTTGATTCTCAGGATAAAATGTGGACTTTGGATTGCTGCGTGCGTGAGACATCTTATTTATCTAAAAAGATTTTTAAAAAATAAAAATAAAAGCTGGTGAAGATACATATAAAAGAGTTCGATTCAGAGAAGTCAAGGGCCCAAAAAGACTCCGGCGGCTGCTCTTGTCTTGGCCAAACATATAGAAGACGCGCTTAGGGGGCGGCCAGCTCATTGGCTTCTGCATGACGCTTCCTACGCTCGATGTCCCTTACTCGTGCCTTTGTGGGACCTCCCTATACTTCTACAATGCATGGCTTTCCTAGCCCGGGCAACATCTTAATTCTAACATAAAAAATATTAATTATATTTGTTTTAATTTAATACTATTAATTAGTTAGATAAAGTTAGGGTTTCATAAACTACTATTGTATCGTGTCTTTGTCTTTGGAGAGACACATGGACAGTGAAGAATTTTTGCTCAAATATCTTTTTCAAGATCTCATTCATATATATATATATCTATTTTACCATTCCATTCTATCAACTGAACAGGAATTTGATTTTTTTTTTTTTATTTGGTAGAAAGCGAGAACAAAACAACAGAAAAAAAGAAACGCATAGCACACAACAAACACACACTTCCTTCTCATCCTCTGCACTCCTGCTTTATCTTCAGTAAGAAGAGGGATGATGGAATCCGGAGGGTTATCCAGCTCCACAAGATTAACTCTGTACCTTTGCCCCAAAGCCGCCAAGTGGTCTGCACACACATTTGCCTCCCTGTAAATGTGAACAATTTGCTGGACAATTAAGTCCCTCATAACCATTTTACATTCGTGAATGATGCAAGCAAGAGGGTGGTCATCAGAAACGTCTTCTTTCATCTGCTTCACAAGCACTCCTGAGTTAGATTCTACCTCCGTCTGAACAGGAATTTGATAGAATAGCACAACTACTCAAACTTTTTCTATCATAATAAATAACTTAACAATAATAATAATAACAACAATTTAGCGTAATAAATAACTTCGTCCCCAAAAATGCAGAAGGTCATGGTGGAGGTTGTTGGGCCAATACAGTTACCAGGCCTACTCAACTGGGACACTTTGGCCCACAACTCAGGATTCAACTAATGGTTTTAGGGCCTCCGCCTTCAGGTTTCCACTTCAGATCTCTCGGCCCAAGGCCTACAATACCCCTCTCAAAAAAACAAATTAAAATAAAAGGAGACAATTATTTTACATAATTTGACATTTTTATGTTAGACATCCATAAAAATATAAGTTCTTTTATTATGAAAATAAATCAATATAAATAATAATACTCAACCGAGAATTCACCAAAAATCTAATACTCCTTCAAAAAACTCTCTTTAATGTCCAAAACAATTACAAAAAAATTATGAAATCTTCAAAATATTTCGTATAACGCTTTATATAAAAATATATATATATATTTATGGAGTTATTTTTGTAAATAAAATATAATTTTAAGTGAAAAACACAATCCAACTCATAGAAAAAGAGGGGGCGAGGGGGGGGGGGGGAAGCTACTTCTACCAAAATAAAGTTGTATTCCTAAAAAATAATGCAATCCTTGCAGCATATTCGTTGCCAGTTTCTGAAATTTTCACTTATTGCGTTTTTCATCATGTGTGAATTCTTTATTATTTATTATTTGAATATCCTCACAATGAGATTTTCTCTCTCTCTTTCACACACATGAAATTTTTATATAATTATAACATAAAAATTTTGTCAAATACTAATCATTGCATTATGAGTGTAGAACCAAATTAAAATCGAAATAATCTCAATAAATATCAAAACAACTTACACCTAATTAACCACTTTATCATTGACCAAAATTTTTGCATCAAAAATACATTTTTTATTATTATTTTTTTCCCTCACCGGAGCGTATGCATTTATTCAAACCAACGACTAGTACACGTCAGAACAAAGTGAAAATGCAAGTGAAGTAAAATTCTGAACAAATTAAAGAAGTGTCAGTGTACGAAGGAGACAGAAGTCTGTAAATGTAACGTTCGTTTTCAAGAGATAAGGCGACGGATCCAAAAACCCAAACTAAAATGGAAGATCCCATTAAATAAATATTAAATGGGACCAAATGTCTTTAAAAATATATATTTTTTAATTTGTTGATTTTGTATTTTAAAATTAGAAATATTACAAAAACTATAATTATTAGTTTAGAAATAGAAATACAAAATTTTATATTTTAATTACGGGTTTGAGAGTGTCATCCTTATGCTTTGAATGAACTTTCTTTCTAATGTCTTTACATTCATCATGCAAATCTTCCTAAGATTTGTCACTCTGGACAGATTGGCAGTATGATAATTTTTAAAATTACAGTCTCTCCAATGATGGGTAAATGAGACATTCAACGTATACTTAGATTTATTTTGTCGAGCTGACCAATAATTTTTGGGCATTCCAATGTTCGACCATTGACGATGAAAAAAAATATATTTGTATCTAATTCAAACAATGTCACCTAGATACGTTGTATCACATGATTTCACGTACAAAGGTCAGTATCTTTATTTTTTTTCCTTTTTTTTGGGGGTGTTAAATCTCTTCATTGTTATGTCTAACGTGGGTGCATATTAATATTAAAATAAGTACTCGTATTAAGTACAAATTATCTTATATGTAATATTGTGTAATTAAAATAACATTTTATAAATAAAAATACCAATAGTTGAATATCGATATTCTTTAAATAAAATATGAAAATTCAAATATTGTGTATAAAAAAATAGATATAAGAAAAGTTTTACTCTTAAATCTTTAAATCGATTCGAACTGAATTTAGTTAACATCATTGTGGTTATCAGAATATCGATAATTTATCTCAAAAACTAAAATTATTAAAAATATAATTATATTATTTTATATATATATAATCTAAACTGTATCTAACATCAACTTTTCTAAATTGAAATTTACACCCTAGTTTTGATAAAAAAATTTCAATGTCCGTGATTTATCATTGGATTATAAATGAGTCAACGACTTGGTTGTTGTGTCCATTTACAAAGTTTTATTTTCATTATTAGATAAACATATTTATCAAGATAAATTAAAGTGGTTCAACCTGAAAAATAATATATTCTATCATCATTATCAATAGAGAAAATTTGTTTTTTTCTGTGTCTTTATTACCAGAGGTTTGTGTTGTAGTTTCTCCCACGTGCAGTGACAATTCAAGTCATTAAATATACAACCCAAGTTATTAAATATCCCCATTGGCCTTTAGTTAATATTTAAAAAATAAAATAAAATAA
The DNA here is from genome assembly GCA_037126225.1 of Dillenia turbinata. Classification (NCBI taxonomy): domain Eukaryota; kingdom Viridiplantae; phylum Streptophyta; class Magnoliopsida; order Dilleniales; family Dilleniaceae; genus Dillenia; species Dillenia turbinata. Next base: position 27,783,868 of record JBAMMX010000005.1, read on the forward strand.
AATTAGGGATTATTCTTTTCGAATTATATTAAATAAATTAGAATTACAAAAACTAAAACCTACTTCCTAAATAAAGTGAAATATGTATCATAAGTTAAGATACAAATACAAGTGATACTGGAAAAATCAAATTTATTGACAATTAAATAGTCTAAATTTTACATAATTGTATTAATACATTTAAAAAAAAACCACTAAATTCTAAAAAAGAAAAAATGTTTTCGACAACCCTTAAAATAAATAAAAGGAGAATTTAGTTTCTTTATTTTTATTTTTTTTAAACACTCTTTAAGACCGCGTATTTTGTTTGAATTCCCATGTTTCTCGCTGTGTTCTTGGGAAGCGATTACTTTAATGTTGTTGTTACTAAAATCAGAACACACAAAAAAAGGCCCTTAGACAGAAAAAACAATAGACGGGGCTGAACAGAGAGAGAGAGAATCCCCCGTGAGAGATGCTTCTTGCCCCAAACGCCGAGTAATGCACCGTTGAGAGAGACAAAAGATTGGATTTTTTTTTGTGTTTTTACAAGTAAAAAAGAGATCACCCAGTTTTTGCCGTTTCATAATTGAAGGAAGGAAGAGAAACATGGGAATTGGAACAACAGTTTTACCCCAAAAAAAAAAAAAAATTGCTTTATCACAAAATTCATTCGTATGTGGCTGGGGAAAGAAGTTTGAAGAACAAGGAAGAATTCTCCCTTAATCAAGCATCACCCTGGCGGCCTTCCACACCGCGGTGTCAATGCCTTCAACATGAAAGTGTGGCTTGTACCGTTGTACAGATACTCTCGAGATGGTTGACCCATTTTAAACATTCACGTGAATTAAGGTGCAAAGCCAAGGTCATATAATTTTGAAGTTAATATTAAACATAGAGCAAATATTTAGAGAGACCTCATGAATAAATAAATTAATTAATAGTTCAAGTTGCAGATTAATATGGCACGAAACATTCCCCACCCCCATCCGACTTCCATCATTAACCCTTCCATCCGAAATATAGCGGTGTACTTTTACGTAGAGTTTTCCACTGTCAAATAAATAATTTGGAGGGGGCTGGGACCATGAGATGGCTCCCCATCATTTATCCATCTGGCACAATCAATCCAAAATTTAATCCCCCACTTCCTCTACACTCCCCGACTCTTTATATCCTTCCTCACTTCACTCCCTCTCGTCCAATCCCCTTCTCTCTCTCTCTCTATCTATCTATCTAACCATGACCGGTCCAAATACAAGAAGCAAACTTTTCCATATACTCTCCCTAGTCTCAACCCTTCTCTACCTCACATTCCCGTCAACACATTCTCAACTAGACGTCGACAAACACACCCAAATAGCTCACTCAGCTTGTGAAGGCACACTCTACACGGACCTATGCGTCTCGACACTCTCCTCATTTACCGATCTCACCACCATCGCCACTACAAGTACAACCTCTAACTCCTCAACACTCCCAAAAATCATTGCAAAGCTCGTCAATCATACGGTCCACGAAGTCCGATCTACGGCCTTAAATTGCTCATACCTCAAAAAAAGATTCAAGCGATACATTGGACCCCTCGAAGAAAATGCAATCAATGATTGCCTCGAACTCTTTGACTCCACCATTCAAGACCTTACAGTCTCTCTCTCCGATCTCTCTCCTAAAAACGCCTCCGATTCACTTCACTACCATCAGTCCCAAACTTTTCTAAGTGCCGCAATAACAAACCAATACACTTGTCTAGATGGTTTTGCTTATTCTAAGACCAAAATTAGAAAGTACATTGAGGATTCCTTGTACAAAATTTCACGTCACGTGAGTAATTCACTAGCCATGTTGAAAAAAATTCGGAGGAAAAAGAAATCGAAGAAGCCGTCCGAGGTTTTTCCCGAGTACGGTGAAATGAAAGGGGACGGGTTTCCTAGTTGGTTGAGTAAGAAAGATCGGAGGCTTTTGCAGAGTTCGGATATTAGCTACGACGTTGTTGTGGCACAAGATGGGAGTGGGAATTATACAACCATTAACGATGCTTTGGCTGCAGCTCCGAATTCTAGTTCGACTCGATACGTAATTTATATAAAAACCGGGGGGTATTTTGAATATGTGGAAGTTACTAGTAAAAAAACAAATATTATGTTTTTGGGTGATGGGATTGGCAAGACTTACATTAAAGGTAATCGCAGCATCGGTTCCAACTACACTACTTTTCGCTCCGCCACCGTCGGTGAGTTCTTTCAACTCTCTCTCTCTCTCTCTCTCTCTCTCTCTCTCTCTCTCTCTCTCTCTCTCTCCTTTTGCTTTGTTATCTTCCATTTTTATTTTCCTTCTCTGTAATGGGGTATGAAATGTCACCCTACATTGCCCATAAAATCCACTAAATTCTAATATTTACGTGATATTTTATTTTAATATATTTTAAAATTATTTTAATTTATTCAAAAATATTTTAAAATTTTAAGTTTAATAATTTTTTATTTTATAATATTTTAAGAGCAGTGGATTTATTTATTTATTTTTCGTGGGGGTTCGATTATTAAGTAATTAATTTATTTATGGGTCTCCAAGGGTTAATAAATTAGTCTTATTGTCGGTGGAGTGAGACAAGACAACTCGTGAACCGTGAAGTGATAGTGAAGGATTCGGAAAAGCAAACTATGACTTTGATCTGTCGGATTTGGCCCTTCTTTTCTACAATTTTCATAAAAAATCCTTTTCATGAAGATCATGATTGATAAATACGTCCAGACCTTAAAAATTGAAAGGGAGAAAAGTGTGAGAAGACAGTCGATGGTCTATTAAGCTAATGAGTATTATTTAAATAAAAAAAAGAAACTAATTTTTGTCAAAATCATTTAATTACTTTTAAAAATTTAAAAGTTTTTTTTTTTCTATTCTCGTATGATGACTGAAAAAAGCAGTATGATACGATACGTTTCAAATAACAATAATACAATTAAGTAATTTTAGCCAAAGCATGGGAGGGTTCAGTGAGTTTCTTCCCCCCCGGGCCCCTAATTTTTCTGCAAAAAAAATTATATTTTGCTATTGGTTTTTATTTTCATACACCATGTTCTTTTGGGCTCAAGGTGTGGACTTTTTCTTCTTTTCTTTTTTTTTTTCCAAATTATACAAGATTGCTCCAATAAAAGTCATGAGGGGCCACGTTAGCCGGTTGGTGAAGAAAGGATGTACGGTGGTTAAATTTGATTTGGTTTTCTCTTTCTTTTTTTTTATTAATATTTTTGAACTTAGCCTACCACTCATTATCTAAAGTTTTATTAATTAATTTTGATTAATTTGAATCGAGTTAATTGAGTTTCTTTTTTAAGATAGGATTCTTCCAACATAATTTTTGTTTCATTTTGATGATCGGAACCTAAGCTCTCTGTGGGCGCCGGCTAGTACAAAAATTGGCCAAATTAGGGTATGTGGACCAAGGACAGACAGATTGTTTAGTTGAAATTTGGAATTAGGTAGTAGGGTATCCTATCGCCCACCCCCCCAAAAAAAATTCCGTTTTCTGCATTTTGTCCTTGTTATATTTAGTTATTTTCTAGAGAAATATCCATTTGTTTTTGGCACATCTATAAAATTTGTAATTAATTTCCAATTCGCAGTATTGTTAGTAAAAATTTAATAATCAAACAAAGAAAAATAACAGAATTTTGATTTTCTTTATTTTTTTTTCCCTTGTTTAAGCTATTTTCCTATGAGATAATTTCATTTTTCTTTTGTGGTACACGTATAAGAAATATCTCGATATTTTCAAAGGTTGATTATCGGTAGTTCTAAGTCATAAATTTCCCTGCAGGGAATTGAAGACTCATGAGAGGCACTCTCATTAACCATGGGATTGGGCCGGCCCTTGATTGGGCTCAGCCTATAGCCCATGGCCCCATATGTACCCCCCTCATAAATAATTGACCTAACTTTTTTTAGCCGTGACATATGGCATTGTTCATATTATTACTTTTTTATTGATCAAATTTCAGCTGCGGTGGGAAGCAACTTCCTAGCCAAAGGAATATCATTTGAGAACTACGCCGGTCCAGACAACCACCAGGCAGTGGCCCTTAGGGTTGGGTCCGACTTCTCCGCCTTCTACAATTGCAGCTTCATCGGCTACCAAGACACCCTTTACGTCCATTCCCTCCGTCAATTCTACCATGAATGCGATATCTATGGCACTGTCGATTTCATCTTTGGAAATGCAGCGGCGGCCTTTCAAAAGTGCAACCTCTATGCTCGCAGGCCCAACCCCAACCAACAGAACATATTCACAGCCCAAGGCCGTGAAGACCCAAACCAAAACACAGGAATTTCGATCCAGAATTGTAAAGTGGCTGCCGGCTCAGATCTCATTCCGGTCCAGTCCAGTTTCAAGTCCTATTTGGGACGGCCCTGGAAAGAGTACTCTAGGACCATATACATGTATTCAAATATTGGCGATTTGATCGACCCGGCGGGTTGGCTCGAGTGGGATGGGGATTTTGCCCTTCGTACACTTGAGTATAGGGAGTATATGAACCGTGGACCCGGGTCGAATACGAGTGCTCGGGTCACTTGGCCCGGTTATCATAACACTACTAACGCAACCGAGGCCAGTGTTTTCACAGTTGCCAATTTTATTCAAGGGGGCGACTGGTTGAACACCACTGGTTTTCCTTATTATTTGGGCTTGACTAGTTAGGAGGCAGGCCCAAGATTGAGTAGTCCATTTGTTTATGTTACTTGTACTGGGGAAATTGAATAACTCCCAACTTTTTTGTGAGAGTATGATTCTTCAACAAGTGTAGGGTAGAGAGAGAGAGGGAGAGAGAAAGAGAGAGAAGAATTGCTTATTGTTGTGTAATATTAGAAGGCAATTTGCAGACTACAGAAAGAAGGATTTTAAGTCCATTTAAAATAAAAGGGTATCGTTCTATTGCTTAATTCTTTGAAGTCTTTATATTAGAACCAATTAGGCTTGAGGAACATGCATACATGCATGCATGCATTCATACATACATACATACATACCACAAATGAACCTTCCCACTTTTTCACGAAAAGGGCGAGTCGTGTCTGATGCACATAAATTTGTAACGTCACAGGAAACACAAGAAATCACCCTTTGATTCGCACAATCGGAAGGGCGCTGGGTTTGATTAGGTACAGAAACGAAAAAAATCATATCGAAAAACTCTTTCAAAAGAGCGCCAGACAGCGGATAGGTCTAGATTATTCGGGACAAAATCTCAGATACTAAACAATAACTCTAGCCAAGGTAAAAAAGATTAAAAAAGAAACACAAGAAAATTTCTATAGTAAGGGGCATGTCTCATCTGCCCCTGCAGATTTCCCTGTTTCATGGTCATAGGGAAAGGGATGGTTAATAATTAAAAAAAAAAAAAATTGTGTTTACTTACATTACTAACAAAGTTCAACAATATCTGGAAATTGCTCGGTTAGAAAATCTTACTTTGTCTAGATTTGGTCGACTTGAATTTATTTTATTTTATTATATTTGTGATATTTTTTAATTTAAATAAAAATATTTTGTAAGAAATATAGGGTTTTATAAATAAAAATCAAATTTCTTCATAAAGACTAAAATTTTCATTATACCAATATTTTTTTTATTAAAAATGTTAATTAATATTCTAATTTTAACTTTCTTAAATAAGTCCGATAACAATGAAATCCATTAACCGAGAAAAATAAGGGTAAATCATATATTTAATAAAGTACTTCCCCATTTACAACTTTAAAATGATTTGGAAACACCAAAAAAAAAAAAAAAGAAAAATTGTTCATGATTTAGCCCCGTGAGAGATACCTAAGATTAGGTGGACTAAGATATATGACGTGTTATTACTAAAAATTATTAATGTAATGATAATTTAAATCTCTTTTTCAAAAGTTTAATTTTTTTTTTATCAAATATTTATTTATTTTAATTAAAATTATAATAAAATGGAAATGAGTTATTCAAGTAGAGCTATTATTACATTTTTGCTTTGATCTATAACTAAACTCTCCTTTGATCAAACACAAATACATAAAATAGAAAGTACTTTTTGTAAAACAAAAATTATGCGGAAAAAAAAAAAAGAAAGCACAAGTAAAGAAATTAGGATGTGTTTAATTATAGAAAATAAGGGTGTTTTTTACAAATTATTATTATCGTTAAAAGCCATATGAAATTGTGTTTAGATAAAGTATAGTTTTTTTTTTTTTTGTCTTCAAGATCGAACAACGAAAAATATTGCATATTCATTAATTTCTGTATTTCTGTGGCGGAGGTGAGTCCTTAACACTTAGAAAATGCAAACTCGGGCTCCCATGAGATTAAGCACGCAGAGACTGGAGCAAGACGAGAAGTGAAGCCATGTAAATAGTAATAATGATAATCAATGTGGTGTTTCGGATTTTATGGGTATGTATGTACGCCGTAAATCTTGGGATAACAAATCAGAGTCGAAGAATATATATGTCCGTTTCTTAAACTTTACCTCCTTTTCATAAATTAGTTTCTACAATTTAAAATGCAACCTCGTGATTTTTAAACTTTAAAAAGTGTAACGAGTTGATCATTTAATCAATGACGACGACAGCCTATCCGTTAAATGGTGATATGACATCCAATTTGGCTATATGGATGCTAAGATATCAGTGTCAACTCAGCTCATTTGACTTATCGTCCTGTCACATCAGCATTTTGATCCTATCATGTGATAGTGTCATATCAATAAAATGCCAGTATGACTGTGTCATGTCAACAAAAATGCTGACATGATAAGTGTCATGTCACTATTAACGGACAGACTGTTATCAAAGAATCAATTCGTTAAATTTTTTAAAATTTAAGAATTATAAGATAATATTTTAAATTATAAAGATTAATTTATAAAAAAAAGAATAAAGATATATAATTTACTCAATAATAATAAGTAGATACTGAGGGCCGTGAATCACGGGATACAAAAAGCCTGCACTCATGGAACCAGACCCCTTGAATTGAAGAAGGTAGATTGTCATCATGTCACACTTCTTAGGGTTCTGCGCCCCACATGCGCTTGTTAGTTACCCCAGGCACTTCTTTTCATTTCGATTCCGTTTATTTCACATTCTCTCGTTCTTTTTTTTTTTTTTTTTAACATTAAAAAATTAAATTTTTTAATTCTTTTTATTCTCAAGATTCAAATTTAAAACCACTTATTAGAGGTGGATTTTGACTTCACAGATACTAATTCCTTATTGATCCGAACAGTAACTATCAATGGGTGGATACACGTATAAAAACAATCGAATGATGCTCCGACGGGGAGACTTCGAAACTCAAGTCAATAAAGAGCAGTTTTCGATTGAAAAAAACAAACTGAAAGTTGAGGTGTCTCTGTGTTAAATTTAGAGAGCGTACTTGGTTATGAAATCTTAGATATCATTTTATACCACTGAGATACGAGTGTCGCTGGGGGACTTCAACCCTACCTTCCTTATCGAACCAATCCGAGAATCTCGGGAGTCAATATTTCAAGTTGATTATGATCCTTACTTCTCGAGGGAGGACTTCCACTTTTAGGGAAACGTTTTCCTTATTCGAAAAATCCTAATTTTGCCGTTATGAAAATAGGAAGCAGAGGTAAAAAGGTTTTGATCTTCCTTTTGAGTCGTTAGGAGTGTTGCCCACCGTTCGATCTCTCGACCGATTAAAGCACCTTCGTGGTTAGTCTGATTGAAGGGTTGATGTCTGTTTGTCTGATCGAAACAATTACCTTTGCTCAGTGAGTTACATTTGGTAGACCCAGACGATTGAAATCTCTTGATAGATTGATCGGAGTAGTTATGACCCTTCGATAGATTGTCGTAGTGAACGTTAGATATAGATCGACAGGTGCCCTTCGTGGACCTTTAGAGAATAGATTCTTTTAGTTTGGGTTTTGGGCCATATTCCATCACCACAGATTATGAAATAAAATATATGAGCACTCAATTTAAAAAAAATTGATATCTTCGTTAACATCATACATTATTTTTCTTTTATTTCTTAATTACTTACTCGGTCTAAACTAAAGTGAGTTTGGTAGTTTTCTTCCCCCACCCCCAAAAAAATTTTAAGCCCATATTTTATAACCGCTTGAGACCAAGAAAGAATAGCATAGCCTATGTCTCAACCATTTTACACAAACTCCTAATTGATACGATTAAATATTAATATCTCTTAAATAAAATTTTGAGTTTAAATTTTATATATATAAAAAATAGATATCAAAAAAATTTTATCTCCTAAAGAATATATTAGAATCGAATCAAGTTTAATCTGATCTAATATTGAATCCAGATATCAATATTTTTTTTTAAAAAAAAAAAAAGGCTTCACACGGGAGATTGTAACCATGCACTTGGAATCTAGCCCAAACACACAAAGCTGATTAGATCTGGCGCAACACCAACGGATTGACCGCCACGAGTTTTATAAACCAGAGAGTGCAATTCCCAAATTTTCCGATTTATTGGCAAGGAAAAATTACTCTTGCCAACTAAATTTTATGTGTGACTATATGTTAGTATATATTGATTAATTTCTATAAAAAATTTAATAATTAAAATAAATATTTAATTATAAATCAATTAGAATATATTAAGGCAGACTTTTATGTAAAATTTAATTAATTTGGTCAGTTTTTTATTTTGGGTATATATATATATATATATATAGCATTACACCCAGCCAGTTTAAGGGAAACTATTGTCGGATTTCTCTCGCGAGAAATGGATTTTGGGTCGAAATGATTGTAGATGTATGAGTCAGAGTCATGCACACACATGTAAAGTGCAGTGTTTGGCATGTGGGTTCATGCCAAATTGCAGACCACAGCTTGCTTTTCATGTTCTGAATCTGAACCATCACTCACTCATTATCACTTCAAGCTTTACTTCCTCCAATTTTATTTTATTTTTATTTGTTTTATTTTCTCACTTTCACCATGTTGCCTTCATATTCGTGTCTCATTTTCCAAGTTCGTACACTGTTTGGATTCATAATCTTCTGCCTCGTATAGCAGCACAGTCTGGACTCATCTTTGAACTTGTGATTTTTTTTTAATATTTGGGTCCCTCCACTTTTTTTTTTTTTAAAAAAAAAAAATAAGAACGTTAACCCCCTCCCTTTTGAACTCCCAAAATTTTGGCCATGTCCTAGAACTTCGGTGCTCCTCTTATCTTATTGGATTACAGAAGACATTACTCTTGTTATTTTTAAAAGCGTCTGAATAATATTATTCCACAACAAAAATGAATATAGCAATGCAAATGTATCGAACCCAAAATCTTGGAAAAGATAAGAATGAATGGGGGGTGTCGTTGGTAGCTTCTAGGTGCCTTTCCTGCTTTGACCAATGGATTCAAGTTCTCCATTCCTAGCACATTTCTGTGCATGGGACTCACTTGAACCTTTTGTGATTAAATGACTGAACCCAAGATTCCAAGTATCAAACACCCATCTTCATGGTCTCCTCCTTTTCCCCACACTACAATTGTATATTGTTCACGGTCCTTCAAAATTAAAATTTTCTTCCAACCGGGCATCTTTCTTGTCTAACCCCTCCCCTCAAGAAAAAGAATGATATAACATACTATTTATCCGAAGGGAGGCACCAAAAAGTTTACATCAAGAGCGATGGAAAGACTGAGAGATTTTGATTCTAAGAGAACAAAAAATTATTCTATTTGGTTTTTTATAATATTTTAAAATTTATGAAAATATTTTTAATAATATCTATTGAAATATTACCGATAAGATCATTATACATCTAACAATATATTTACATCACGCCTCCATTGATTCTAGTGTTAAACATAACATTTAAATTTTTATTATATCAAAATTTAAATTTAAAATTTTCAAATTTAAAAAATAAATTATGATTATTATGTATTAAGAGCATTTCTCACCAATCCAGCATGAGTAAATTAGGAGTTGCATTCTCAATTACATTTAATGGGTATTAAATTAATGTGGGCGTTCCTAAATGGTTGTAAAGTTCTGATCTTGCAGTTAATGATGTTGTCTTAGTATTCTTGTCCTTGTCTCAATTAAATCCTTTGACCATGACACAGTAATACTCGCAGTATTCAAGGTTGACCAAGTCAAATTCTACATTGGGTTTTTTTCTTGTTGAGATTTTGAGAAGTGATGTTTTTATATATTTTGATAAACTTTTAATTATTTATTTATTTAAATCAATTAAATATATTAATAATTTAATTAAAATTTGAGTAAACACATGTTGTTATTACAGAATTAGTGAATCGTAAGTCCGATAAATAAGTGTAATTTAGTAAAATGTTTATATATTCAAATTTCAAATCTTGTTTTAAGAGATATACAACTTCTATATATACCCTATTTGGCTGTGAATTTTAGTGTTCTTTTTATATTAAGTTGTACCCAGTATAGCCTGTATTTCTTAGATTGTCAAGGGCTATTTCTCTCCTTCTAGACAAAAAAGAAAAGTCATATATATATTAAAATCGCTTGAGAAAGTAACAAATTCTAATAGCACTTTCTAAAATATATATATATATATATTTATATTTAGAGCTGGTAGTAAAACAAAAAATTGATAATCATGAACTAAAAAAAAAAAAAAAAACTTTGTGATTAAATTCCATTGCTTCATTATTATTATTATTTTTTTATTTTCACCGATTGGTATCTTAGTTTTATCTAACTAATTTAGTGTGAGCACTATAAGACTTATCAAGGGGCTCTCTCAAATCTCATTTCTCTATTTTATAACTTGAATCCGAGATATATAATTAAAAAAGTATAGCATTCTATCACTACACCCATAAAATTTTGTCTATTGCTTCATTTATGTGACATCACAACAAAGTTTTAATCATTCAATCCAAATTTCAAGTTTGAATTTTGAAAATGGAAAGATATATATTGGGAGAGCCTACTTTTTAATGAAGCTTATAATATTCGATCAAATTAATCGAGTTAAATTTAAATATTGTTTGTAGGGATATTCACTTATAGAAAATAAAAAAAAAAGAAAACCAACAAAGTCTTGGCCCTTATGCTATGGGGCCTTTTTCTCAATCCTCGAGGCCCACTTACCAAAAATTACCACTTACGGGCGCATTTCCGTGGTGTAATGTATTTGTGTAGTCACAGAAACACTTTTCAAATTTTGGTGATCCTCGTTTTTGTTACAATTTTAAATTATATCTATTTTAGTTTAATAATTTTTAATAAAAATAAAAAATTTCTATTTAAAATATAGGTCCTTTTCAATAAAATTCAAAATTTTTATATGAATTTAAAACATTATTAATAATAACAATTTCATAAATGATCAAGAAAATTCTAATTATAAAGTTTAAAAAAAACAATAATTTTCATTTTATACTGTCTTTTATTTAAATAGGATACTCTTTAAAATTAACCAAAAAAAAAAAAAAATCATGCTAACATAGTGATGTGACCCACAAATTTCCCGAATAAAAAAAAAATAAAAATTAGAGGAATCCGATAAAAGAATCATCTTACATTTGAATCCTAGATCTCTCCTTAAAGGTTAATTTAATTTTGTCTCAACCTAATTTCAACTTTTTCCAAACTAAAATAAAATTAGAAATTTTATCCTTCTCTCTCATGAATTATGTAACATTTTGGTGGTGTTAATTTTTTTTTCATCAATATCTGAATTATTCGATTGATTCCGAACACTATAAAATTTCATTTAATTCATTTGAGATTGGCTAGCTTTTTTTTTTTTTTTTTTTTAATTTCTAATACTCAAAATTGAAATGTTAATTTAGTGTCCCTGTCGAGACGATGGAATTTTGGTGGTGTTAATAATAACACAAAAGGAGGACGTTAAAGAGAGGGAGAGAGGGAGGGGGGTTGGTTGTGTCAGCTTTTTTGGTCTATAAATAAACAGAGCACTCTGTTTCTTTCCCTGCAGCCTTGCAGGTTGGTTTGGTTAGTTGTGTTGTTGATTTTCCTTTTCCTCCGGGCAAAACAACAACAAAGCCCAAATGGCGTTCTCTCTCTCTTCTTCCTTGTCTACCTTTCTTCTGATTCTCTTCGCTTGTTTTCTGTTTCTCTGCAATGCACAACACAACCACCGCCATCCTCGCTACGCCCATCACAACTACAGAGATGCTCTCACCAAATCAATCCTCTTCTATGAAGGACAGAGGTCCGGAAAGCTTCCTGCTAACCAGAGACTTTCTTGGAGGAGAGACTCTGGCCTTTCTGATGGCTCTGCCATGAACGTAATGCGGCATCACATTATCAAAACTCTGTTTTCCCTTTTCTTGTTTAGCTTATTTTAGCCTATTTTATGTAAAGTCTGAAATGGGTTAAGTCGAACGGTTAAGAAACTAAAATTTTTCCTTTGGGAGTACTTTTTGCTGGCCTATTTTAGGTCATATTTGCAAAATCCGAAATGGGGTTGTGGGTTCTGTCAAGATTAATATTATTTCTTTGCTTGTTTTGTATAAATTTTGAAACTAGGTTTTGTTAATTTCTGTGGGTTTCTGTGATAATGCAGGTTGATTTGGTTGGAGGATACTACGATGCAGGAGACAATGTGAAGTTTGGGTTTCCAATGGCATTCACAACTACGATGCTTTCATGGAGTGTTATTGAGTTTGGTGGGTTGATGAAAAGTGAGCTTCAGAATGCAAAAGTAGCCATTCGCTGGGCTACTGATTATCTGCTTAAAGCCACTGCCCACCCAGACACCATTTATGTTCAGGTCCTTCCTCAAATCCCCTATTTTATTCTTTTATTGTTTTGCAAGATGTTCAACATTTTTTTACTGTAATTATTTTTGCTTTAAACCTATTATTCTCCCCATGCATTTTAGTACAAAGTGAAGTCTCAGATGTCAAATATTTCGTTTTTGCGATACCCATTTATCTTCAGCTTATCTGATAAAAACCCCTTTTCTTTCCCTGCATTTTATTTAGGTTTTAACTCAACATTTTTTTTCTCGCACATTTAAGTCAAAATGTGAGGTCTCTAATCTTTCATTTTGCGCGAATGCTCTTTGCGGTTGTAATCTAGATTTGTGAAAATTATATATTGGGTTTTGTTTTAAAAAATGCAATTAGAAGCATTTAATTGAAGTGCCTGAGAAAAGAAAAAAAAAATTATATATATATATTTATATATATACACATCTTATAGCGGTTAAGGTTGATTTTTGGGGGGGGGGGTTTTGTGAGTGAAGGTTGGGGATGCAAACAAAGACCATGCTTGTTGGGAGAGGCCTGAAGATATGGACACACCAAGAAGTGTATACAAGATTGACAAGAACACACCTGGTTCAGATGTTGCAGCTGAGACGGCTGCGGCCCTTGCTGCTGCTTCAATTGTCTTCAGAAAATCTGACCCCACTTACTCCAAAATTCTCCTTAGAAGAGCTATGAGGGTAATAAACTATAGAGTAACCTTTATATATATATATATTTTAAACAAAACATTTTCTGTCTTGAACAGATCAGACCCTTTTCACTAGGATTTAACTTTTGTGGTTGGAAACGTTAATAGGTTTTCCAGTTTGCTGATAAGTACAGAGGTTCCTATAGCAATGGATTGAAACCTTTTGTTTGCCCTTTTTATTGCTCTTATTCTGGTTATCAGGTATGGATTCTTTGGTCTCTCGAATCAAGCTCTTAATTTACATTGAACTGTTGCTGCACATTACCCTTGTTATGAAGGGTTTATGACCTTAATTTTCTTCTAATTTTTTTGGGGGTTTTGATTGTGCAAGGATGAGTTGTTGTGGGGTGCTGCTTGGTTGCATAGAGCCACTAAAAACCCAACATACCTCAGCTACATTCAGATGAATGGACAGACGCTTGGTGCTGATGAGGATGATAATACCTTTTGTTGGGACAACAAGCATGTCGGTGCAAGAATTCTTCTCTCCAAGGTCTCAGTTACACCTATTCCTTTTCTTTTCCTCTAATTGTGCCGATGTTTTTGGGTACTTAATTTAACTTTTATACACTTAGAATAATCATTAATTAAAGCTTTAATTTTCCCCTTTACTATATTTTAGGCATTCCTTGTGCAAAAGTTGCAAGCCCTCCGTGACTACAAAGGTCATGCTGATAATTACATTTGTTCTCTCATACCAGGCAAAGCTCAATACACACCAGGTCTCTCTCTCTCTCTCTCTCTCTCTCTCTCTCTGTAGTTTGTGCCAGCTGGAATTCCTAGGTAACGGCTATTTCTGTTGGCGTTATGTGAAATATTAAAATAGGTGGGCTACTGTACAAAATGAGTGATAGCAACATGCAGTATGTTACTTCCACTTCATTCTTGCTCTTAACTTATGCCAAGTACTTAACATCTGCCCACAAGGTAGTTTCTTGCGGTGGTACCACTCTTACTCCTAAGAGTCTCCGAATCATTGCCAAAAAACAGGTACAAAATTTGAAAGTTATTCATAAGCTTAATCAATTAAGATTCTAGTTTCATCTAATTTAGTACAATGATTGTTTCTCAAATGTAGGTGGATTATTTGCTTGGGGACAACCCTTTAAGGATGTCCTATATGGTGGGATATGGTCCAAGGTACCCACAAAGGATCCACCACAGGGGCTCATCCCTACCATCAATCCAATCTCACCCAGCCAAGATCCAATGCTCATCCGGTTTTGCCATCATGAACTCTCAATCCCCAAATCCCAACATCTTGGTGGGTGCTGTTGTAGGCGGGCCCAACAAACTAGATCAGTTCCCTGATCAACGGTCTGATTATGAGCAATCGGAGCCATCAACCTACATCAATGCCCCTCTTGTGGGTGCATTGGCATATTTGGCTCACTCATTTGGCCAACTCTAGGCTCTTACATCTCCAACTCGAAGTTATTAGGTGGTTAAGGGTATGTGTTATTTTTAGTGCTGAGAATATTGGCATATAGGCTCACGCATTTGGTCATCCGAGTTATTAGGTGGCTGGGGGTGTTATGTGACTCCTAGATTTGGGTACTTTTAACGTGTACTAAGGTCCTCTAATATTTAATGGTAAGTGTACTTAGTAGTGTTGTGGATTTGGGTTCGAGACCTAAAGGGTTGAGCTTGAGCCCCCCAAGGATCTTGTTATAGCACAGGTCTCAAGTTAGGAAGGTATTAAAAAGATGGGGTCCTCTTACATACATCGAGGAAAAGAGGGATAGGTGTGAGTGCAAATGCAACTACCGTGCCCGAAACGGCGTTTCATTGTTATATTTAGTATTATGTAAAACAAGTTCCGCATATGGTTAACGAAGCTTTTCATCAATGGCCTTTATACTTTTTCAAAGCATATTAGTCCGTTTTTGGGAATCGCAAATATGTCCTCTAGTCCGCAACATGTGTTAATCTATTAATATTTTTCTTGGTAAGAAGGGAGAGTTTCCTTAACTTGGTCACAGCCTCTGTCTCTCTCTCTCTCTCTCTCTCTCTCTGATCAAATACATACAATACTCTCTCTTTCTCTAAGATCAAATGCATACAATAATAAGTGTAAACATACTGTTCTCTGTCACACATCCTTTGTTAGTTTTTTTTCTTCTTTATAGATAAAATAATAGAACTATTTTTATTACGTATTACCATCCTTAATTGCCCAAACTCCTGGAAAAAATGCGTTTAAAATTTATTACAAGTGTATTTATCTAATTACGTTTAATCTCACCTCCCTCGTTTGAAGACGCTGCAGACATGAATTGGTGGAGGAATGAGGGCCAAACAATAAGAAAAAAAAGCCAAAGGAATATTTAACCGTTGGGGGAGAGAGAGAGAGACGCTAGGGGAATATTTAACCGTTGGGGATGGGGGGGGGGGGAGAGAGAGAGAGAGAGAGTGAGTGAGTGTTTGGATGTGTCTCCAAGAACATGTGATGTGTAGGAAGATGCGTGGGTCATGTGGTCAAAAAGCTGATGGTGGCAGGCGTTTCAGAATGTGTGTCAGAACGAACATAACCAAGTTCAAAGTGTTGCCTTCTCTCCTCTGAATCAGGATTCCCTTTCGACAAGAGAGACACAATGGATTAGGATTAGAATGAAACCAGACTAAGGCCCACCAAAAAGCCCATCCGGGCCTAGAGTTGACATGGGACTTGAAGAAAGTAACTTTGGGGACCCAAGACATTCCCCAGTCAGTCAGTCTTCAACCAAAGACCCAAACCATAGTTCCTTAATCAATGTCACACAGGACAAGACATGAGAGAGAGTATATCCTCATCCGAAACAGTAGAACTTTATAAAATCTTTTGACATAAATACCCTTCCAATAATCCACCCCACCACACATGGGACAATAACATATGGCAGAAGCTGTTCTCGGCCCAATTTATTTACAACCCCAGAAGGCAGGATTATGGGGTCATTCATACCATTCACTCGTTTTATTCACGGAGTCACGGCCGAACAAAAGGAGTTCCTTAAGCTCTTGTAGTTCAGTGTTTGACATCATCAACGGCCAGTGGAACAGATTTCACCTAAATGACGACAATGAGAAATATAATCAATTTTAATGAAATTTAAGTTTTCATTCCAAGATCATAAAATTGGGAATAGAGGGTAAAAGCTCACCAGATCACGGAACTTAAGAATATAAAACATCTCGAGATATCGCCTTGTCTCGCGCCTCTCAAGTTTTGAGACATACTTCCAAAAACCATAAACACCGGCCAGAGTCATAAGCCTTTCAGAATATATCTTCCATGTATACCTATAATACCAGAGAGGATTAAGCAAGCGTATCCGATATTGTCGTCACAAATCTAGAGAAAGAAATCATACCTTTCGAAGATCCTTTGAAGCCCAGCATCTGAAATTTTCTGCCAATAGCTTGGATCCTCCTTCCTTTTTTCAAAGAAACAAACCATGCATGCTGCAGCCTGATCTGGGTGATATGGATCAATATGGAATCCTGAGATACCATCTTCAATGATCTCTGCAGGACCACCATGGCAAGTGGCAAAGGTTGGCAGGCCGCAGGTCATTGCTTCCACCACAGTAAGTCCAAAGGCTTCATAAAAGGCAGGCTGCGAAGGAAAACATGGAAAATGAGCCTTAAGCCTGATGAGCTCAGATAATGAGAAAATAAGTCTAGGATTTAATAAATACCTGTACAAAAGCACCTCCAGTATCAGCAATATAACGGTAGAGCTCACCGTTGCGCGCACGGTTGGTTTGAGCTGATATCCATCGGAACTGGCCACCCAAATTATACTGCTTAATGAGGCTGTGCATCTTCTCAATTTCAGCAATTTCTTCCCTATCACTGGACTTCTTCACATCATTGTAACCAGCAACGACTACAAGATTTACAAGTTCCCTAAGTTTGGCAGATCTACCATAGCACTCAACCAGACCTGTCATATTCTTTACCCTGTCAAGCCTTGCCATAGAAAAGATAATAGGCTTTGACTGGTCACTCAGTATACCACTGCAGTAAAGCCAAGAGGGAATCAGTTAGAATGTTGCACACTTTATGGAGTTTCTTTGTCTGTTAAGAATTGTAAGAAGATATTTGGAATAGTTTTGAGCTGGAGTCGTTGTGGAATAAAACAACTTCATTCCCATAATCAGAATGCAACTCTTTTGTCAACTAACAAGACAAGATAGGGCAACTCACATATGTTCCTCGTTCTGCTCGGGGTCATATAAAAGCTTTTCAATTGATCCATGTAGAGCTGTAAGTCTCTTTTGTTTCTCAGAGTAAGGAAAATAGATAGTCATATCTGCCCCAGGGGAGACAATATTGAACTTTGGGTCAAAAACATCAATTCCGTGAACAACTCTGTACAGTCCTGGGAGAGTGAAGGCTGTATGGCTCTCATATTGACCAACAGTGTTCTTCCTGAAAGGATACTTATGTTAAGCCACTGATGCAACAAATAGCATAGAGGTAAACTTTGAAGACAATCAGAAAATGAAATTGAACAAAAGACAATAGACAAATGATATATGCCTTTTTTCAGAACAATTTGGTAACACCTGCCAAGGATTTAAACAAATAAGCAGCAATTCCAGTTAAGTCCTCATTTCAGTTATGGCCTCAGCATTGTAAAAAGCAATAGATCATGCAAGATGCAACAATCCATTGCCCATTGGAAAAGCTTAACTTTCATGATATTCCAGGCATGATCTATTCTTGCACTTGCATATGTAATGTCTTAGCTACATTTCCAGCAAGTATATCATGTATTTAGAAGTATTAAGCGCAACTATTTATGAGTGAACACTGAAGGTGTCATCTCTATAAAAGGAGAAAGAATACTTAAGTCGTCATCTTCAGGATATTCTTCAAACTCTTTCATCTAACTTGCCAGGCAACCAACCTTTTCAAATTCAGTTGACAAGTCTCTCAGATCTAACTAAGAAAAAATTTTATTTCCATCTAGAAAATGAACAAGTTTAGCCAATGTAATGCACAGCAGTTTGATTAAATGAGATTCCAAAATTTCTCCTCCACAATTTTACCACCATTGGAAAGGAATATACAACTAAGGGCTGCCAAATAGCATATCTCCAAGCCTAACGTGGTAGTTTCCCATCATAAGGCTTTTTTAAGAGAGATATATTATTCTGGAAAAATCCAGGCACAGACCTGGTCAGGTTGATTGGCTGTTTTACATTATCGTGCTTGACTAGTTTGCATACAAAGAATATACTAACTTGTTCATGAAAGAAAGTGAAACATTTTTTCTTTTTCATCTCACATATATCATCCAAGTAAAGGACTTACGTTCCTGCAATCTCTTGGTATGTGCTGGTGATGATAAAATCAGCATTGTTCATGGCAAGTACGTCAGCTGTAAATTGACATGAGAAGTGATATTTTTCCTCAAAATTTCTCCAGTATATGTCGGAATCTGGATACTTGGTTTTCTCCAATGCATGCGCAATGTTGCACTGCAGAAATAGAAATTTTCATATCTGACTTGTAGAAGTTAAAATAATCAAAATCTCTGCTGCACGATTAATGAATATGAAGTCATCACTGACCTGAGTAACACCCAACTTGTGGCATAACAGAGATGCAACTAGATTCCCATCACTGTAGTTCCCAATAATTAGATCCGGAATCCCTTGCAGCTCAGCAGTGATTTCACTTGCTGCATCCTGGATGGCACAAGGAAATTATATTTTAAGGTGTGTCAAAATTTAGAGCAATGAAAAGCAAAATAACACTTCAAATTTGTTCTACAATCAATGACAACTAGTTCACAAGGCAGAAATGTTGCAATAATTTACTAATTCCATATCCTTCTCTCAACTTTTGAAAAGAAAGTTAGTTTGAGAAAGTAATCTAAAGAATGATCATCCGCATTAAGATTTTGACATTTACAATTATCTGCATTACGCACTTTATAAGATACACTTTTGGCATTTTTACTATAGCATTATTAATTTAATTTACACAATAAGCATAATCTCCAACTGAAGTTGAAAAGTTACCTCTGTGAAAGTCTCCAAATATGGCCATACATCAAACCTTGAGATCCACTTATGCAGAATTCCTTTATCTGAACGGAAAGGAACACGCAGGATATGAGTATGTTCTGTACCAATAATTCTTTCAAGCCGCTGATTGCAAGTAGTTCCCTTTGCATCAGGTATTAATCGGGTCACCTATGACAAGGAGGAAAAAAAATGCATCAACATATACCATTTTGAGTTCAGATGGTATCCTGGACCAAGTAAAATTCCAAGAACTCACCACAAGAATTCTAGGAGTGATATCTAACCCTTGTTTCTTTATCCTTAGGATCATTTCATCCTCCAATGCGCGCACTTGATCCAGTATATACACAATCTGCATCATATACAAATGCAGAGTAAAGGTGAAAACAAAACCTTTGTAAAATTTGCATTTCCAGGCCTTACTATTCATAAATCATCATAGAATAGAAGTTCATTTCAGTGCTATCCTCAACAGAAGAATACCTGTCCACCAGTGTCTGGCAACCCTAGCACATTCGCTTGACCAAAGTACCCATGAGGAGACAGGATGACAACATCAAACACCATAGGTATCCTCCCAAGGAATGTCTCCAAGGTAGAGGGATCGGGCGCCTGAAGAATGTCCAAAAGAAGGTGCATCATTTCCAGCACTCTCCGAGCTGTATCACCCCAACCTCTCTCAAAACCCATCCCTTGTAATCTGTACATCAGTGTGCATAACATGCAAGTGAAACTGTCAATGACTGCACTTGGTGCAAAAAGATAGCCCTCCATGCAGAAGAGATGACAATAATATTATGAACTTACTCATATTGAAATTCTGAGTAGGGTGTATCAGAGGGAAGCTTGGAAAGATAATCTTCAGCCTTAGCCAATGCAGACTGCAGCCTAGATATGCTTTCAATTCGATCATTTAACATCATCACCTGCACATAGATCAAACATAATTAGATTCCCAAGAGTTTCTGTTATTGTCAATATAGACGTGCCAATATGGCACGACATTGTCATAAATGCAAAAGGCAATGATGGGAAATGAGATTAGCAACTTCTAATTTATCTAACCTGGCCTTTATACTTGTGTGCACGAAGAAAATCAAGTAATGGCTCCAAAGACTCCTTGTTCCGGAACATAACTGAAGACAGATGACGATTAAGGAACTGAACCCCATTTCCAATGGATGAAGACCGATTTGGGCGTGGGAATGTAGCATTAAAAGGCTCAAAATCAAGCTCAAGCACAAAATGGTCATTAATCCTGAAAAGGTTCGAATATACCGGAACAAATGTAAACTATTATGAAAAGAACACCAACAACCCTTTAAAGTCCATTATTAGCAAAACACAATAAGGGATTATGGGAACAAAACAAGAGCACTCACTGCCGTCCATCAACAAGTTCTTCTTTGAAGCTAAGGTACTCCGAAACAGTCAGCTGTTCCACGCTAAGTTCGTAGACATTGACTCGCACATATTCCCAAACCCCAGGCCTTGGTCGAATTGCAATCGCCACAAAAGGAGGCAATACTATAGCTTCCTATTATCACCAATCATCAACACATCAACCAACATGATCACACTTCACACAGCTCCGAAATATAGAAAGAACTTTTAGAAAATCAAAAGGAGATGAAACATCTCAGAGAAGAAAATTAGCAAGAAACAAGAAAAAATTTATTCAAATATTTAGAAAGTGATCATTAAAAAAAAAAAAAATCATCTCGAGTAGGCTAAGGTCCTGCCTAAGCAAGTCATCAAAACCCAGAAATCAGTATATTAATCAACAGAATCACACCTCGTAGAACTCCATAAATCAGTAAATATTCAGTTATTTCAAGTTTCCAACAAGCAGATAATATACCCGGAAATCCAAAAGAATATTGAACAACAGAAAAAGGCATATAACATCCAAAAAGGAAAATTAGAAAGAAAACCTTACAAGAAACGTTTATTCAAAAAACCAAATATGATCTAAACAAAACCCACAAAATACATAAAACGTTTTATCATTTATGGAACATCTAAAGGAAAAGGCAAAAACATCACGAAAAGGAAAAGCTTATTCAAAAAACCAAATATGATCTAAACAAAACCCACAAAGGAAAATACAAAAAACATTTGATCATTTATGGAACATCTAAAGGAAATGACAAAAACATCACGAAAAGGAAAATCAGTAAGAAATTTTCAAGAAACCCCTATTTAAAATATTCAAATAAGAACCAAACAAAACCGACCAAATAAAACATATGAAAAGTGAAGAAGAAAAACCTGAGCAGATTTAAGGACTTCACTAAAAGGACCATCACTGAGCCTGTGTTTTCCTTCTTCATCGCCGTAAATATTGTCGAGCTCATCAATCAGGTGATGGGGTTGTAATATTCCTTTTCCCTGAGAGACATACCTTCGTAGCACCGAAAAAGAAGAAGAAGAAAATCAATAACAAGAGTCAACGACGGTAAAGACCCAATAAGAAAAATTACGAAAAATGAAATGGGGTGTGAAAAATTGAACCTAGAAAGAAGAGAAACGAGTTCATTGCGATGAGCAGAGAGGGTGTCCTCAACCCTCTCTCTCATGCTCGGAAATCTTGTCAATTTTGGAGTTTGCATTGAGAATTGGAATTCTTTGTTCTATGTGTTCGACGAATTGCTGAGAAGAATGTCCAGAAGTATTGGAATTTATAGAGATACGGGAGAAGTTAGTGAGGCAGCAACAAGCGTGTCAAGAGAGAGAGATGTGCAGAAAGCGGGCAAAGACGGAGGCGGTTCTGAGCGTGACACACGGAAAAGTGTGACTGCCAGGGCCCAACCAAAGCAGAACAATGAAAAAACAGGAACCTGATCAATGGGTTTTTGCTGTGTGGTTTTCTTTGACGCTTTTTCAGATGTGACTTCAATTTTGGAATCTCCAATGCAAACTTGAAAACAAAAACCACCAACACAAATTTTTTCTTTTTCATTTTTTGTTTTTCTAATATTAAAATTGAGTTTAGCGGAGGTGAGGAGAATTGCATGGAAAATCGAGATGTTCATTCGGACGGATTAATAGGTTTTGGATTATTTATTCAAATTTTAAAGGAATATTCAATTTAATAAAAAATCGAATCAAATAAAATAAAATACGAATTAATTTATCTGAATTAAATTCAGATTATTCAATTTGGGTTATTCAGATTTCATTTACTCGAATAACTATATAATATAAAAAATTTATTTAATAATTTGGGTTAAACGATTTGAATTTTAATAGGATTAGACATGAAATATTATGTGAAAATATATTATTCGGGTTTCGGGTAGATCTCGAATAAAAATTTTTATTTTTATACCCGAACCATTCACCCGAATTTTTAATCGATCGAAACCATTCACCCAATCCAAATTGAATAACTCGAACCGAATAACTCGAATTTAATTTGGATTGGGTGGGTAAATGGATTCACGCGAATAGTAAACAACCTAATGAAAAATAATATTACGATAAATTTAAATTCTTACGTAGTAATTTTTTTTAATATTAGGCTTTTCAATAATAATTTTGATTTTTTTATAAAATATTGAATGTGAAATTTTAATTTTGTTATCGTAACATTAAATTTTCATGCAATAATTTTAATTTATTTTATAATTAATTTTGGGTATCCACATGGAATGCATAGGTAAAGAAGAAAGGAATAAAATATTACTCTCTCAAATTTTTATCTTTTTCTTAAGTATTTTTTATAAATAATTTCTTTCTCCTAAATTTGAGAGAGGGTCACATTTACACCCAAAGTGACTCCCTCAGCTTCCTCTACTGTCTCTTTAAAATAATAATAATAATAATAATAATAATAATAATAAGCGACAATAATTATTAAAAAATTTGTGAAAAATAAAATTCTCTTCTCATTAAATCATATTAAGGGAAAAGAAATTTTTATGGAGAGAGTATACCATGAAGTCAACATCCAAGGAGACATGTCATTCTAAACAATTGATCCTCATTTTGAGACGAGGAAAAATAATGAGATAATTACATATATACTTATAAATTTTTTTATCAAAATTTTAATTTAATCTTAAATTTTTTATTTTTTTTATGAAGTTCTAAATATATGGACTTGATCATTACTTGGGCTTTTGATGAAATTACTAATGGACCCTGGGACCTACCAAGGGCGGTTAAAAGGCAATTCCCAAGAGATTTTGCAGAATGTGACCTAAACTCAAAACCTGGACATGAGGAAGTAATAAGCAGATGCCAAACAGAGGACGCCTTATGGTATTGGAATTATCTTTTTCGAAGAATTCTAAAACTATGGGTTTGAATGGCTTTCATTTCATGTTGGATTCATGAAACTTCCATATGATTGGTTCTTAGGGGGACCCAAGAGTGAGGGAATAAATAAGGGATAAGGGTATCTGATTCTGATCTGATTTGCTCACATTGGGTCCTCTTACACTTACACCCAATCACTGCAACCATATTTGGATAAAGTCATAACAGTTCTTCTTTAGGTTCTCTTATCTCGTTCACATATTTTCATCTCTCTGTTTCAACACCCTTTTCTTAAGCAAAATTAGTTAAGGGGTCGTCTTATTATCTTTTCTAAACTTATAAATAAAAAATACTATATTAAAAGAATTTTTTTTAAACTGGATATGACAATACTCAAATCAGATCAATTAAAATATGATTTTAAATATTAATTAACTATATAAAAAATATAAAATCACTCCTAACAGTGTACTGTTTTGTGTTCGTTTAGAAAATTTATCACTTCTACCAGTGTCTCAATCTAAATTTTATAAAAATCTGAAATTAAAAAGAATTTTATTATCGATATGTCAATCCCAACCAAACATATATAAACTCATTAAAACTGGTCTCAAAGAAAAATTATCGAGATAAAGTCAAAAGAAATCTCTAAGGACATGAATATCGAATATCATTTTCTATTTCTGGCACTACCTTTTATAATTATGCGATTGGTCTCCTCCTTCGATGTTTACAACGAAAAACATATTA
Organism: Dillenia turbinata; assembly: GCA_037126225.1. NCBI lineage: Eukaryota > Viridiplantae > Streptophyta > Magnoliopsida > Dilleniales > Dilleniaceae > Dillenia > Dillenia turbinata. The sequence continues at coordinate 27,808,339 of JBAMMX010000005.1, forward strand.
TGATTCCAAAGGCTATTGTTTAGAAAAATTCAAATTTTGAGAATTTCAAGAACCATTCGTACATAATTAAAGTGGAGATACATGTTTAAGATATGCTTAGAATTTTTCACGAAAAAGGATGAATATTCAAAGGTTTGATCAGTCCAATGTATGGCCCGAATGTGTACTCAGAAGTCAACATCGAAGGAGACACGTCATTCCAAAACTTTATTCCCCGTGCCTTTTGCTTATTCGCGACGTAACTCTGTTTTTTGGGTCATGGAAATGCCGCCATATTTTTTTCCGACATTTGGATGCATGACGCAATTATTTGATCATCGTACTAATCTCTTCTGTTTAGTTAAATGTTGTTTATAATATTTATTATTTTATACATCACACCTGTCCCACTTTTATTGTCATTTCCGATTTACGATATTTCAATTTGAAATATACCTATATTTCAATTTGCAATATTAACAGGTTTCTGTTACAATCCTTGAGCGGCGGTCCCCTGCAAGGCCCGGGCAGTTGGCTGGGGAGTGATGGCGGCGATTGGTTGGGAGTGATAGCCAGTCAATCGTGAAGTGATGGTTGATTGGAAAATGAACGGAAAGTGAGAATAGAGTTATAAGAGAGAGGGATTAGAAAGAGAAGGTCGAAATGAAAAAAAAAAAAAAAAGAGAGAAATTGATAAAGAAAGAAATAAAGAGATTGAGAGATTATGAGAGAGAAATCAAAGAAAAAGAGACAAAAAGAACCATTTCATTCGCCACCGTTATTCTAATTTCAACAAGTTATTTATATATTATGATTAATTATTCAAACAACTTAGCCACTCTACCTAATCTTGTTAACCTAATCTTGTTATTATAATTTGCTTTAACTGTAATTGATTATCACAACCGATTGTTGAATTAATCATTAATTTTTAAAATATCAATTAAATGGTCAAATTATTACAATTTATTTCTCATTTAAAAAAACACATTGTCCTCAACATTAGTAGTATGAAGTTATGCCTTGATGAAGCTCATGTTTTCCCAAGTGAATTTTTTCGGACAGAGATTGTTTGCCCTAATTACCCATTGGATGACAAATTGGTTGTTCCTTCGGATCCTCCTCATCTTCAACTGCTATCACTACATTATGGTGTTTAAGTTTTTGACATGTATTTATCTTTATATTTGTAACAGAGATTATTAACTCTTCTGAACTATATTTTCTTGGAATGAAATCCTAGGTGATTTGTCTTTAAATTTAGATTCATTTGATACTCCTTTTCCTTTATATGTAGTATTTATAGAAGTGGTCATTGCTTCTTCTAAATTCTTAATGCAGGAGAGATAGAAGGAAAATAACATATTTTGAAAAGAGAAAACCCTAAAACTCTCAAAAAAAATATTATTCTAAAAAAAATATTATTAATAATGAATATCAAAATAATGAAACACTATAAATATTTATAAGGAATGCAAATTTCATAAATTAGGAAACTATAAAAATTGAGAAACTAAAGAAATATAGAAACTAAAAAAAAAATAGAAAATTAAAATTAAAAAAATTAGAAAACTAGGAAAATTAAGAAATTTTAAATATTATAAAATTATAAAAATTAGAAACTAATTAAATTAACGGATCCCTTTCCATTTTCTTGAGCCACCCGAATAATTATTGAAAATTTATCCCACATCAGTCCATCATTCTTAAAAAGAACTTGTACTCGAGTGATACCTCCATTGACTTATAATCATATCATCAACTCTTTCCTTTGATTTTCTAGTAAAAAAACATACGCTAAGTATGATAGATATTAAAACAATTGTTGTTGCAAGTTCACTCAATTTAAAAAATATTGAGTTTCCAATAATTTTATAAAAATCTAGACGTTTCTAAAATCCTGAAATAACGACATCTTCACCATCAGTATAAATTCAATTTTGTACTTTCACTAACTCATCATTTAAATCAGTTTCATCAAATTTTTCGATGAGAGATCGCTTTTCCTGGCCGATCAAAACCTTTCCCAAAACTTTGAATGGATTAAACTTGCTTTTAATAATATATATGTATCCTTCCAAATTATTTTTTAACTTCATAGTTCTCTCTCTCTACATCCTTTTTATCTGGTACTTCCAGTTTGCCTTTTGTTTTAACAAAGGAATCATTCAAAATAGGTATTCCTGGAACTACCATCTTCTCGGTTGTCACCAGAGTTTGCATATTTTTATCTGAAAATTTATCCTCATTTGTATGAACCCTAAGAGGTTGTTAGGATAACATGGGGTTGACGTATGGTTCCCGAGCGATTCTCCTCACACCATCTTCAACTTCTATATTGTCCTGGTTTGCCCGCAATATCTGTAGTTCTGTCTCTTCTCGCTCTATTCGATATTCTATTTGAACAGATAGAATTCGAAATACAATTGTCATAACTCGCAACTCTCTGAACACATCAGAAAGAGTACTACCTTCACCGCTTTGGTTAGCCATCGCAAGAAAAAATCTTGGCTCTGATACCACCTAATGCAGAGAGAGATAGAAGGAAAACAACAAATTTTGAAAAAAAAAAACCTTAAAACTCTAAAAAAGAGAAATATTACTCTCAAAGAAAAAATTTTTAATAATGAATGTCAAAATAATGAAACACTATAAGTATTTATAGGGAATACAAACCTCATAAATTATGAAATTTGTCCATTTCCTTTTTCTTGAGCCACCCGAATAATTATTGAAAATTTGTCCCACATCAATTTGATCCCAGTTTTTGTTTCTCCTAGATCCCAACTCCTTTTTAGTCCAGTCTCCTTTTGTCTAGCCAAATTCAATGATTGTTTCAGAGGTGTTGCTATCTCAAATGCTTTTAGGAGAGTTTGAAGTTTCATTATTCTCAATATTGGTTTGATGTCTTCCCTTAATCCGCTAATGAAGCTTGAAATAAAATAGGACCGGTTAACTTGTGATTATTTTGTAACATTATTGATCATAACTCTTCAAATCTCTCTTGGTATTGAGACAAGGGTCTATTTTGTTGCAACTTATTAAATTTTTCAACTTCATTTTGGAACCCCTTTTATTTTAAATCTTAGACACAACTGTGTTGAGAATTCTTTCCAATTAATTTCTTATTTGGCTAACTTGAGATCTTGAAGCCAGATTTTTGCCTTTCTCTCGAGATACATTTATATGATATCGAGCCATGTTTGGGTAAGAATTTGATAAATATTGAAAAAGTTTTGGCTTTTCTTCAACCATGGAAATTCTATTCTTGGGGAATTCAGCAATTAATCATGGCTCACAAGAACTTTTCTCAATGTTTGAGATCCAGATTCTATCCTTATTCTACCTTCCGATAGAGTTGGCAAAATAATGACTTAGAGGTCCTATGATTTTTTGGTTCTTCAATTTTTTTTTTTTTGTTTAACATTTTAAAAACTGAACTAAATTTGGTATCTACACTAGTCATGATAAACACTATTATTTGGTTTTGTTCATCTAACTTATGAGACGTACCTTCTAGCTTCTTCCTTCGAACCTTTTTTCGACTTGCAGTCGGTGTTCTTGAATTTCATTTGTTAGTTCTAATATTTTGTTTTCTAGTTTTCTAATCTGATTTTCGAGAATTTTGTATCAAGTACTATCTGCCATTGAATCTTTGAAGGAGTCAAGGAACAATTGCTCCGATACCAATTTTGTTACGATCCTTGAGTGGCGGTCAGTTGGGAAGCTTGGGCGATTGGTTGGGGAGTGATGGGCCGATTGCTAGGAGTGAAGGGCAATCAACCATGAGCTGATGGTTGGTTGAAAAATGAGTAGAAAATAGGAATAAAGTGATGAAAGAGAGAGAGAGAGATTAGGAAGAGAAGATAGGAAGAGAGAGAGAGAGGAATTGGGGGAGAAAGATGTAGAGAGATAGAGAGATTAGGAGAGAGAAATCAAAGAATAAGAGAGAGAAAGAACTATTTCATTCATGACCTTTATTCTAATTTCAATAAACTACTTATACACTGTGATTGGTTATTCAACCAACCTAACCACCCTAATTATCTTTGTTATTATAGTTTGATTTAATTACAATTGGTTATTATAGTTGGATTTGGTTATTATAGTTAGTTAAACTAGCCATTAATTTTGAAATAAACAGCTAAATAGTCAAGTTGTTATAGTTTCTTAATACTACACCTAATCTCCATTTAATTGAATTTTTATTTTATTTTTTCAAATAACTTAAATTGTGTTTTTCTGAAAAATATTGTAATTTTTAATTACCAAAATGAGAAGAATAGTGGTTGCAAATGATACTTAACCAATAGTCGCTTCAGAGTAAGAACCAATTCGACTTGAATCAAATTAAATTGAATTCAATATAATTATCGAATATCGATAATTTATCTAAAAAAGAGTTTAACCAATATATGAAGCATTTTTATAAAAAATATATATATTTAAAACATAAATTTTCAATATTATAATTAAAACATTTTCACCCATATGTTTTCGGTTACTTTATAAAACTGTTTTGCATATTAATAAAATCATATCTATAAATTTAAATAATTATAAACCATTATAAATAGAAAAAGAGAAAAAATAAAAATTATGCGAGGAGTATTATTCGCAAATTATAGATAGAATTTTTATCACATTTTTCGCAACTTTTTCTTTTAATTTTTTTTTAAATCAAAAGTGATAATCCTTATGAGAAGGGTCAAAGTGGTCAAAACCCCATCCAGATTTGATACTCAAGATTTGTTGATTAGGGCACTGTCGGACTTTTAATTTTCATTTTTTTTTATATATATATTTTTTTAAAAAAAAATTATTCTGTTGAGGATAAGCATGGATTTGAACTTAATGTTTACATTTGGACATGTTGACGATGACAACTTCCAGAAGAAAATGGTCAAACCGACTCTTGCCGGAAACTTCCTTATTTTGAAAATTATGTTAATCTTTTGAAAAGTACTTCAAACGTATTTTCATTTTTGAAATTACCGTCAAAATACCTATTTAAGAAAGTTGAGTTCTACTAATATACTAATAATTTTAGTCTTTTTTTTTTTTTTAAGAATTTGAGTTTCACTTTCAAAACTTTATGTTTTTCTTATAAATGAGTATCATTTTGATTTTAATTACAAAGTTTTGCAAATGAAGCCTTACCTTAGCCAGCTATTTTAGCTCTTAATAAGGGGTCCGTACGATGTAGAATAATCAGATCAAATCTATAATACCTTTTTTATATAACCGATCGTTATTCAGATTTATATTTCGATTGATTCAATTCAAGCATTATCGGATCTAATTTAAAAAAACTCTTTCAATATAAATTTTTTTTATTTTCAAGTTTTAAATTAGATAATTAATTAAAAAACAGAATATCTTAACTCACTAAGTCAACTATCCATTAATCTATAACCCCTTAATATGATGCAATAAAAATTTGACTTATGTTTTGAAATTATCATTAAAATTTATACAGTCTAGGAGGCACCCACAATTGAATTATATGTCCCAGCAAAATTCACAAAGGTCATGTTTTTGTGGTTTAAAAAGTAGGACACAAATACAAAATGTTAAAAAAGAATCTTTAAAATTAAAATAAAAAATATATTCACGGCTGGGTCTGCTCAGGGGTGGCCCAAGAAATTGGAAACCCCAGTAGTTCGGGCCCCCTCGGACCAAAAGCCTCTCACATTGGCCCGTCAATCTTGGGGTCAGGCTACTGGACCGGCCTTTGATACAACTGGGTTGCTGTTGTGGATAGTTTGAGAAGTTTACTTGGATTGCGGATAGAATAGGCACAAAAGACTGCCCATTTCCTGTAAGAACCCATAATTATTATCCCCCCCCCCCCCCCACAAAAAAGAAAAAGAAAAAGGAAAAGGAAAAGGAGCTCGGCTAGATTGATCTTTTTCTTTCAGGGGCCATACCGATCTTAACTTCATATATCAATCAATCCCTTCTACGCTAAGATTCTTTCTCATCCACGTCCCTTGACTAGGGAGTTTTTATCCATTGCATTTGTTTGAAAACCGAGAATCCATATCGAATTTCACGAGCGTATCCTCTTGAATATACCTTCAATTGCAAAAGTTTTTGGAAAGCACAAACGTTGGTCCATATGGGGAATCATATTCATATTCACCGTTACTCTCTTCGGTCTCAGCTATCTCATATGTTGTTGGGTGACTTGGATGATTCACAACTTGACTAGAGACGTAGATGGACATTTTGCCTCATCTGAAGATAAATGAGAATATGCAGTGCTAGAGAACACCATGTAAAAAGTGGCACCGAAAGCAAACTAAATCTTTATCTTCATTTTTTTTTTCTTTTGGGTGTGGGAGTGGATTTAATGATCAGTTGCTATAAAAAGATTTTATCTCATGAACATTTTTGCAGCACAAGTACATTCGAAACTTGGCACCTTCAAAGTGTATACTGTGCGCGAGTGAGACCGTGGTCGGGTTGGATATGGCACGTCCAAGTGATCTAGCCAAAGTTGGGACAGAAGCTTTCGCATTGCTAGAGGAGTGCGTTGGACGGAAGTCAAGGCCTCCTATTGGTTATTCTCACCATATACCTCAACATCATATTCCATATCAACCTCAGTTTGTTGCTCCTCCGAGAGAAGCTGAACTTGATTGCTATGAAGCTGCACAGATTTATGGTGGCGTGTTGATTGCAGATTATCGTGTGCCGAAGCCATCTATTCGCAAGCCTTATTAGTTTCGTTTTGTACTATGTAATTTTAGCATATGTTAATATCATTAGCTACTCTGTTAGCAGAATACTTATCTATGTAATTAATGTTGTTAACATAACCTATTTCCCAGCACTCTGAATGTTTTTCATCAAGTGTGTGTGTGTGTGTGGAGCTGAGATTTTTGGCTTTTGGAGTTGACTGGCCAGGAGAGAAAAAGGTCTCTTCAAAACAAAATATGGCCAGACAAAGCATAATTTCCAATATTAATTACATTAAAGAGAATAGAGCGGCTAAATTTTGGGGAGACCCTCACTAAATATATGGATGATAAAAGACCAGGAAAAAATTTAGAGTCTAAGTTGGAAGTGTGCTATAGATGGAAGATATTCAATCAATCATGTTAATTAATTCAAACCACAGATATTTAAAGTTTGCGATTGCAAGACTTGTTTTTCAAGCTTCTTGTCTTTTTCCTTTTTCGATTTAAAATTAAAAAAAAAAGAGAGAGAGAGAAAAATTATAATTCTTGTGCTTGAGGCGAACAATGGCTTTTGCCAGAACAATTGAGAACAACATTCTTTTTAGGCTAAGCTTTGCTCTCCCATGAGGTCGAAGGTGCCTTTTGCAGTGGCCTTAGTCAACAATGTGGAGACACCGGAGTTACAGTTTTTGAAGTCACAAAATTTGGCGCTAAGGGTGATGGCAAGACCAATGATGCAGCGGTGAGTCCATATGATTGTATTACAAAGAATAATGTTATTCACAGAAGCAACAATTCTAGTAAAATCAGAACCAACGTGCTTGGTTTGTTATAATCAGGGTGGCTTCCAAGGCCACAATTGACACAAAAGAAATTATGTGATTTCTTAATGCAGTCATTCACAAATGCATGGAATCGTGCAAATGAGGCACAGGGTGCAGCGAAGGTTCTTATTCCTGAAGGAAACTATTTAGTAGGGCCAGTTGTATTTCAACGTCCTAAAAAGAGCAGTAGTCCCACCACTGTTGAAGTTCAAGGAACTGTAAAAGCATCGACGGATATGAGCAAATTCGCCAATTGCGGGTGGTTCATCATCGAAGATGTTGATGGTTTGATCATCACAGGAGAAGGATCACTTGACGGGCAAGGCCAAAAAAATTGGAAGTTGCCTAAACCCTGCGGATCAGAGAATGACTGCACTAGTCTTCCACCTGTAAGGAAAAATACCTGAAATTGACCATTTGTTTGAACAATGTTATTTGTTCAAATAATAGCATGAAACAACCAATGCTGATCCGTAGGAGGTTAATGTGGCAATCTATGTGTGTGACTTTGGTGATTTTCGTGCAGAATGTCAAGTTGAACAATGTGAAGAATGCAGTGGTTGAGAAGATTACTTCACTCAACAGCAAAGCATTCCATTTTTTTATCACAAATAGCGAAAATGTTGTCCGCAATATCAAGATACAGGCCCAGGAGATAGCAAGAGCACCGTCAGAATTTACTTGAGCGATTCCAAATCTATTAACGTAATTAACAGTAACATAACAACAGGTGATGACTGCATTAGTATGATGGAAGGCTTAACCAATGTTTCCATCTCAGGCATCACTTGTGGCCCTGCACATGGCCTTAGGTAATGTTTTTGTATTTTTTGATTATCTTCATAAATTTTTAAATTTTTGGATTTTCATTTAGTAAAAACTCGGCACTAAAATCTCAACTAATACAAGTGCTAGCCTAGCCAATTTTGTTAGTGTGAGCAAATATGTTATAGAGCTTGAACTGAGTTAGATCCTAAACCCTTTTTTGGGGAGATGCTGTGTTGGAAGCTTGGGCATGTATCCTGATGAACAGGAAGTGAGGGGTATTGTTGTGGACAACTGCAAAATTGTGGCCACAACAAATGGTGTCAGGATCAAGACCTGTCCAGAATCAACACAAAATGCAGCTTCAGACATCACTTTCAAAAACTTGGTCATGGACAGAGTCCAGAACCTAATCATCATCGATCAACAATATGGTGGCAAAAAGGGGTCTGGCAAGGTGCAACAAAATATTCCCTTAAATTCATGAAAAAGAATAATCCTGCCTAGATTAAGAACATATAACTTTTTTTTTTTTTAAATACAACTATTGATACAATGATTTTGCAGCGATCGCAAGTGAAGATAAGCAATGTTAACAGGGACATCAACCACAGAAACAGGAATCTCATTCTTGTGCAGCGAGGCAGTGCCATGCGAAGGAATTGAATTGTCGGACATCAATTTAACCCACGCCGGCCTTAAGCCAAATTTACCTTTTGTTTCTTCTTGTTCTAACGCTAAACCTACCTTCTTGGGCAAGATCTTCCCAGCAGCTTGTCGTCGAGTTTTTGTAATCTCTTCATTGGCACGTCGGAAGGTAAACTTAGTTTTTCGGTTCAGCAAAGTGACTGTGCCACACTTTGGCTTGAAATTTGAGGGGTCAGATCTCAACAAATACTTGCCCTTGGGGCAGTCCTGAGAGCTGTGAGAAAAAATTTCCACATTGTACAGTCTGGTAGATAGATTGGCTGCCTGAACAAACACTTTACATGTGTTTTTCTTTCCAAATACTTAGTTTGTGCTAAGATTTTATAAGATAGTAGGTGAGTTTAATGTGGGTCTAGACTGAATTAATATAAAAACCCATCTATGTTGTTCATTTTTATTCAAGCAATTCCAACTTTTTTCCAGATTTTTTTTTTTTTTGGGAGGAATGGCTTGGCTAATTAAGTTCAGCTACAAATAAATGTGCAAATGAAAAAAAAATCAATAATTCACTTCATTCCATTTTGAAATAAATTATTTTGTTCCGAGAAAAAATATAAAGCACAAAATTCAATTTAATTATATTCATTTAATCAGCTAAAGTAGAAGTGTGAATCTTGACGCAACGATTTAATTTTTTTTTTATGACTTTGAAGTCAATGATTTAAAACGTGAAAACAATATCCTTGCAAACAATTAAAGTAATTTTGAATTTAAATTCCATATTCATTATTTGCACGTGTTAATTAAGAAATTATATCGACTGAGAATTTCACTAGAGTTTATTTACAAATGTTTATTTTCGAATGTTTTACAAATTCACACTTTTTGTGGGGTCAGAGTTGAACTCTTAAACTTTTTAATAGTTTCAAATAACAAAAATTAGAATTAGAATTAAATTCCACCGTCTCCTCAATTTGTATTTTATTTTATTTTTCTTAATTTGATTCAAAAGATATTTTAACAACTTCAAAACTATTCAAATTTAAAAAAAAAAAAATTCTAATATTTACTAATATGTATAATATGATTAATTTAATTTTTAATTCATTTAATTTATATAATATTACTAGATAGGCCGAACACACGACCAAGTGAACCCTGATTAATAGATGGTGATCTAATTATTTTAGTTCAAATATAATTTCTTTAAATTTTCATAAATGTTGTGCCGTAGATCTAACATCATATATGAAATCAATTCTCACCAAACTCTTGTGAATATGGTGTTAGGATACTGTATTTTCTTAATTATAGATTTTAGATTTGAGTTATAGGAATAAAAAATTAAAATTTATGAGAATCAATTTTTATATAAACTTTATAATATTTAGATCAAATTAATCGAATAAATTTTAAATATTAGTCGATGAAAACAAACAAATATCAATTCTCGAAAGTGAGAGGAGAAAAAGGTACACGTTACCACCGTGAGGCCACCTATGTCCTAGACTCTCTTCGAATTTGTGATAATTTTGTTAAATATTAGTACTAACAAATAAATAATCATTAAATCATCATTAAATAATTATTATTTCTCATAAAATAATTAATAATTTTTTAATAATGAACTAACGGTTATTGTTCTCATAATTAATAGTGTGAAAATTCATCCCCGGCTGATTTTTAGTTTCCTACAATGTAAATTTATACGTAAAAAAAAAAAATATATTCTTATAACTAAAGAGCAATAATTAATATTTTAAGAGATATTTCAAGCAAAATCTATAAATAGATGATTATTAGATAATTACCGAATAGATTGGGGGACATGCATGACGCTCTAACTTATTTCCTTTTTTTTTTTTGTGTTCTACACTTGGTCCGTCATTCGGTTTTCGGAGTTTCATTTCGATTAATCCCGATCAAACCGTTGAAGTTCTCTTGCGGGGGGTAGAGCTCTCTCCAACGTATTCTGTTCCATCCGAAACTCGAACTCGAGATATTTGAAATGAGACCTAATGACTTACATACGTTGGGTGCTCTAGCTTATTTCCAATATCACAAAAAACTCACCAATTTATCATAATTAATTTTTTAAAAGGATTTTATTCCTTATTTTTTTGTAAAATAAATGGAATATGACTCTAAAACCATATTAAGAATATAAAAATAATATAAATATAGTTTTGATACCATACTAAAGAATATTAGAAGCAATATAAAAATATTAAACTTAATGTTTCCTTATTTTAGTTAATTATTATAATAAATTGGGTTTATATAAAAATTTCATTATCACAAATGTCGAAATATAATATCACAAATATAGAAATATATAAAAAAAAAATCAAATATTTTCAAATTGATTTTGATACATAATATATTTTAACATCTCGTATTAAATTTAATACAATGTAATGAAACTTTATGAGTTTGAAAGAGAACCAACATAAAATCCTATGGGCTCTAACTTTGGCCATGGCTATGGTTCTAGACTTCTAGCTCTTGCTTTGGTTGCGTTTCTAGTTCTTTTGAAGGCATGTGCAAGCACCAAAAAAAAAAATTTTGTGAAAGAAAGTCTGATACCATGTGAAAAAAAAAATTGAATATGATTTTGAAACTATATTAACAATATAAAATAATATTAATATGAAAGATAAATATATATAATTGTGATAACATGTCAGAGAATATTAAAAGTAATATATAAATATTAGATTTGATGCTTTATTGTTTTGGTGAATTATTACAATAAACTGAATTTATATAAAAATTTATTGTTATAAATATGAAAATATAATATTACAGATGTAAAAATATAAAAATAGGAAAAATCATATAATCTGAAAGTCAAATTAATTATTGATTTAATTTTAATATATAATATATTTTAATATTTTTGGTAATGAAAAGATTTTATTATTCTTTTTTATCATTAGAAAATTTAATAAAGTGATAAATTTTTTGAGGTGACATAATATTTTTTGTAATTCATGGAAGACTCTTATCTAAAATTAAAATGGTTTAGAAACTGTTGTAATTGATTGTCTGGTGTGGATTTTATTGAATATGTATGTATAATTAGTAATCAGAAACAAAGTTCATTCTTTTTCTTGTTAGAGGTCCCATAAATAGGAGGTGTTCGGTGAAGATGTCAGTGCAAACAAGAGGTGTATAAAAGCTCGTCATTGTAAGGCATTTCTATTTCCAAGCCTTTGGCTCTTCACTTTCATTTTCTTTTTCAGTAAATTGTGGTTTCTGTGTATGAGGCCACAATGGCGATTGCCAAATCAATTGGAATCAAAGCTGCCATCCTTTTAGGCTTACTCTTCCTCTCCTATGGGGTCGAAGCTCGTAAACCCCAAGGTGGTCGAAGTAAGTTTGGCCGAGCGGGTCCTGCTGTTGGTGCCACCCCCGCTGGCCCTGCTACTGGTGCTGCGCCTGTTGAACCTGCTGGTGGCGCTGCCCCCGCTGGACCTGCTGCTGGTGCTGCGCCTGTTGACCCTGCTGATGGCGCTGCCTCCGCTGGCCCTGGAACACGCGTTGTCACCCCTGTTGCTGGCGGTGGAAACTTAGCTACTGCCACGCCTTTTGATATCATGCAACATGGCGCTAAGGGTGACGGGAAGACCGACGATCAGCCGGTGAGTTCATATGTTTCGAAATCCACATTAATCCAATCCTTTCACCCAAAATCCTATCTCATACTTGAAACCAATGCCCCCGATGAAATTAACGGCATAGTTATACACCTTTCAAATGACCTATCTCTTTTAGATTATAACATAACAAACAATTAAATTTTGTCACAATGTTTTTTGCATAATGTATTTCTGGGTGAGTCTGCGATTATATGTATGTATGTATGTATGTATATATGTATGCATGTATGTATGGACACATTCCTAACAATTGTGAGAAGATGCAAGAAACTGTTTTTTGACAAAAAAAAAGAAAAATGTATAATGCAGGCATTTTCAGCGGCATGGCGTGCAGCATGCCAAGCTGGCGGTGCAGCTAAAGTTGTTATTCCTAAAGGAACATTTTTAGTAGCACCGATTGTTCTCCAAGGACCTTGCACTTCTAATCCAATATTCGTGGAAGTACTAGGAAATGTAACAGCACCGACTGACCTATCCTTGTTCTCCACTCCAGAGTGGATCCTGTTCGATCATGTCGATGATTTGATCCTCACAGGAGATGGATCATTCCACGGTCAAGGCCAATCAGTTTGGGATAAATCCGCAGGATCAGGCAAAGCCCCATCGGTAAGAGAAATACCTCCTTGCCACATTAGTCCAACATATTACTATTTGAGATGGTTATCAAAGTGAACATAACAAATACTATATAATCTTGATATTTAAAATTTAACTTTGGTTAAAAAAAATCCCTCAGAGAAAGTATGTTAAGAACCTCGTGAAATCACGAAAAATATTACGACTCCTCATTTTGGTGACTCACTTTCAGAATAATAGATATGGTCAAAACCTAAAGTTCATTATCATCCGTGTCACCCATCCAACATTGTACTAATAAAAATATATTAATGTGGTACTTGTGGCCAGAATATTAAGTTCACTAAGGTGAACAATGGTGTGATTGAGAAGGTGACTTCGATCGATAGCAAAGGATTTCATTTCTTCATTACAAATTGTGACACTATTGATATTCACAACATCAAGATAATTGCTCCAGGATTGAGCGCAAATACTGATGGAATTCACTTGAGCCATGCCAATGGTGTAACCATCACTAGCAGTAACATAGCAACAGGTGATGACTGCATCGGTATGATCCAAGGTGTAACCAATGCTAAAATATCTGACGTCACTTGTGGCCCTGGACATGGTATCAGGTAAAATTTCTTTCTCTGTGTCTATATTTTCGCTCATAAAGGGTCTAAGGCCCGATGTCGGAGCCAGGTTGGACGTAGATGTTTTGTCACTTTGCTAGAAATTTCAACTTCAGATTAACATATATAGTTTACCATTTTTGTTCCCATTCTTTTTGGACAGTGTTGGTAGCTTGGGTAAGTATCAGAACGAGCAGGATGTGAAGGGTGTTACTGTGGATAACTGCAAATTTGTGGGCACAACAAATGGTGTGAGGATCAAGACCTGGCCAGGATCACCACCAAGTGCAGCTTCAGACATCTTTTTCCAAAACTTAGTCATGGACAGAGTCAAAAACCCAATCATCATTGATCAACTATATAACCAACGCGACAAAAGTTCTCAGGCCAAGGTACAATAAATGATTCTACAAAGTTCTTTAAGAAAAAAGTAGGCCACAGAGAGAGGAAACAACAAAAAATTTATACGATACAACATAATTTATGCGACACTTCCCGGATGTAACAAAATTTTTTAGGTCTTGTGACCCAAAATCAAGGGCATTATGTGTAGTAAAATTTCATTAATATTGAAACTTGAACAAGTACACCATTGATAAAATCAGCAAAACTTAAATTATAATGATGACCTTTTTTTTTTGGGCAGCCATCAAATGTGAAGATCGGTGGTGTACACTACAAGAACATAACAGGAACAACGGTTTCAGAAACACCAATGATATTCATATGCAGTGCGACAAATCCATGTGAAGTTGAATTGGCAGACATCAATTTCAGCTATGTTGGCATTAAGCCAGACCTACCTTTTGTTTCTTCATGTTCTAACACTAAACACACCATCGTAGGCGATATTATCCCACCAGCTTGTCCTGCTTAAGTTGCTCGTAATCTCATGATGCGTGAACAACGATGTACACTACATTATTACGTCGAATAAACATGGGGTACACAAAACGTTCAATTAATGGAATATTTTCTAATGATTGCCAGATATTGTTTTTTAGCCCTTTTTTTTAAGAAAAAAGTAAAGTACTTTTTCGAGCATCTTTAGATATGTGTTACCAAAGGATTAGAGTAGGAAGTAAAAGGGGTAATTGAGGTCTCTCTCTTGGTGTGCTTTTGCGAATATGGGCCAAGAGAAAATTCTTTCATTTAGACTAGTTTCCCTTCTTTCCCTCTCTACTCCTCTCTAACTACCTTGCCATCCGGGTAGCGAAGGAGTCTGACAGCTATGACTTTGCACTGTAAGCAAGTGATTTCGACTGCAGGTCAGAGGTTCCAACAAGAGGGTGAGCAGATCAGAAGGCTAAATAGGGGCGGAGGCAGCTTTGAGATTTTTGACTCCATCTCGTGAAGTCCTGAATGCCATGGCCTCTATTCTTGCATCGGCGTCCCCAATGATATTTTCTCCTGACCTAGGCCAAAATCTCGAGTTCTCAAAGCTGTTGCGCATGAAATTGGGTCCTTCACCGTCACATAATGTCAAAGGCACAATTGACATGTGGTGATCGATGCCCATTTGTTCTTTCTAGGGATAGCAATGTCTGATCCGACACTACGGATGCACAAAAAATTCAATCTATTCGATTGGGATTTTTTTCTTCCCTCAAAAATCAGTTTAGAATCAAATTAGACTTGACTTTTAATATTAAAGTAGTTGAATTAATTCAAATACAAATTTAAATTATAAATAATATGATCTGATGTAACCCGATAATAATTTATAATAAAATAAAATTTTTTAATATTATATTATTTATTACTCTTTTTTTACATGATTTAAATTTTGAAACAATTTTAAATAGATTTAATTTCTCATTTTTCTTTTTCCATACAATTTTATTTGTTATTATAGTTTTTTTCTTGAGTCAGGTATATATTGGACATGGGTCCATTTAGCATTGAATCGACTTGTTTTTTAAATACATATAATATATCGGATCGGATTATTAAAAAAATTTGTAAAATCAGATACGATTTTTTATTTTTTAACCCAAGTTGAATTAGGATCAGATATAGATATTAAAGTTAGAATTTAAGATCGGATATGGTATGAAATTGACTTGAACCATAACGGCCCATTGCCATCTTCAGTTCTTTCTATCATATTTTTTTCTATTCTAAATTTGTATTTCTTTATATCTACTTTTTTATTAGGGTTACCCGTAAACAAATGAACGAACATGCGGTTCTAAAAATGGGCAACAAGATATAACTTAATTGACACTATCCTTTCTTTTTCTTATTAAAGTTTTGAATTTAAATTTCTCACATGTTTTAAAAATAAATAAATAAATAAATACCCAACTTGGCAACCAAAATTAGGCCGTATTGGGGATTGAGCAAGTACTAAAAGCCCAACAAAATGTCAACCCAATTTCCTTTCTGCAGTTAGAAGGGATATGAGTACCAGGAAAACCCAAGAGTTGGCAATGGTTTAGGCCACAAGCCACTAGACCATAGACAGGCCCGATCCTAAATATGGTTAAGTCAAGCTTATTTAAAGCAAAAGAAACTCGAGAAGCATGTGGTAAATCAACATTTGTTTCAGTCCGATTGTAATACACCTCTCACCAGGCTGTCAATACTATTCTTCACACTTAAATTATAAAAGATATACCACTTATACTTGTAAAGTCTACTCATAAGCCCCATTTGTTAAATAATATATTTTTTATTTTAATTAAAAAATAAATAAAGGCAATTTAAATGTAAATTGGATCACATTTTTATCTCTCTCTCTCTCTTTTTTTTTTTGTATGCGTAGTTTTGGATAATTTACAAAATTGTGGATATGTGTAGGATTACTTTATAAAATCTATTACGATTTGAAAAATTAGTAGTTGATATTTCTTTTTGTACAAGTAACGTTGCCATAACCTATCATGATAATGGCTTTCAAAAGGAAGCAATGTTTTGGAGGACAAATTAGAACAAAGAATTAAAAAAATGAAAATAAAATCCAAAATACCTCGTGGTGGGTGATCATTATTTTTTCCTCAAGTAATGACCTTAAGTAATGTTAAATGAATGAATTAAATTAAATAGATTAAATTTTACTTAATAATTTACACTATAAAATTGTAATTAATCTTAGCATTTGACTAAATTTATAAATTTTTAAAAACATTTTATAAAATAATTGAAATTTTATAAATTAATAAAATTTATTTGATATTTTTTAATAAAATGAATTTATCAACAATAAAAATAAAATGTCTAAGGCAAGTTTTTTTGTTCTTTTTTTTAAAACAAAATTAATTCGATTCTAACTTTTTCTACACAATTTATAAACCGTTTTATTTTGACAAAGTAAATTGATTAAATTTCATTCAATAATATTTTATTATCAAATGTTTGTCATTTTTATATTAATAAATAATGTATTATATGATATTAATGGTATTTTATATTTTTAGTTATTTTAGTATTAGAAAAATTAGAAAATTTTATTTTTATTAAATACAATCATAGCTTACCAGTTGAAGATTCTATAGCATGTTGAACCTTATTTTATTTAAATATTTTTGCATCCGGTTGTAAGTTTTGAAATATGGGGTTATAGACATTTTCTCGGTTAGAGTCGCCGACTCTTGTAGCGGATTTTCAGCAACTCTCTTCGCGTAATTGAGACAGCCCAAAGGTACTTCCCCGATTTCCCACTATTCTTTACTTTCTATAGCTTCTTCGAATTACCCTAGGGTTTTGTCTTCCCTTTTTTGCCTTCGTAATCTATTTGTATTGCATGGTCCAAAATGATCAAATTTACACAATGGGTGAATCAAGAAACGGACACGAAAAACCCTAATCATGGATTGGTCCAATTGGCGATATATCATAAGGGGTTGTTGCTAAAGCAACGCTTGAACGTAAATTTTTTATGGGTGAACATAATTTTGGATATATGCCCTTAATAGATTTGTAACAAATGGGGTATTGTTCATATAAACTTAGTACTAGGACTAAGTTTATAATAAATATAAAATAATAATGTTAGATGGATCAAATAGATCAAATTCCAAGTTGACGTTAATACATTTTCATTGATGCTTGATCCATTTTAAATAAATATTTAATTTATAATTGGTCCAAATATACTAATATAATATATTGGGTAAGATTTGGTTTATCTGGACAACGATTCATTTAATCCATCTTCCATTACCCTTATATGAATATCTAAATTTTCACCTGTGATTTGCTGTAATATGGGTGTCAAGAACATAGTCAAAGCCTAATTTGTAGAGAGGGTCACTGTGTTGGAGCATAAGGGATTCTATGGTAGGCAACAGTGAATGCATTGTAATGTTGAGGCTGAAACTTTTTGTCATATTTAAAGAGTCCACAGTGAAAAGCATAGAACTATGCCATTGGATGTCATTTATGTCTATGTTGTGTACATCTTTGCAAGAAACAAAAGTTTACTTTTGTGATTTTGAATGTTTTTGATAAGATGGCCCTGTAACGCGGAGAATAGAGGCACAAAAGACAGAATCCCTCCTGCATTTGCAAGGTTTTGCAATGTTAACATCTACGGCAGAAACAAGAAGCAATATGCCTACACAACAAGGTCACCTACCCCTTCAAATGAATGCAGAGAATTTATCTCTTTTGAAATGCTCTCAAGCTTTCCCAGCACCTCCAATAACTCTCCCGGCTCCCCAATCTGAAAAAATATCAATCCAAGTAGCGTTGGCAAGAAGTGAAGTTGATGGCAAGGATGGAGATCAGGAGAGAGGAAGAAGGCAAACAGTATGTGATTGTTGTGTTGGATGGAATCAAGGTTTACCGAGAAACCGGAGCTGCAGCGCTTAGGTGGGTACTACGTAACTCTTTACGTCAAAAGGATGAGCTTTTGGTTCTCATTCTTCTCAAATCAAAGGACTCTGGAGCAACACCTGCTTCAGGATTTTGTTGTATTGGAAGTCGTAGAAATGAGGATCCATGTAAAGGAGATCAGTCGATTAAGATCCTCCATCAGCATATCAGCCAAAGAAAGGAGGCATACAAGCAGATCCTCAGACCTTACTACGATATATGCAAAACAAATGAAGTAAGTTTGTCTTGCTATATTTAAGGCTGCAATCATTGAATACCACCTGCAAGTTATCTTGTCAGTGTGACAATTATGTTTACGCTGTCTTGTACAATGTTATAGTTTTTTTTCTTGTTTTCTGTTTCACCAATTTTGTCATTATAAAGGCAATGGCCAATTATGTTCCCTTTATTAGAGGAGTAATTATTTAAAGAGAGGATTGACATGAATATCCAATTTACGTGGTCTAGTTTTGGCCTTTTAGCTCCTTACACAGAAAGTGTGATTCATGGTAATGATACAAGGACTTTTAATCTGATGTGATCGTGGAGATCCTTTTAGAAAAGAAAGGGCAGGGCCCTACTTTAGCTCCATCCACTGTGTTGTATTTGAGCTTCCTGTAAGACTTACTTGCCCTTGCCCTTGGGACTAGGTTAAATTCCATGCAAAGGTTGCAGCAGTATTCAGACCGAAGGAGATTATAATGGAGGAGGCGATCAATGTTGAAGCAACTTGGATTGTCATGGACAGGTATCTCTCTCTCTCTCTCTCTGAGGGCAGATGAGGGTGTATGCCATGTTTATAGTAATATATTGCATATTTATTTTATCTATTCTAAAATTCCAATAGATTCACAAGCAATATTATTCATTAGACCATAAGTACACATCCATGTTCCTGTAAATCAAGGTTTGTACATCTTCCAAGCCCTAAAGGTTGCAATGGTTGTCCATTGTCAATAACAGGATTAATGTACAGTTATTGAAGAAAGTGGGTAAAAAGTAGAAGTTCTAACTCCAAGGGAGACAACTATCCAGACGTCAATAAAATATGATATGTTCTTTTAATTGTTGCAGGTGCATTGCAAGAGAGCTGAATTTCAAACTAAGCAGCAATCTTTGCAATATAACCGTTGTAAGTGAAAATGAGCAAGCTGTGACTCGTGGTAAACTGCATTCAGATGATAATTTAGAAGCTTCAGAAACAAAACTAAAACAAAAGTATCCTTGTCCACTAGAAAGCAAGCTCTGGGCTCGTCCATCATCTTTGTGTCCAAGCACAAGCAGAGAAACTGAAGAAAATTTGCTTGTAAAGACTTCACAGAAAATCGAGAAAAGAGATATTGGGAGTCCAGTTTTAGAGGAGATGGTTCTACCAAATAATATTTGTACCCAGATAGTTCCAGAGGTCACTGTTGCGCCAAAACAGCCAACCCAGCTAAGTTGGAATATAGTGGAGGATATAACAGATTCCTTCACCAGAAGGATCTGTACAGACATCAGCAAAGATCATGAAACATATTATGGGTATATGGCAGATTGTGAATCTTATGTTCTAGTGAAGGTATTCAAAGATGTTTCTGATGCCATTGTAAAAGCAGAAGAGAAAGCAGCGCTGCAGTTGTATCATAAAAATATTCTGAGCTTAGTAGGTTACCACCACAGTAAACATGCTACTGCCGTAGTATTCCCCGCTGCAGTAAAAGGGACACTGGAGAAATTCCTTTATGGTGAGTCCCAGCATCTCTGCATGTAATATTAGCAGCAAACAGTTTGCAGAAAATATGGATTTGGGGTTAGGACAGTTTTGTTTCACTCAGTTGTCTTTGCAACATTCTTGCCGTTATTGAGCTTATGATGGGCCATAATGTGCTCCATTGTTCTTTGATTGGCAGACACCAGCATAAGAGGTAAGGGAATGGAATTTAAGTTCCAAGAGAAGATGAAGATAGCCTTAGGAATTGCTCAAGGTGTACGATATATGCACGAAGAATGCCCTCGAGCCCCAGTTGTACATGGTAACTTATCACCATGCAACATTTTCCTGAGACATGATTTGCAGCCAATGGTAAAAGCCAAGATCAAATTATTTTAGCAGGATTTGCATCATTGCCTTCTAATTTGTCGTTATGTTGCACTCTTTTATGTGGCTTATGCAGATCTCAGGCTTTCAACAAGCTACATGGCTGCATCCAGGACAGGCATGTCTGATTGCAGAACATGACAGGTTTTGTATTTAGATGGCAAACTCTTCCAATCTTGTTACATTTTTTCCATTTTGCAACATTTATGCCAGTGTGGTACATAAAACTTCTGGGCTTTCTTGTTGAAAGGTGCAATGATGATGAAGCTTCAGAGGATGAAGCAACTGCTCTACTAAAAGTAGACATTTTTGCATTTGGGCTTCTGCTTTTGAGACTGTTTTGCCGAATATCTCCACCAAAAGATGACAAGAGCTTAATTGAGTGGGTTGGTATTGTGCTAATTGGTAGCTAACTCTTTATCAAATGTATTGAATTTCTCTGCGATTGAATATGGTCTTACAGCTTAAACCTGGCAATCTTGCAGGCTAGGCCCTTGCTGAAACTAGGAGCATACCATGAATTATTGGGCAAAGACACCGATGACCATGACCCTTACGGGATTTACAGAGTGATGGGTGCTGCAACTCGATGCACCAGCTCAAGTCCATTATTGAGATCCTCTATGAGCGAGGTAAGTCACTTAACCTTACTACATTCAAGTCATTTGGCAAATTTAGCTATTAGGTGATCAAAATTTTTGTGCAGGTGATTTCCATTCTCAGGGGAGAGGCTTCTTGTGCTGCACAACTGTCTCCCTTGTCAGATGACGATATAGTACTAGACTATTGTATATGAATTGGTAGAACCAATGTCTTTCTTGGCCAGCACCTCTCTTGTTTAGTTGCCTTGGATTCGAGGGTGCAGCTGCCATTGTTGTCAGAAGGCGGACATCAATATAGGAGGAAGGTCGTGTGCAAAATTACTAAATGATACTTTCTCTGATGCATCCAAGAGCAAGATGCATGAGGAGAAAAGATTGTTCACTGACTACTACTATAATCAGACTTCTTTTACATAATTTAGAAGAAATGTCACTTTCTTTCTCCAACGCTAAAATGTAGTCTAAATACAATAAATTTGGATTTTTTTAATGATAAATTAATACAAATCGAAATTTATTGTCTTAGAAATAACCAGACGAGAAGCCCTAATGGGTTAAACCCTAATTTCGTCCCTTTATGAGTAATGAGGACTTGAGGAGTACATTGTGGAATATCACTTCCCTTTCTTTACTCCATATTTGCTTCGTTGTCAATGAACACAAAGGCGACACACCCAACAAAGGGCAGGACAATGGAAAAGGCCAAATAGAGAAACAAGGCTGAACAAGGAAAACCAGCGTAGCTGCCCAAGTTGATCATGTCCTACTATTTTATCCAGCCAATCCACAAAGGAAAAAAAAAATACATAAAATCATTATAATTATAAACATAATAATATGACATAAGAGTGATGGAAATGTGAATTTTGTTCCAAATCTTTCTTATAAAATTCTTACCAAGGTCCCTGTCTGATGGCCCTTGTTAGACTGGGGGGTCATTCAAAATGAGATGAGTGCAACTTTTGAATATTTACCCCATGACTATGTCTCCCACTAATTTTCCTCGACACAAAATTCATTTTAATTTTTTAATTTATTTCTTGTAGTGATCAAGGTCAAATGTCCACTTAGTCATCGTGCATGACCATAGTATTTTTGGCTTATCCATGAAACAATCCTGGATTAACGTAATGCAACGGGCTCCGTATATTGACATTTGAATTGATTGAATTGAAAGCTTCAATGTTATCAAAAAAAAAAAAGGGTCACATTGTGAAGCAAACAAGCATGCAACAAAAGGGTAAACAAACAGTTGGTTAATGAAATAAAATATTAAAATTTTTAATTAAATTATGAGTTTAAAATTTAAAAATAGAAAAATTATGATAGAAGATTATCTCCTAAACAAAGTTTCTATAAATATTTAAATCAAATTAATTAAAATATAGATTCGAATACGAATCATAAATATTAAAAAAAAAAAAAGCATACAACAAAGGAGAATCCCTTTTTCTCCAATGCAGCGTCATCTTTTTCTGCCCTCTCTCTCTCTCTTTCTGTTTCGTTGGCTCGGTGAATCCACAAATGGCGTAGGGATGCATTAATGATGGATTCGAGGTGGGTTGAGAATTGAACTTTGATTGTATAAAAAATGGCAGTGGAGAGTCAGGGTAGGGCACTCAATGAAGTCCACGCACCGACCCGAAATCAAAAGTCGAATGTAAAAGCAACGATTTCGGAATTGAAACGTATAGTCAGGATCCTAATGTGTTGACTAAAACCACCCATCTTTTCCTTTTCTATACACCTCGACGTCACTTGCTTTTGAAGGGGGGAATTGACATAGGAAAAAGATTTAAGTTTATCATACTCTTGAAAAACCCAAATATAACTTTGTTTT
This sequence comes from Dillenia turbinata, assembly GCA_037126225.1. Lineage (NCBI taxonomy): Eukaryota > Viridiplantae > Streptophyta > Magnoliopsida > Dilleniales > Dilleniaceae > Dillenia > Dillenia turbinata. Next base: position 27,831,436 of record JBAMMX010000005.1, read on the forward strand.
TACAATTTATTAACTTCAATTCTTCGTCCGGTACGAGATTTCAAGGGAACTTTAGTTGGTAGGAAGAATATATGCCTTGAAATATGCCACGCGTCATGTGTGACTCTAATGAACACCGGTCCTGGGACATGTTGAAACTCCGAAGTCACATCAAACTTGCACTACAATTGCAGGTGAATTCTCCCATATGTATATTTGAACTAAAGGAAATTAAACTGGCCAATAGGGCTTTTGGAGAAATAATTCTCCCGGGAGTAGTTCAAACTCATCTGATACATAAAATATTTTTCAATTTAGTATAAAAATAGAGGAAGAGTAAACGTATATATACTGTATTTTTATAAAAATACTATTTTCATATTTTGAACTCATAATCTCAAAGTAAGTAAAATAGTAGTTCCACTGTTATACTAAGACTTACCGTCTTTTTTTGTTATATAAAAATTATAAAAATATATGTATTCACGAAAATTCGAATACTAGATTTCGAAAAAAATATGAACAAGAATAAGAATTTTTTACCATTTGAATGCTCCTGCAGTGACTCTTCTTGGACTGGCTTGAATACTATTGAAGAGAATTATTTGCCCTCGGTAATTCCTCTCTTAGTTCTTATTATCGTCCAAAATTTTGTATGCAAACTTATAAAGATGAAATTATGATCATATTTTTAAAATTGTAAATCTTATGACCTATTTTAAGATATGAAATGTAACTTTTTATTTTGAAATTATATTCGTGATTTATAACAGATGGTGATTATCATGCTTTGAGTGGCTTTTGTTAAATAAATTTAGTTATCATCAACTATTTAATATTGTCTAGTGGCAAACGAGGTTTCAAAGTTGGGTTCGAACCCTTTCTTATAAAATCACATAACCCCCTGATGAATCAAATGATCATATGTTATCGTCATACTAAATTAAAATTAACTTTATTTATAATTGTAATGAAAAATAGTTGATATAAGTTTAGTTCACAAAAATTTATATTAAAGAGATCAAAAATAAATTAAATCTTATATAATTTATATTTAGATATTTTAAATTTATTTTATTTAATTTAAAATATATTATTTTCAATTTAAAATTACTCGATAAAAGACTTTAACTTTGATTTATTGGATTGAATTAAAGAATTTTCTAACTCTAAAATAAATAATTTTTATATTTATATATTTGCCCAACATTCCTCGTTCGCGAATGGCTTTGCTGTCCATAAAAATGGTCTTTGGACGCCCGAGTGGTTCCATTCCAAGTCCAAAGGTCACTTTCGGTGGTGGCATGTGATGACGTGGCATCATTTAGTGTCCATTCCATAACAAATGACGACGGTTACAGAATTTAAGCGCATTCAAATTCTAAATTTCAAAAGAAAAAGAAAATGAAAAAGGAAAAGAAAAAAAATAATAAAAATAGAAATAAAGATTCACGAAATTTTCACCCAAAACAAACAACGAGAAAAAGGAAAACAAAAAATATCTTTTACGTACGGCATTTGTGTGGCCTTGGCCAACCTCAATCTCTCTCTCTCTCTCTCTCGCTCTCGATTATCTGCTCAAACATCTTCGTTTCAAATTCGTTTCTCGATATCATTACTTCTTCTTCTTCTTCTTCTTCTTCTTTTTCTTCTCTCTCTACTGGTATCTCTCGGTCTCTCTCTCTCTCGCTCTCTCTCTCTGTCTAGAGTTCAATTCAATTTGGTTTCATTTGATTGAATTTTGATTGTTTGTGATTAGTTTAATTCAATGAGATTGCTCTGCTCCGATTCCGATGCTTCCTAAGCGAAAATGGCCTCTACTTCTTCCATGTCAGGTGACAATCTCTCTCTCTCTCTCTCTCTGTTTTTCTTTCCTGAGAAATTAGGTTTTGATTTTCTTTTGTTGATTATGTGTTTGTCAGTGTCTGTAGAATGCGTGAGCATATGTATGCTTTGGAAAGGAGAGACGAGTGGAAGATACGATTGCGGTGTTCTAACATGTGCTTGGAAAGCTCCGAGAGTACTCACTGGATTTCTTGCTAGCACTGCCCATCCTCCATGTTCTTCATTGTCGTGCTCGCAAATTGGGAGGAGAAATCGCTTCAAATTTGTAAGGACTTGACAGAATTTGCCATAGAATGTTGAGTGATGAACTTTTAATTCTTTGACTCTTGAATTCTTTTTAGCCAAGTAGTTGTGTCTTGTCATTTCTTTTATGTTTTTTGAAAATCATGTGCTTTGACTGTTAACTGGGACATTGCTATTTGTCACAAGCTGGAATTCTCCTGTTATGTCATAATTGCTTTAACATGTTGGTGAGAAAATTAGAGAAGATATTCTTTGTAGATATAGAAAAAGATGAAGAAGCAGTGAGCCCAAATGGTGGCATCATCCTATCAATTATTGTATTATTTAATGTTTGTAATAATATAAAACAATGAAATAACATCCGTCCATAAGCTTGAGCTTTTGGAATAGATCGTTGTTTCTTGAAAATTAAAATAGTTTCGGTGCAAGATGTTCTGAGTCTTGAATAATGCCGTGCCCCTTTTCACCCATTTAAAATTCTACATGATTGGATGAATTAACTAACACGTAAGGGGGAGTGTAAAATATAAAATACTCAATAATATCTCCTTCCATAAATTTGAGCTTTGGAGTGGATGGTTATTTTACAAATTTTAAGAATGTTGAACTAGGTTTCACTGATTAAAAACCTGTCTTTCCCTTGTTTTCAAGGAATTACCATGGTTGTGTTCAGATTTGTAATTTATATAGTGAAGGAAGTGTTCTGGGTGCTGTGTTTTTAGTAAGTGAGGTGGCCTAAGTGGTGTCTAATTTAGGTTTTCTGCAAGAGTTTTGTGTTATGCTTACAAGAAGCTCATCTTGCATTAGACATTTAAAATTCACTTTGGAAGTTGAAGGGAGTCTTCTGAGATGCAGTTATAGATAACTCACCTGTAAGAAGTTTTAGTTTATTTGCCTCCATAGGACAATGAATTTACATTATTCAAATGTTTGATTTTCCACGACAATTTGCTTGATGTAGTCTTTTGTTACAAAATGCTGCACAAATGAGTCCTTACATAATATAATATCACTCATGCATGAATCATGTCTTTTATGGATCCAACTAGTAAAGAATGTTGTTTATTCATTTTGAAGCGTAATCAATTTCTAGCTTGAAGGAAGTCTTAGCATGTGGCATTTCTAGACATATTGTATTTTGGTAAAAAAGTTCAATTTGTTCAACATGATGGCAGTAAATTATTTCCCGATTAGTCGAGGCTGGATTGGAAGGTCATGAGATGCAATAAATGAAGTAGGAAAACAGTAATGGGATGTGGGATCAAGATGACAATTCTTCATACGGTACGACCTGTTACTAAAATTGTATATATTTTAAAATAAAAACTAAAGCTCAACTAAAACTTATGTCCTAAACAAGCTGGAATAGGCTACATGAGTTTGTTACTTTTTTTGGGGCAATGTATAGATGTACATTTGTTTTGTAGATCCCCATAGTTACTTTTGGGTGGAGAAAAATGAGAAGGCATTTGAGCAGAGGGAAAATGCTCCATTCTTAATCGTGGATAATTTGCATGGAGCCCATTATTTGTAACATTCTAATGGTTTTTCTGGCAATTATGATGATGCTCTTGCTTCTTCAATTGCAGTCTCTTAAGAACTGTATGTTGATGTGTTTCTTTATTGCAAAGCATTTGATCTATGAGAAGGAAATTGTTGCTTTTCTTGTACTAAAAGAAGTTGTTGGCTTTTGTCCATATCCCAGTGGAGGAAGAATGGATTCTTTTATGGGCTTTAGTCACATGGAAGTGAGAGTGGTTCCTTTGCAGCATGCTGAAGCTACATTTTTCATCATTCTATTCTCTTCTTTCTCAAATCTTTAGCCAAATTACATTTGTATCTGGCGTTTCTTGGGGCATGGGTGGTTCTAATTGCTCAAGCCACACTGTGGTCAATTTTCTCCTTTAGGCGTGTCCAGGGTTTTCACTTAACAGAGACGTTTGTTCTTCTTTCAATCAGCTAGTGCAGAGAGAGAGAGAGAGAGTGCAAGAGAAATTATGTGAGAATCTCTCCATTTGTAAGAAGCAAATTCTATGTGTTTATTATTTCGTTTTGCGTATGCCTATAAAGTTGTGTCCTTATAGCTCCTTATATACTTTATATTGTTGATGTGATATTGAGTTACCGAATAGAAGAAATGAGATGATTTACATTCCTTGTTTAATCTGTGGCTGTTGTCTTGATCATAGGAAATCAATTTGCCCATATCTAATCGTTGGAATTTTTAAGGAAAATCTTGCATTATGTTTCTTGCCACTTAACATCTCCTTTTCTCCCTGTTGCTTGGCACAGCAATGTGAATTCCCTTATGGGGGAGGCTGGCACTCCGTGGGGTCCTCTAACTTCATGCATTCTGGAAGACTCTTTAGACCAAGTTTCCTCCATATTGCTTGTCAAAATCGGCGGGTGCACTCCTCTTCATCCTTCTCCTCAGAACAATGCAAGGCCATTTCACCTGAAAGGTTATGGGAGGTACAGCTAGCATTTTTAAAATTGGCTGCAATATTGTCATTGGTGATTATTATTATTTCAATTGCGGGCAAAAAGTTTGCTCTATGACATGCTTGTTCGTTGATCATGTTGTTAATTGTGTGTTATTTTGGGGTCTAATGCATTCCTCTATGCCTTTTGTCAGCAGAATATGTTATTACCAGAGAAGACTGAACTATGTGGACTGAATGTTTTTCTTTCTTTTTTTGGCTGGGTGGAAGGGGGGTTCAGGAGCTTGAAGTTGTCTTGGCCTAAGTGTGCTCATTTAATATTTTCCCTTTCTGTAGTGAAAAAGTTGAATTCAGATAATGGTTGTGGCTGTGCAGGTAACATGAACTAGTTTTTGTTGTGGCCTGGCTTTTAGGAAAAGAAAAAAGGAGAGAAGGGAAACTGTATAGAAATTCTGGAAAAATCAGTAGTTGGTTGTGACTGAAAATCTCTTGAAACGATCTCGATTAACTGTCTTGTAAGTTGAGTTCCATGAATTATGTCTTGCAATTATATAAGACCCTGAATGAAACTGGTATTATGATTGACCATTACTGGTGTCTCAGAACCTTTGCATGCTTTCTGTAGATTGCAGAGTTATAAGACCCTCTTTCTTAAGCAGGCTTTTTCAGCATAAACAGTTCTTCTGTTGTTTATAGCATTTTAATGTATCTGCATGTATCATGTAGAAGTCATTGATTTCTAAATGATTTCTTCATGCATATTAACTTCTAGTTGTCTATTACTAGTTTGAGAGAACGCCCAATTTGATGTTAACAGGATCTGAAACCCACGATTTCCTACCTTTCTGCCAAGGAGTTGGAATTGGTCCATAATGCTCTAAACGTAAGTTGTTCTCTCTCTCTCTCTCTCTGTCTTTCCCCCCTATATATTTATGTACACACATATATATGTTTCCCCTTTTACACAAGAAGTTGCATGCCCTCCATCGGAGACTTTTTTTTAAAATTTTTAATCCTTCTTACTATGACAAAAGCTCTTGGCTAAATGTTTTTTTGACTGATTTGACTGATACAGCTAGCTTTTGAGGCTCATGATGGTCAAAAGAGACGCAGTGGAGAACCTTTCATTGTACATCCAGTTGAAGTTGCAAGGATTCTGGGTGAACTTGTGAGTTATTCAAATTTAAAGACGTGTTATCTTCGATGGCTTTGTAGCAATTATATTTAGATTGCACTGCACATCTGAGAATCAAACTGTCAAACAATTGCTGCATAGGAGCTGGACTGGGAATCAGTTGCCGCTGGCTTGCTTCATGACACAGTTGAGGATACCAATTTTGTAACTTTTGAAAGAATAGAGGAGGAGTTTGGTGCTACTGTTCGCCATATTGTAGAAGGAGAGACTAAGGTGCTCCACTATTTCTAACAATAATGATCAAAACTTATTTTCACATAGAGTGGCTCTTTGGATTGTTAGAAAAAGTTCTGTAGTTGTTTTTAAATAACCCAATGTTTACTTTGTTTCTTACAATTTAGGTATCCAAGCTGGGAAAACTCAATTGTAAGAATAAGAACAGTTCTGTACAAGATGTAAAAGCTGATGATTTGAGGCAGATGTTTCTTGCTATGACAGAGGAGGTGGTTTCTTGTTAAATTCTTCCTTGTGTTGGACCTTGGATTTGGAAACAACTCCTAAAAACTGATGGCTCTAGTTGCAGGTTCGTGTAATCATTGTCAAATTAGCTGACAGATTACATAACATGCGCACGTTGTCTCATATGCCTCCACATAAGCAGGTGAGTTGAATTCATTTTTGGACAATAATTGTCATTAACTTAATATCTGGTAGTTTTATGCTATTTTCTTCTCCAGACCAGCATTGCGACTGAAACACTGCAGGTGTTTGCTCCTTTAGCAAAGCTGCTAGGAATGTACCAAATTAAGGTGAGATGATCATACTTGTCGTTGTCAGTTGTGTGTTCCTCATATTATTATGCTTCAGCTTTAGCTGCAAGATTTTGATACTGTTGTAGGTTCATTTTAAATTTCAACTTGGTGCAAAGTAAACACTCTTGGACACTGAATTGTGGTTATCCTTTGAATGGTATAAGTGGATGTCAGTTCCATGATCATGGACATAGTTTAGAATTTCATCTTTCGTGAGTTGGGCATGGCCCATGTGACCATCCATTCATATAAGTAGCTATTTTTATTGGATGCATCTTGCACTGCTAAATGAGTCTCACTTTAAAAGGTTTATATCTCTACTACATGCACTGAGGAGGCAACATAGTTTCTCATGTTCTACGTATTTCCACTTTGGACTTCACACATCAATCCTGCTGAATGTCAATTCATATGTGTGTGTATATATATGTATGTATGTATTGTATATTTATATTTGTATATAATATATGCATAATTTGTTGCCCTCCTTCCCCAACCAAACTTGACAAAGCCTTATATTTTGCCCGTTTTGTATGGCAATAAATTATTCATTTGACTCTATATCTGACTAAGTTTTCAGAGTAACTGCTAGGTCTTTGTCCTTCCCATCTGTTTTTAAGATTTAGTCTTGAAGTAGGTTAATATAAGCCACATGAATTTGTTCCCTGGCTTTTACTCTTGTTCTGCTAGTTTGTGTATTCATTTCCTTCTGGGGCATGAGTGGCATGGCACATCATCATATTTAATGTGCAATTCTGTATGTGTATCTGTATTTAATTATGTAGTAATAACACGCTTATGATGGGTGGCAGTCTGAACTTGAGAATCTATCCTTCATGTACACAAATCCCCAAGATTATGCTAAAGTCAAGCGAAGAATTGTGGAGCTACATAAAGAACATGAGAAGGAACTAACAGAGGTATTTGCTCTCCTTGTCTTCCAGGATGACTCCAGGCTGTAGACTGCATTTTTTATCTTTCCCATCTCTCTGACGTAATTTTGAACCTACCACCTAACTTTTGATTTGTTTTTGTTTCAGGCAAATAGAATACTAATGAAGAAGATTGAGGAAGATCAATTTTTAGACTTAATGACAATGAAGACTGAGATTCGCTCTGTTTGTAAGGAGCCTTACAGGTCAGGCATTATTCATCCCATGTCAAATCAATAAAATTTCTTATTTTAGTATATATAAATCATGCCTTTTCTTGTCTCTAGATACATGAAATTGTTCTTGATTGCCTAATTTTATTGTAGCATTTGATGTTTTTTGCAAACCGCTTCTTGAGTTTGTACTCAAAGATTTTTTTACTTCCTCTTCATTCAATGATCTTGAACTAGATATACTAGCACTTTCCTGTTGTTCTTGTGGTAGGTTTCAGTGATCTGGCAATTAATTTAATTATGTATGAAGATATTTTCAAGGGCTTATCCTCTTTTGCTTGTGATCTGCCCCTTCCACCCTTCTCCTTTTTCATCTTTTAAAGGGGATTGCTTATCCTTTCTGATATACAATCTTCTCTTATCTATTAATTCTTTAATATGTTTGTTTCATGTTGTAACTGTCACCCAATGCTTTGCAAGACCTTGTTGGGAGTGTATTTTGTGACTGTTTACCATATTTTTTTATGGTGTGGGCCAAGTGCTAGAATTAAAACTTACTTACAGGTTAATGTATGACTGTTGTTGTTCATTGCAGCATCTACAAGTCTATGCTGAAATCTAAAGGTTCAATTAATGAGATCAATCAAATTGCGCAGGTCTGCTATAATATATGCCACAAAACTTACTTTAACCCAATTAAAGGCTCAAGAAACTATTTGATTTAGCTCCCTCACATGCTGCTGTGTGTTGTTATTTTCCAGCTTCGTATTATCATAAAACCAAAACCTTGCATTGGAGTTGGGCAGCTGTGCAGTGCACAACAGGTGAATCCTGAACAATGTCCAAGTGTGAACTTTATTTGATGTCAGAGTACACCAAAACTGCCAATTTATGACCTCTCTAATAGAAGTTCCTTGTTCAGATATGCTATCATGTGCTTGGGCTGGTCCATGAAATCTGGACTCCTATTCCCCGATCTGTGAGCATCTTTTAATTGGTTTAGGCATTTAGAAAGGTCTGTTATTGGTATGTCAGGCAATAATTTTGTTTCTCAATGGCAGATGAAAGACTATATTGCAACACCTAAGCCTAATGGCTATCAAAGCCTCCACACAACTGTTATTCCATTTCTCTATGAGAGCATGTTTCGGTTGGAAGTTCAGGTCTGTTATTCCTTTTCTGAACACTCTTCTTTACAAAAGATAGAAGGTTGTGCCTATGGAATGATCTCGTAGCCTCTTTTTTCAAATTAGTTTTTTACTTCCTTTAAGTTTACTTGCAATGCACCTAGTTTTATGAAGACTCGCCTTTTGTCTTGGCAGATTAGAACCGAAGAGATGGACCTGATAGCTGAGAGAGGCATTTCTGCTCAATATAGTGGCAGAGTATTCGTTACTGGTTTGGTTGGACATGCAATGCCTAATGGTAGGAACTCCAGAGGGAAACCTGTCTGTCTCAACAATGCAAACATTGCTCTCAGGGTACTCTTTCTTTTCTTCTTTGCAAGATTTATCTGTTAAAGATTGTTTGTGACAGAATGTGTTGACGAACCACTTTTAGATACCCTGACATTGATGCTAACTGTATGGATGAAGTCCTTTTTTGCCTCCAGATTGGCTGGCTTAATGCTATTAGAGAATGGCAAGAGGAGTTTGTTGGCAATATGAGCTCCAGGGAATTTGTAGACACTGTCACAAGAGATTTATTAGGTAGCCGTGTCTTTGTGTTCACGCCAAGGGGTGAGGTAAGATAATTGGTTAAGTTCACGTTAATAACATGTGGGTACATAATGGCCTTCTTATGTTTTCACCCTTCATCAGATAAAAAATTTGCCAAAAGGAGCGACAGTTATAGACTATGCTTACATGATACATACAGAAATGGGAAACAAAATCGTGGCTGCTAAGGTAATTTTCTCACTTTTGTTGAATGCATATTTTGCTCGTTGTCAGATTTTGATTCAGATAATTTTGCAGGTCAATGGCAACTTTGTTTCCCCGATGCATGTACTTGCAAATGCTGAAGTTGTGGAGATCATAACATACAATGTAAGTATTTTATTTTTCTTTTGTGGCCAAATAACATATAATTTAAGTTGTATTATTTACTTTAGCTCACAACAGTTCCCTGTACCTGTTTGTCTTTATAATCTGACTAGTTTCTCTGATTTTCTATTCTTGAGTTTTCTAGTGTCAATAAATATTTAGTTATATTTTCTGTAAATATGCTAAAAAGTCATCTAGATTCTGTGATGTGTATGTCTGTGTGTGTACAGGTGCATGGAAGTTCCTTCAAATTTGAGTAAAATTGCATTGCTGGTTACCTATTGTATGAATTTATTTTAGGCGAAGCATCAAGTTTCTTATTTTAATGATTTTAGTATCTTGAATCTATTATCCTCCTTATGTTGGCAATTTAAAATTTGTACCAGGTTCTGGTAGTAATTTGAAAATTAAAGTCATCTCTTCTCCCAAATCTTGATTGTGATGGCATTGCTTTGCAGGCACTCTCAAATAAATCTGCTTTTCAGAGGCATAAACAGTGGTTGCAGCATGCAAAAACGCATAGTGCACGCCACAAAATTATGAAAGTAAGTGTTCTTATGGTCTTCTTTTTTACCATTTATATCATTCTGCCCAGCTTTTCTTTAAATGAAGTTTATTGTTGTCTAGTTCCTGAGAGAGCAAGCAGTTTTGTCTGCTGCTGAGATAACAGCAGATTCAGTAAATGACTTTGCTGCTGATTCTGAGGATGAGGGTGGAGTGGAGGAATTCTCAGATTACACCAACAGTCGCAAGCCTAGATGGGAGAAAATCCTTTTTAATGTGATGGAACTGTCATCCTCAACAAGTTCTGAAAATATCTTGCACTTCCAAAATGGCAGTGTTGTTCCCAAAGTGAATGGGAAACATCGCAGGCATGTTCAGCATGTAAGTTTGAAGGCTGAAGGGGAGTTTTTGATGCAGGGAAATGGTGTTGCCAAGATTAATGCTAATATGCCAATGTACAAGGAAGTTCTGCCTGGTCTAGAAAGCTGGCTAGCTAGCAAGGTTACCTCTTGGCACAACCATGAAGGGCACTCTATCCAATGGTTATGTGTGGTTTGTATTGATCACAAAGGTAAATTTTCATATCCAAGATGTTTTTGTGCTTCTAGTTTTGCAGAGAGATCGGGTCATGTAATGCTTGGCAGGTTGATGCTATTTCTACTTGTAGTATAAGCCATGGGATGTATTCTTGTGATGTGTGGGATCAATTGACTATCTTAAAGTCCTTCCTACTCGACTTTTTACGTTCCTTGTAGATATTATTTCTGTAATTTTGTAAGCTCAACTCGGATTTTGTACTTTGGTGATCAATCAACAATATGGAAACAAATTTTCAGGTATGATGGCTGAGGTCACTGCTGCTTTGGCAGCTGTAGGCGTCACCATATGTTCTTGCATGGTAAGTAAAGTTTGGATTCGACATCTTAACGCATGGTGATGCCACTTTTTTCGTTAATCAATGTTTACCTCAATCTTTTTTCTTTTTTTCTATTTTGATATCCATGCAGGCTGAAATTGATAGAGGAAGGGGAATGGCAGTAATGCTATTTTACATTGAGGGGAGTTTGGATAATTTGGTGAGTGTGCCGAAGATTGATTTTTTCGCATTAGGGCTTTTAATTTTATTTTGATCTCTGAGCTGTTTCTTTATTTGACAGGTCAATGCTTGCTCGAAAGTGGTTTTGATTCTGGGGGTTCTAGGATGGTCGACAGGTTGCAGCTGGCCAAATTCAACTGAAGATCACCAATTACTAGAAATTTAGTTCTCATCAGCATCAGCAGCGCCAGCAACCTTCAATTATCCCACCCAGCAAACGGAGGACAGTGGTATGAAGTTTTGTTCCCAGAAGCCCATGGATCTTGTGTCTTACAAATTAAATTTTGGATAGCTAGTCATAGTTCTGAGGGTGAGTATTGGCGTATCGGTAAAATTGCTCCTTTGATGACCTTGAGATCATAAGTTGGAGACGTGGAAACAGTCTCTTTGCAAAAATGCAAGAGGAATATTGCGTCCATATATGTGTGTCATCCCCTTATCTCGCACTAAACCGGAGAGTACTTTATGCACCGGATAAGCACTTTATACCTAGTCATAGTTCTCATTTCTCTCTTTGAAAATTGTTTTATAATAAACCAGCAGCAGCCAAATGAGCGTGTCTGCGAAGTAATTCAGGACACTGTATATAGAAGAAAAGAGTGACAATTAGGTTTTAGTTATACACATGGAATCGTACACATGTATAGATACTTGCAGAGAGGGCGCAGGGTAAATTTTATACAAATGTTTAGACACAGCTTTTGCTGTCTCCTTTTTCCTTCTATCCTGATGTAATTTAGTTATCAATAGAGAGATCTTTTCTTTTTCATTCCAAAAAAAAAAAATATTCTGTTAAATGGCAATACTTCACTAGAACTGGATGGCTATAGGATGTCTGATTTCAGGAGATACCGACTGATGTAGGTGAATATTCTTGGGGCAGTCCTCTCTCTTTTTAAGGTAATTTTAGGGATTTTGAAGGTGCATATTCATGGTTACTGCAGTAATCAGAATTTTTTTTTTTTTTTTTGGGGTACATGTAGCCATCAGAACCAGGAGACCAAATTAATGTGCATAAATATGTAAATCCAAAGCAAAACTCTGTTATTACCTTAACCAAAACATGAAAAACATAAAATAAAAGGAAACAACTTACGACGCCTACTCAACTTGACATGACATAGTCAGAAAAGAAATGGGACACAAAATATACAGTAGAATCACCCAACACATACAGGAAGAGTAGTGCTATCAACGAGATATAAAACCAAATATGCAATTTGGTTTTTGCATTCCTGAGGCGATCAGACTTAGGATTCCTATGCCATTTTCTCCTATGGAATTCATAGTCATTGTCTTGTATGTAATCTGCTCCTGTCGTCACCATGTCACTTGCATTCTCATCCTCATCCTTGGTTTCATCTTTACTTTCTTCGATCTCCTCAGTCTTCTCTAAATTCTGAGAACTGAGCTTGAGCTTCACAGGGTTGAATTCCTCTATTGACTCTGCAGGCCAAACTGCCTCGGCAGTTGAATCCATTGAAGAGTCCCCAGTCCCTTCTGAGCTCTCCCTCTCCTCCTCCTCCTCCTCCTCCTCTTCATCGTCCATTAAACTCTCTTCTGCATACTCTTCTTCTTCATCTTCTTCTTCTTCAACTGGTTTCCTTTGATCCTCGTATTCTAAGTTGGACTTGTCTTCATTACCCATATCAGAAACTTGGTCCAGTGTCTCAAGTGCAATGGTATCAGCCTTTTGCATGTCTACATCATTGGCGCTCTTGTTACTACCTTCAAATGGTAAATCTTGCACTTTGACCGAATAATTATCAGAGAGTGAAACTCTTTCCTTTGGTTTCAAATCATCAGATGCTATAATTTCTCCTTCATAAGCTCCATATTGTGTCTCAAGTGCAGGCTCCAACTTGTCATCCTGAAACCAGTTTTTTCATATCATTCTCCTACATGATATTTGTTTATACAATGTCGGACTATGCTACACATAGAACAAGTCATTTTGTATTATATACAAATATACAGTCATTGTGCCCTTTAGATATCAAAATCAAAACTAAAATTTATATTAAAATGAAATTTACAAAATTATATTTATTTATTATTTATATTTAATTAATTTTAATTTTAATTATTAATATCTAAACTTTTACTATTAAAAATTTTAATTAAAAAATTGGATGATTTGAAAGCTAAATACCATCTAAAAGTTAATTATTTACATGGGCAGGGATATCACACGATGCAAGAATAATCCCTAGGAGTCATATTCAACAAGCAAAAGTTGTTGACTTCGGACAACAGATTATGTGGAATTTAAAACCATAAGAAAATGAAGGATTACCGAAATCTTAGTTGACTTCCCCATCTCTGATGATCCATCGCTGCACCCAATCGGATCACAAAACAAATTAGTAAGTTACATAAACCTAATTGTGTGTGTTAGTGTGTGTGTGTGAGAGAGAGAGAGAGAGAGGGAGAGAGAGATTGACCTGGATTGAATTTGGATAAGAGAGCGAAGCCCATCACGGACATCATCCTTGTCAAATGAATTCCTATTATTTCCATTGTTGTTCTCCACCTCTTTCAACTCATCAAAGGATTCTTCTTCTTTTACATCTTCCTTCTTCTTGTCTATTGCTCTTCTTTTATTCCAATGATTGGATTTGATCTTGAAAGCTGTAATCACCCCAACAGCAATCAAAGCACCACCCCATATAATAACACCCCCAATACCACCACCACCACCGCCACCACTGATCACTATCTTCTTCTTTCTCTCTTTATTTCTAGCCATCATCATCGTCTTCTCCTCTTCCATATTCTCTAGATTTTGCTTATTAGAAAAAAAATGGAATTGAGAAGTCCGTTTTTTGACCGCCGATGCTGAGCTTCTTTTTATTGAGGATGAGAGCGGTGTGGAAAAATTCGGAGTGAGAATCGGACAGCAATTTTGACAAAAACTCCCTCCCTCTGTCTCTCTCTCTCTCTCTCTTACTGGCACTGGTTAAGTCCCAAAGTGTGGGGAAGTGTTTGTTTCGTTTTGCTTTGGTTGACAAAAGAATAAGAGGCACTCGAGATTCTTCTGGTGTTCACCCACCATCTGAGGGTCCTTATCGTGTTACTGTTTCATAGAATTCATACGAATGGATTTGTAACCCTTGATTATAATCCGACGGTGATAGATAAAGTGATCGGTCACACCTAAAAATAATTATTATCTTTCTTGTCAATTTGTCAGAGTTTGGTCGATCTTGATCACCTCATATAGATTAAAGTGGGCCAAAGGAAGATTCCTGAATGTTCATCACAAAACCTAATTCTTATCCAAATCATTCAATTTTGTTCGTTCAGATCCCGGTCCCCTTGATTGCTCTTGTGGAAACATAAGCGAAAATATTGATCCACGCATGAATCTTTATTAACCATAAATTTTTCTTTAATGAAATTAATTAAATTTTGATTTAATTGATTTTATATATACTTGGGTTAAATTAATTAAATGCATAGATTTATGGTAATAGATTCATGAATTTTAATATACAAACATATTATAATTAACTTATTATAATATGTATGCTGTTCATTTTTTTTTTTTTAATTTTGTTATATGAGATTTGAATTTTGAATTTGAAAAGAGAATTATAATCACTAGATTGTCCCGAGAGACAATCAGTCGATTCTATATAGATTTGTGGATTTCAATTCAATTATTTTGTATAAACTTTGACATAGTTTTATAAACTTATATTATATAAATCCATTGTTATAACTTTTGATTTTATATAGAATTGTTTGATTGATTATTGTATTCATTTTTATTAATAGATTTATTATAATATATCTATGAATATATCTTATCCAGATCCACTGCAATAAGTTTAAGCGATATAATTGGTAATTGAATGAAATTATGTTCTTTTATTTTAAGAGTTCAAAAAAAATAAAATCTATGTATATACATATATATTTTCAAAACACGCGGCAAAAGTTCAGGTCGACTTATTTCTAAAATCATGAAGCTAAATCCGAAAATCTTCGGATATGGTACAAGTAAATAATTATTTTACCAATAACATCTTTAGAAATAAATTATTTTTATATTAAAAATAAAATAATAAAACCCTGAAAGTGAATTTGATTTTCAGGTTTGATTTACAAGATTTTTTGAACACCCCTAATAGGCTAACTCCAACGTGCCCATTCTTTTTATAGGAAGTAGGATTCTTTTACGATCTTTATAGCTATAGAATCTCTTTATTTTTATTCTCTATTCTCTGATTCGATTTCAATTGATTACATCTCTTTATACAAAAAAAAATTATAATCATTGAAGCATTATTTGACAATTATTATTTTTTACGATATAAGATAATAAAATAATCGATAATTATTAGATAATGATTCAATAGCTACAAACTCAATAGAGAGTAAAATGAGAGTGGTTGGCACTTTTTAAGGCTATTTACTTAGGCTTGAGAATTGAGCTTTGTGAGTTGGGCCTCTCAAAATTTTTTAGGCCCAAGCCCGGTTTCGGCTCGAGAAATCATGAAAAATCCAAACTCGAGCTTAGCCCAAAAAATTAAATGGGCCTCAAGCCCATCTCAGGCTAGAACTAAGCCCGAACAAAAGAGAGAGAGAGGAATCACACCTTTCACCGTTGAATCGCCGATGTTGGACCTTCGATTGCTCTTCATCGCGCAAGATTGAACTTTGGTGCAAGGATTTGTTGTTATCTTCGTTTGCTCATCATTGTTCGCCTTCTCCATGGTCATTTAATCCTTCGATTGCCTTCAATTCAGTCTTTGGCCTGCAAGTAGTCCGTTGTCCAATCATCTTTGCACAATCGACTGCCATCATCGATTGCATTGAAAACCATTCCCGCGCGAATGAACTTTTTGGACTTGAAATTATGGATATGAGAGAGAGATGATAAAATCCTAGCAGAACCCTAATCTCATTGGGATTGTGCAACTCATTGATTGTGCGTCTCAGACGACAGAGATGCACAATCCCAAAGAAATGAAGCACAATCTCTGGTAAGACACTTTCTGGAAATTGTTAGGCTTTTGTTGGTCGGGTTTTTATCGGGCCAAGCTCATCGATGTTTAGCCTCGGTCTCGTAATTAAAACAGGCTTAAAAAATGGGCTCGAGTTCGACCCGACCCTAAAATGAATCGAGCTCAGCCCTTCAAAACGGGCCGAGCTTGGGCCAACCCGATCCAATTGTCAGTCCTATATATACTCTCCTTTTTTTTTTTAATAGATGAAGCTATAGTAATAATAATTTAAATTAAATATTTTCCTTCTTTTATAATTTTGATTTATCTAGAATGAACAATAACACTTGGATCGTAAATAAATATCTGCCGTAAAGAAGCATTATCACGTTTATTATCACTGCTATCTTTTTCATTTCTCCTCTCCGTATAGTACAACAATTCATGTAATTTCATTTCATTTGTAATATTTCTGTCCCAGGATTTTTGAAATTATTGACATTTATTTGTTAATAATAGATATAATGCAGAGATAAAAATATAATCTTTTCAGTGTAAATAAATAGGGGGAGATGCCTCATTTCTCCCCCATCAGATCCTTAATGCGACATTTAATCGAAGGAGAGAAAAGAATGTAATTCCAAAAGATTTCGATTTACCAAAGAATCATGAACGATACGTGATACGAGATACGAGAAGATTTTTCCTACCCACACCCATTATCCCTTACCAAATCACTGTCTAGAGGGAGAGAGAGAGAGAGAGAGAGAACAAATATTAAAGAATATACCTATATATGTTTTTTGAGGAAAAAAGGGACAGGCTGACGGTGGACTGACGGATAAACAACACGAATGACCCCGGTTCGTACTTGTGTCTGTCTCCCACCCCCTCCACCTCCACTACAAATTCTCGGTCTTCTCTCCTTCCTCGTCACATCCAACCTCATACAGAAAACCCCCCACTCGTTAACATCGTTCTCTCTCCCTCTCTCTCTCTCTCTCTCTCCTCAATTTTCTCTCTCTAAGAAATTTAGTTCCAGTAATAATACTTAGCAAGAATGTGCGGCGGTGCTATAATTGCTGACCTCATTCCACAGGGCCGCAACGGCGTTAACCGTCGCGTCTCCGCCTCAGACATTTGGTCTGATTTCGGCACTCAATTCAAATCCGATACCGTCCCTTTCTGTTCTCTCAACAACAAACGACAGCCCCTACCCCATGATTCCTCTTCCGGTACGTCCTCTCTCTTCGCATTCTCTCTTCTTCTTTCATCTTGGTGATTGAACTTTACAATTTATTGTTTCTCTTTGTGGAATTTTGTGGAACAGGTGATGAGAATGAACAGCCTCGGAAGAAGAGACAGAGGAAGAATCTCTACAGAGGGATCCGACAACGTCCCTGGGGCAAATGGGCCGCCGAGATTCGCGATCCCAGAAAAGGGGTTCGGGTTTGGCTCGGTACCTTCAACACTGCTGAAGAAGCCGCTAGAGCTTATGATAGAGAAGCTCGGAAAATCCGAGGAAAGAAAGCCAAAGTCAATTTCCCCAACGAAGATGACAACGATAATCATCATCTCCAAACCCCAAATCTGAATTCTCCGTATACGGAAAACGGATTCAACTGTGGGTTTTCCAACAATCTGAATCGGGTCGATCCATTTACCCAAAACGGGTTCTACAGCTTTTCCGCTTCAAACCCATCTGCTGAATCTGTCCTTGTGAATCGCTCGGGTTCGGGTTCCGGGTCCGATCATGACAACGCGGCTGGTGTGAAGGTGAAAGAAGAGGAAAATGAGAAGGAAGAGAAACGTGAAGTTGTTGCGAGCAAAGAACCAACGGTGATCGAAGTTATTGATGTTGATCACGAAAACGAGGTGCAGAAACTGTCCGATGAATTGATGGCTTATGAGTCGTACATGAAATTCTATCAGCTTCCATATCTCGACGGACAGTCGTCGATGCCGAACGCCGCCCCGGAGAGCGCCGTTGGCGATGGTCCCGTTGACCTCTGGAGTTTTAATGACGATGATGTCCCTACCCAGTGACGTCATCCTTAAATTCATCGAGCAGCATTTTCATCAAATAAATTAATCCGGTTTTTTTTTTTATTTAATTTTTTTTTGTCCTTCGCGAGTTTAGTTTGTACATGTCTATAGTTTTGGTAATTTGGTCACCAGTCCTAGGTCAATTTTTAATGTTATTTTCTGATTTTCCTAGATTTTGATGTTATATGAGAAGCTGCTGTAATTTTGAAATTGCAATGAATTTAAATTCCCCTGAGCAATGACCTACTTCATCGTTCTTGGCAAAAGAGACCCAAAAAGATAAAATAAAATAAAAATTTTAATAATATGGAAAGAAAGGGCAACAATGGATGTAAATGATATGTTCTTTAAAATTAATTAGGTTACATGCTTCAAACAAAGCTTGTTCTAAGGAGCTCCTTTCATCATCCCACCCCTTTCTTTTAAGGGTCTTTTTAATTTTTTATTTTTGTAACAGAAGAGATACAAATTTTCATCTATTTCTTAAAATGGAAATCAAACACTAGGAAAAGGTTATATCACATAAAAGATTTCATCTTTTGCTGCTGGAAAAACATAAATTGAATAGAAATCGGGAAAGGGGGCCTTTTGCATTGACAACCCCTTTTCCTCACATTTCTGATTTTGGAAAAACTCTTTCCTATCGTCTCACTAACTTCATGCACAAGTAGACAAACTGGGGGGCAAAGAGGTCAAATCGGAGTTACAGTAAATCCAAAGACAGTAGTGGGAGAAAGCCAAAAAAAGAAATATATATTAAGTTGTTGGGTGGGGGCGGGGTGTTGGTTGAGTTGCGTGTTCGCATGAAACACCAAAGAAAGATGACAGAGGAAGAAAATCCAGGAGCGCGGGTTGTTTTGGGAGACAGCAGTCAAACGAAGGCGGTGAGCGCACACTGGTTTTTTCGGAGCTACCAATTGTACTACCATTGTCAAGCATCTTGAGATTGCCCCTTCCGGCTGCCCGTGGTACTACAAAGCGCGTCTCCGCGTCCTCGCTCTTTCATTTGACCCGCTCCCTTTTCTCTTTTACCATAAAAGGTCCACCGTTACTTTCTCAATTTATTTTTTTTCACTTATCATAAAAATATGTTAGATAATTTAAGTTATAAAATAATTAGATTAGATCTTATATTATAATTTATATTAGTACATTTTAAACAATTCAAAGGATTTTCAAAACATATATTGATAAATATTATTATATAAAATTTAATCTATTTAATTCTATTTAATTATTAAAATTATGGCAATCATAATATCTTTTATTAACTCTCGAATATTATTGTAAATTTTTTTTAAACTCTATTTGAACTTGACATTATAAAGTGGGTAGGGACATCAATTACCAATAAAAAATTAACTCTTGAATTGGAATGGAGCAATTGTATTAAGATTTCTCCCTCTTTATAATGCTCAATTACCAATAAAAAATTATTAAAAGAAAATCTTTGAAGAGATTCTTTCTCTTTTTTTTTTTATACAAAGAGATACAAATAAGGGAGATCGAAATGTGAAATGGAGAATGGATATCACCGAGGGACTAAGATATTCTCTCTTTTTTTTATTATTATTTTTTTGTTACATAGAGGTTCGAACATGAAATTATTGGATTGAGTAGCGGGACTATCGGCCCATTACATTTATCGGAGGAGTGGAAGACATTGTGGTTGGGCCTTCGAAAAGAAGACATGGGCAGTGCTCGGTGTTGGGAAGCTGGCTATTATCGATTGTATTTCAAATCCTGAAATGGGCCAAGGTCGCGTATAAGATTTTAGAGAGTCAGATGGTCTCTGATTCACTATCAGTCTCGTGTTTTTAGATTATAGTCAGATGATATTAATAGATTCATTTAGTCTCAATTGATTCTAATTTTAACTCTGTAAATTGAACCCACATTTTGTATGTGGGCTTTGGCTTGTAAGTTTAATTTTTATTTAGATTTATTTTATTTTAATATTTTACGCTTAATATTTTTAATGAAAAAAAAAAGTAAATGTATAAGATTTTGTAAATAAAGCTTAAAATTTTTCATAGTAATGATCATATTAATAAGATAGAAAAACTTCCATTTTAACTCATCTCGATTTTTCTCAAATGGTTCTAATTATTGTTAAATATACGGTGCTGGATATGAAACATGCTACTCTAAGTCGCAACACAATCACTGCCTAAACATCATGCACACGCCTCAAATACATAGAAGGCAATCGGCATCCTGGAACAATTCACTGCGGGGAGAGAGGGGGAGAGAGAGAGAGAGAGAGAGAGAGAGAGAGAGAGAGAGTTTGGATTCTCGGATAACAATGTTAAAGATGACAAGATTAAGTTGTTCTTTGCAGTAGAACTATTTAAAAAACTATCCATAAAATATCCTTAAAAAAATATAATGAAACAGAGATTTGAACCACTGCTGTTTCCCGGGCAATGGGAGGAAGTGGAGACGAATTGGGATGGGAGCAAAATAAAAATCCATTTTTGTGTTTCAAACATTTTTGTATGAGGAGGGGGAAGGGGATCGGAGGGATTCATGATAATGTCCGAGCTCCTCCAGCTCCAAAGAAACTCGTCCTCTTTGTTTTTGACTTTTTTTTTTTTGGTGGGGAAGAGTAACGGAGAGGGGGATTGTTAGGATAAATTTAAATGTTAATGAAATTTTAATAATATACAAAAATAATTTCTAATACCTATCCTATAATTTTTTGAACATCCAAACAAAAAACCGAGAATATTTTAGGCAGTGTCTGAAACGGTATACAAAATGACAGACAAAATGCATCTTGTTTAGATTATGAAAATAAGGGACCAAAAAATGACTTAAGTTTTTATATTTTCTTTTTTCAGAAGACAGAGAGAGAGAGAGAGACGAAAATGGAAAATATGTAATTTCTTTTTCTAGCTTTAACCTTATTAAAGTTTCGTCTCACTCATTCTGTCTTGTCTCATCTCTTTCTGCTCCCACTCTTGTGAGCTCTCGCTCCCTAAAACTCGAGTCATATTTTTTAAAATGTTTTTTTTTCTTACATCTAGATTTGAATCCGAGATCACAGGATTAATGATAGTGATTATGATCATTAAACTGTTTTTTGAAAATATTTTTTAATATATTGGACAAACCTACAAGATTTTTAATGCATTATACATGTTTGATGGATTTGTTGGTCAATATCTAAAAAACCGTGGGTCTATTTTTCCACTTTTATCTGCTGAAACTAACAAAAGAACAATTAGAATTACCACTCTGGAACAGTATCCTTCATGCATGAAAAATCTATATCAAGGGAATTTAGGTTCTTTACTTGATTGGGCAGGCCTAGGTCCAAAGAATTTCCGAGGCTTCATCGGCCCAACCCATGATTCGAGCAAGTAAAAGGGCCCATTAAGTTCGGAGATGCGTGACCGATATCAGATGGACGAGTTGGAGATCCGTATGGTGAGGTGCATCGCAGAGAATCAAGATAGGGTAGAAACCCTAGCTTTTCATTTGGAGCCACATATAAAAGCTCTCGCATGAGCTCGTGCTGAACCTCTCGAAACATCCTGGAGAGGTTTATAGTGAGAGAGAGAGAGAGAGAGAGAGGAGAGAGAAAATGGTGTCTCTGAAACTCCAGAAGAGGCTTGCAGCCAGCGTGTTGAAGTGCGGTAGAGGCAAAGTCTGGCTCGATCCCAATGAAGTTAATGAAATCTCCATGGCCAACTCTCGTATGTTCTCTCTCTCTCTCTCTCTCTCCTTTTTATTGCTAGGGTTTTCTATGAACTTTGTTACGAATTTTTCCAACTTGTTTCGTATAGATCGGCAAAGGTTTCACTATTTTCTTTATGGCTATGAACATGAATCGGTAGTCTTGCTCTGGTTTATCCACTCGTGTTGGTTAGTGTTTTCTACTGAATATGTTTGCCTTTTTTCTGATTAATTCATCGAAGCATGTTATTTTTGGTTATTTTTCGAATATTTATCATTTCGTTTTGTGATTTCAATTCTATTTTCTTGTTCTCTAAATTGGGGTTTCGTTGTTTTTCTTCAAAGATATTTGGTGGATTGGTAGATGCTTGAGGTTACATCACTTGCTTGTATTGAATTAGGGGTCTATGCTTGATACTGGAATTGAATTAGGGGTCTTCGACAAGTTTATATATTTATCTGTTTTCTTGGTCATCTCAATGACTAAACGATTTGTTTATACCATCAGAAACCCTATCTCACTGCCATCCTTTTAGTCATTTCAATAGCGTTTATAATCACTTCTTATAGAATATCATATAAGCAGTTAGAAGTTATTTTATTCAAGCAATGTAACAACCCACTTTGGAAATAAGATGGAAGAGTTTATAAATTATAAAAATATTTTATAAACTTTAGGATCTTCTAAGTTGTTCAAAATAGGTTTGGGCAAATACCATCATAGCTAACATTTGATAAGTTTTTTCAATAAAAATATTATAGATGTAATGATGCTTTACAGTTTATATAGAAAAATTTGACTTTTATGTGACACAAAAACTAGAGGTGAAATTTTTAAACACAACACTAGCTCTTTTTATAATAAAAGGATATGTATGAACTTTTTACTGTCTTTATGCATTTAGTCATGGCTGTTCTACTAAATTTTTCTGTAGTTTATAATAAAAGGTTAAATATCTAAATGTAGCTAGGTCTTTCTCATTGATGTCATTGGATTCTGAATGCAGGGCAAAACATTAGAAAGCTTGTTAAGGATGGTTTCATCATCAGGAAGCCAACTAAGATTCACTCTCGATCTCGTGCACGCAGGATGAAGGAGGCCAAGAGAAAGGGGCGTCACTCTGGATATGGTATTTTGCTTTTTATATCTGCACCTGACAATATTGGTCTATCTAAAAGGTTGTGAAATTGATTGAGAGTAAATTCATATGACATCACTTGATTATATGTAATGTGCAAGGAGTAGTTCTTGTTTGCAAAACTTTTGAAGGCCAAACTCCTTTCAAGTGACAACACTTTATGTATGAAATGTTCAAGACTTAATTTACTTTTGCAAAGCTCTTGAAGGCTGAAGTTCTTTGTATGACAATATTTCCTTCTGAAACATTCGTAAATGTTATGTGACTATTTGATTGCTATTCATAAAAATGAAGGTGAATCAAGCCTTTGTATTTGAATTTACTTGGGTTGCAAGTTGTGATTAATCTCTGTCATTGTTTAAACCCAAAATGTTTTTTATGTGTGAGGTGAACATGATTTTGTAAACCTTGTTCGTACAATGAGATTCACCCTTATATACTAGTTTTCAATATTTTCATTTTCTGTCCCTTTCTCCCACATCTTTCCCGTTTCTTTATTGGGTTCAAGTGCACCATTTTTCCTTCTTTTGCATGGTATATTTGATTGCAATTGTTCATTCTGTCTTCATCCTTTTATGTATATTTTGAGCTTGTTTTAGCATTGAAACTTGAACAAAAACTTGCAGGCATAGAGATAATGTTGTGAAAATTGTTAATAATTATAAATCATATATGAGGCTTCTAGTATTCACAACTGTTTAGTTTCAGTCAACTGTGATGTTTTATGTTGTCAATGTTTGGTTTGTAGTAAAGTAAATCTTTGCAAGCTAAATTGTTTGTAGTTTAGATGCCTTGCATTTGGTTGGGAGGGTTTTGGAGATCTGAGGTTGCCTGGTATCTTTATTAACACCAATACTTCTAAAAAAGGAAATCTTAATATTACTAATGTGTTGTTGCTTGGAAATACTGTTAATAAGTTGTTTGACAAGCCAATATTATTTATTGCATTTATTGTAAGGGAATCAATCGAGTTTTCTTGCTCTGTCTAGTGGCTAAATAGTCTGTTGGGAGTTTGCATCCGTTATTTGAGATGTTTTGACAAACTTTTCATAGGTAAACGTAAGGGTACAAGAGAAGCTAGGCTTCCCACTAAAGTTCTCTGGATGAGGAGGATGAGGGTTCTTAGGCGTTTGCTCCGCAAGTATAGGGAGTCCAAGAAGATTGACAAGCACATGTACCATGACATGTACATGAAGGTTAAGGGTAATGTTTTCAAGAACAAGAGAGTGCTAATGGAGAGCATCCATAAGTCAAAGGCCGAGAAGGCAAGAGAAAAGACTTTGTCTGACCAGTTTGAGGCTAAGAGGGCCAAAAATAAGGCAAGCCGTGAAAGGAAAATTGCAAGGAGGGAGGAACGTCTGGCTCAGGTGTGGTTCTTTTTTTCCGATTAATATACTTGATGAATTTTTATTTTGGCATTGATATCTTTAAACTAGAAGAACAGAATTTATCTGCTTTCAAGAGGTAATTATGAATTCTGGTTAGAAAATGTCTGCATATATGAATTTTAGTTATCTGAAAATAGCACCATTGCTGATTCAAATGTATACCTTTTTGGTGTTGCTGTATTGGTTATAGGTGCACAAAAATGTGTGGTTTTTCTTGACTTCGAAATTTCTTCTTTAACCTGTTTTGAGTTCCGCTGCCTGGGGGACTTGGTGTATTATTTACATATTATATCTAATTGAAGGATGAAATCTATTTTATGTTTTTTTATAAAGTGTTCTCTTCGCTAGGAAAGGTGGTTACAACTGTTTTTGGCTTTAGGCATCTCATGAGAGACATTTGAGTGGCTTTTGCACATTTTAGTTTTTTTCTTAAAAATAAAGAAAACAGTTGTCTTTATTTTGATTGTGTTTTTGTGAAGTTGAGAATAGGCTTAACTATTTTCTGTGTTTGGGAAAGTTGACGGTGGGCTTAACTGAGATTAGTTAGGTTTTTCAATGCAAAAAATTATTGATTTAGTGATAATTTAAATTTCTTTCAAAAACTCCTACTTGTAACTCTTCTTATTTACTACTCTTTATGGATATTTTGATAAAAATATTGCTAGTAGGTTACTTCAAAATTGGGCAAGTTGAGGTTCCCAAAAATCACCTTTGTGTTCTTTTCCTTTACTTGGCTTTGTTGACTATGTAGTTTTATTCTTTATTAAGCTCGTGCATGCTTGGTACAGAAGTTCAGTGTGAATTACCCATTTTTAGCTTTGATTCGCACATGTATCCACTTTCTATGGAGTTGTAGATGCATTGCCCCACCCAAGTTGATGCAATATGCAGAACTGATTTGTGATACATTTTTGTAGATTGTGTTTTGTTGATGTATTTGTACAATAACATATGACTGTTATTTGTGGAATATCTGAATTATTTTGTGGAAAATGTCCTTAGGGTCCCACAGATGCAGCTCCAGCAGCACCTGCAGCTGCCCCTACATCTCAACCTGCTGCGTAAGTGAATTGAATTGGGAATGTGTGTTGCTGAAGATGTTCTTTTGGGTAAAAACCTAATTCTTACATGTGATCTTGTACAGGGGATCGAAGAAATCCAAGAAGTGAGATCAGCATGAACAACTATAGGGCCCATCTCGCATTGTCTAGTTTACTTGTATTTGGGTACTACCTTAGTGTTGTTCTTTTGAGCAAGAATTATTTTAAATTAGTTTTCTGGGGGTACTTGTTGCTCTTTATGCTTGCTGGATACGAAGCGTTAATTTTGTTTTATAATTTATGTGGATGATATTTTTGTTTGTTTTTTCTTGTTGGGACAATGATTAGGAGAATGACTCTGAGCAGTAATTGGGATTCTAGATAAGTTCGTACGTTTATTGTCTTCATGGGCCAAGTTTGACGGTATTGGCCCTAGCCTTGCATTATCCAAAGATGTTTTTGAGCACGTCGATCGGTGGTCTCTTTTTGTCCTAGATTAGTTTGATATGGGCCAGGCAAGTTCGAGGCCCTAAACGTTCAGCATTTTTTTCTAGTTCGATATGAAGCCTACACAATAATCCCAAGTCTGGCCATATCTTCTGCCTTGGTAACGATCTTCATTGTTCGTGCTTGGTTGTGGAAATCATCTTTAGTATTGCTGATAGCTGAGCCCGTTGATGCCCAAGGGTTCCAAACTTGTCTCTTCCTCACTTTGGGCTCGCCACGGGCTCGGCTCGATATAGGTATGTAGTCTCTCTCTCTCGTGATGGGCCGTGTTAAATCCCAACATCTTATTCATATCCGGGTGCCAGGCCCTTATGCCCATGAGTAATCTAAAATTTGCTTTGCTCTTCCATGTTTGGCCCAGGCGAAGACTAACATAAGTGCTATCGGGCTGGTATGATCGGAACCTGTGGTCACAGCCTACATAAACCTATGAATGTCCCCAAAATTTGATAGCCCACAATCTGGCACCAGAGAAGGTGCAATTTACCCTGCCCTAAAGCCCCAGTGTGGACGGTCACCGGGTCTAGAGTGACATTGCCTAAAAGATCTTCCCCACTAACAATCAAGCCCGCCGGAAAATTCGATGCCCTAGGAACCATTATTCTAGCCAATCTCTTCCACGATTGTCCGCCTAGTTTCCAACCTGCACAGTTACGGTATGCTGCACTAAACCTTGCATTCCTGAAGTTTTAAGTTTCAAACTAGTGAAACTTATTCAACCAATAACACAGAAGAATCTGCATGATATACGAAACCTATGAAAAGTATAATCACCATCAGTGTACCACTATATTATTGATCTACATAAATGAGTAATATAACTAACATTAATTGCAAATGCACGTAAATTAGTAATACATAAATTAGTAATACAACAACCACTCATTCATCAAACTTATCAGATTCCATCAATCAAATGATACCATGACTTCTCAGCCGGTGATTTGAGAGCAAACCAGCAACACGGAGTGAAGTATCCAATACATCATTTACTAAGGCAAAGAAGCTTGAAGCAACCCTCATGGTAGTATAAGTTGTATTCTTGCTTCCTTACTTTCCTTCTCTCATGGCGTTACTTGTTTAGTGATCACTCATTTAGCTCATCACAAACCCCAAGTTTGACAATAAATGTCGCAGTGCTCCCTTTGTCAGGACCCTCACTCTCAATCCAGATCTGACCTCCCATAAGATTCACAAACCTTCACACATCACCCAGAAAAAAGAGAATTAAAGCAAGCTACCTTTCACATGCAAAGCTTTCTAGTCGAAATTAGTGCCAGACTATATTTGGTTAGCTGAACAAACATGTTTACTTCCAAATATAGTCTCGAAACTGGTGGTTAAAATATTCAGCGCGCGCGCGCGCACACACAAAAAAGCAGTTGGCAGTAGACTTGAACAAAACATCATAGTGACATTCATGACGTAGAGTTCATGTTTATACTGATCGTACCTCTTACAAATGGCAAGTCCAAGTCCAGCACCGCCACTCCACTTGTTTGATGAAGCTCGAAACTGCGCAAATTTTGTGAAGAGAAGTGGGATATCTTGAGGAATAATGCCGCAGCCAGTATCCTTAACCTGCAACACAGGATATTAAATTAGTTCTAGTACAAAGAAGCGAAAGAGAGAGATTCAATAATTTCCATGCTTTGATGGAAAATACATATTGGCCTTGAATCAGATCATGTAGAAAAGAGATCCAAACAAATATGATTAACAATCTTTCATTATCTTGAACAGCAATTTGTAGAACCACTTCACCAAATGCAGACTCCACAGCCTAATATACTGATATTTTTGTCATAGTTCCAACAAACTTAATTAAAAGATATAAAATGCATGACTCCTCAACCTGCACCCTTAAGTAGAACTGGCCATCGCTTGCTACTGGAAAGAAATCAGGAGTTTGCCAATCTCCTAGAGACTCTGGCTTCACAACAGAAGCTGAAATTGAAATGTAACCCTCTTTTGTAAACTTCACAGCATTCCCAGCAATATTTAAAATAGTTTGCAGAAGCCGCTTCTCATCACCAACAGCCAAGATAGGTAAATCAGGAACTAATACCAAAGCTATGGAGAGCTTCTTCACAGATGCGATAGGTTTGATCAAATTAGTGACCTACAAGTGGAGACAAGAACAAGAATAATAGTAGGCTGCATAAACACACTTAATGATGCTTTCTGAAGTTGCAAGAATATCCGCTAGCTAACCTCTCTAAAGACTCCATGAAGATTGAATGGTACGATATCTAATTCCAGGCTGCCATCTTCAAGTCTAGAGAGGTCAAGAACATCATTGATGAGTGTTGCCAGCAGGTTGCTACTCTTCAGTATGGTTTCTATCATCACCCTCTGCTCTGGGGTTAGATCAGTCTCCAGAAGAAGAGAAGACAATGCAATAATAGCATGCATAGGAGTTCTCATCTCATGATTCATTACAGCTAAGAAGTCATTGCGAGCACGAATTGCTGTCTCTGCCTCTTTTCGAGCTATATCCAAGGCAAGATTCTGCTCCGTAAGCTGCTCACGGGCATGCATAGACTCCTCCAAAATGGCAGCATGCGATAGAGCAACAGCTACCTTTGGAAAAAAAGTATAACAAAATGAGTAGGAATAATATATTTCAATGCAGTTCTCTGAGCACATAACTACTCCAGCTTGAAATCGACCATATGTTGATCACGACCACGCTTATCAGAAGTAATAGATCTTCATGCAAAAGGTTAAAAAAAAAAAAAAAAAAAGAAGGTACAAGAATTGTAACTACGGAGTACTCAGTTGGTGACTACGAGTCTCCCTACCAATGCACAAGAATTTAGTCTAACTTATGATACTAGTCTACCGAGTGGAGCTTGATACACACACACACACACACACACACATATTTCAAAAGCAATAAAAATCCATTTAACATTAAAAAAAAAAAAGGCAAAACCATAAAACAATCATTATACTTCTTCAACCAAGAAAGTCATTTGGAAGAGCTGGAATGCTGGAATGATCTCACGTTATCCCAAAAGAAAGCTACCCCCTGTGTGTTAGACCTAACTGGAATGATCTCATGCTATATGAAAAGTTCCATTTAACAAACTTTGAACTTGATATAGATTCTAACAGCATATACCATGAATTGATATCTTAATCTAAGCGGGCCTTAGCTTTGATTGCAGCCTATGCTACTTAATTAGGCACTTTATTTCACCAGCAATGAAAAGAAAATTCCATGCCTGAGAGAGCATGCCGCCCTTCAAATATCCTGTAAGCTTCATGGTTGGATTTTCCAACTCTAAGGACAGGGTATGATAAGAAAATACTATGATGGTAATTGTTTAGTGTTTAAATAGACACAAACAGGGATTGTCATGCATTGCACAACCTACTTTTTTGCTCACAGGGTAAGGGTATATTTCTTGCTTCTCTATGGTGTTTGGTTAGTGGAACTTCCAAAAGGCATTGGCGTAGTGGATTTCATAAGGCACTGAAAAGTATCACTTGCTTTTCTTTTCTCATAGATTCTTTACTCTTTTTCTCCTGCCATATGGAGGACATTTCATCCTCCTCATATATCTACGTACCTTTCTATCTTAATAATATCAATTCTTTATCTATTATTTCAATTATATTGTAGGATGGATAAGGCTGTAATAGACACAAGCTAAAGGGAAACGCTAAACTTAAGACTTAAAATAAGGGGGATGTAAGCAATTAAGCAATAAGAAAATTTGGTTAAACGTCGGGATAGGCTTTATTATTATTATTATTATTATTATTATTATTATTAAGTTTCTATGAATAGTTTATTTTTACTTCTTTCTTTTTATTATTATTATCATTATTTAGTTTTATTTTCTCTATTTTTGCTTTCAAACTTTAATTTTATGGTTTTCTTTTTTTCCTTTTCTCTCTCCTATATTATTCTCTCAAACCTGCGACCCCAAAATTTGGAATTAAGGCTCAGTTTTGTTGTTATTGTTGTTGTTGTTGTTGTTGTTGTAGCCTTGATGGATTAGGTATCCTAAAGTGGTCATGAGTCCGCGTGCAAGGGGAAGTGTTAAGAGAAAGAAATAGTATAACACCTTACTTTATCAGCTTAGCTTATAGCTTCAGAAGAATAAGTGAGAGAAATAAATTATAAAGGCCTGATTATGTCTGAAGAGGAACTTCTGAACGAACTGGATGGGAGAAGTGATGATATTCAATTTGAAGGTGGTCTAGAGGTCAAGGAAGATCTAATAAATTTCGGAGGAACAGATGGGAAAAATGAGGTATATATAATTAACTAACAATGTGGCCTTAAAAATAGTGGAACACCTTACTCCATCAGCTTAACTTATAGCTTCACAAGAATAAGTGAGATAAATAAATTATAAAGTTCTGTTTATGTCTGAAGAGGAACTTCTGAACAAACTGGATGCGAGAAGTGATGACATTCAATTTGAAGGAGGTCTAGAGGTAAAGGAAGATCTAATAAATTTCCGACGAACAATTGGGAAAAATGAGGTATATATAATTAATTAACAATGTGGCCTTAAAAAGAGTGTAGGAAACATTAATTCATGTCGCCAAACAAATCCAGTTTGGGACATATAAAACTCAATTGGGCCAAGAAACAGTCACCACTCTGCCTGATTTATCCCCATAAACTACCACTTATCCCAAAGGTGGGGCAGGTTTTATCCGGGTTAAGGCAAAATGGCCATTGCCAAGAAACCATATTTTTCCATGGTCATTACATGAGCGGTGAAAGATACACTCTAATGCCAGAAAACTTGCTTTATGATGATGACTATGTGAGCTGATGGATTTCAACATATCTTGTTGAGAATAGCATACCCAATGATTCCCCAAAAGCCCCCCATCCACAAAAGGAGAAAAGAAAAAAAAAAAGGCTTCTAATTCTCAACAATTTAATCCTACCTCCTCAATGTACTATTCAAATCCAAATGACAGCATACTAATTCTTTTTTTTTTTTCAATTAAAAAAGGGAAAAACGGAAAAAACTTATCAGGAGAAACAACTCTCTTCACACGATGCATTAAGAAACAAAAACCATACCTGGAAGTAGTACATGATTATAGAATTTCTTATCTTTCATTTCTAAAGCCTCCTAGTTGGAAAGTTCATATGCTAGTAATTCTGTTTAGTAACTTTAGATTGCCTCTGAGAAAGGGTCCATAAGCTATTTGAAAATCCATTTGGAGAACCAATCTTGTTCACTCAAGCAACCAGAGAACAATAGCTTAGTGAAACTGAGATATTATAAACTTCTAGGGAGATAAACAGAGCGCCAAAACCATTAAAATTTGATAATAAAGAGCTTAAGGATCAATTCTTTAAAATAACAGGCATGCCATAGTAAGACGCAGAGAAGAGAGAATCAAAGTACCTGATCAGCAACAACATCAACAAGTTCCAATTCATGGTCATGCCATTTTCTTCCACCACTGGCTGGGAGAATAAGAACCATCACTGCATAGCTTTTTGCAGATAAGTCAGGCCAATCATTTATCTGAAAATTTGTAAGGTTCAAAAGAGGCACACGAACAGCAACAACATCTGGTGGTATGTATCTTCCAGAGACTGTTCTGATCCTAGCTAGTGGACATGTATATGGCAAACGTATTGCTTCACTACTGCTGAATACTTCATTGACACTTTGCAGATTAATTGGTACAGTAGTACCAATGGGTATCAGGTTGTTTAGAGTATGGGATAGTTGCAGAGTATGCCCCGTTCTTGATGGCATCCACAATGCGCATTCTTCAAGATCTAAGGTCCTACCCAACTCAAAAAGAGTAGTTTTTAGTATGGTATGTCTATCAAGCTTACTTCTAATAGCATGTGTAAGCATTCTGACATGCCTCCCAGTCTCCTCTTCAGTTAGGATTAATCCCATTTCTCTGTCCAGCTCTTCTGCCCTTGTCTTCAGTAATATTTCCCTTCTTTTCACATTTAAGAGATCCGGAATAATGTGAACAAGCATAAGAGCTGTGATACATGATACAACAGCAGTAGAAATTTTTGCAACAGTCATCACCATAGCAACAGTTTTTGAGTGCATGGTAAATGTCCACAGATTTATGAGGTGAGTTGCTCCACAAAGGACAATAAAAGCACCAAATTGCATCAACACCCATCTGTATGGAAAGAATGGCGACTTCTGAACAAAGTAAATAAGCTCCAGTGGAATGGAGAAATACGCAACAGCAATAAAGAAGTCTGAGATATACTGATATTTCACCAGAAGTTCATCAGCAGGCCACGGAGTCTCAATGCAATCACAGGACTCCATAATCCAGATTTGCACAATACCTAAGAATATAAAGGAATAACTAAGGTATTTGTATACATCATTCAAGCCATGTAAGAAAGATGCACATATGCTTCTACCTCAAGAAGAATTGTTGATAATCCATATGCTACATATAGAAAAGATTTGCATGTGATGTTGTGGTTATTCCCACTGCATGCAGACCTATAAACATGCGACCAGAGCGTGCACAGGCACAGAGAGAGAGAGAGAGATAGAGAGAGAGTACACAACTCAATCACCATTGATAATTGAATGCTGTAATACGTTTTAGGTGGTGTGATTCTCTTTTATATGGTTAGAATTAAATCCTATGAAGCAAGCACGCAAAAACATGTAGACATGGACATAAATATGTGATTTATCAAGTTTTCAGAAAATAGGACATGGACACCACTTGGACAAATCATAAAATAATGTCTTTTTTTTTTCATGAATCATAAAGTAATACTAGTTTTATGTTGAATATAAGTAAATAATTTGAATAGCATTAACAAATTTGCATTTACATAATGCTAAATTAGTGAATAAGCAAGAAATATATTTCAAATATTACAATTATCGCAACTTTAGATAATCAGGCTATATCAAGTGACTGAAACTTGTCACAACTAAGATATCAAGCAGAATGTACATCACAACTAAGGTATATTTCATAATGCATATTTCATGAGTAAGCAAGCAATATATTTGCCTTTACATAGTCATGCCTCTTAGCCCATCTCTAAAATTGACAAAAACTGAAACCCGCAACCCTGGTGCAACCTTACCCATTGATAAAGGGAATTAGTTTGAAGCAGTCGGCAATATCAATCACTCTGATGGAGACTGCAACGTGAAGCGTGTGGGATTACTTTTCACATAGAAACAGCCAAAACTACCAGCATTGGCCTAACCAAAAGCTTTATGCGAAACACTGATCTAAAAGAAAGAAAGTCAAAAACCTTATGGTGTCTAACACAGGAGAAATGCATACCAAAAGGCCGTCGTTTACGACTATTTCCCTGAATAGGAGGCTACTTCCTTCCTCAAAATCCCATGATGTACAACAAAAGCAAAATTCAGCGATCCCCTAAATAGAAACCCTAATGCCATAAACTACACCATTTTCTCATCAAAATGATTTTTACAAGAAGAAAAGAACTCATGAAAAGGTGTAAAATCCTTTCAGGGCTGATTTACAGAATAAACCCTATCTAAAACATAGATTCTTGCAAGGTCAACAGTTAAAAAAATTTTCAGCAACATATTAATGTAAAAAATTCACTAACTCCACAAAAAATCCTCCATAAATTTCCAATTTCCGTCTCAGAGCAAAAACGCAACAAAAATCACACCATGCAACTCAATTGGTTAATTAAAAAATATCAACATCCTATGTGATTAAACAAAATAACACAAGATTGACTGATCTGTGCGGTATTCACACGACGCAACTCTCTCCCTCTCTCTCTCTACAGAAACTAGGTGCGAAGATCTTTGCTTCTTTTACCTGAGCAAATCGGAGTTCGTAGAAGTGAATCTCAGCTCATGTGGGAGAAGAAATCCCGAGGATTCGATCGCATTTGGAGAGATATCGCCTCTGTAATTAGGGTTTTGGGAGGGAAGAAGAGGATGAGTATTTGGAAAATTAGGTTTCGGATTGACCGACTTTTCCAAACAACCAACACAACAGCTCGTGAAATTAGAGAGTGAAAGGAAACGAAGTACCACATCACTTGTTGGATACAATACAACGATCCCTCAATTTTGGAATTATAATTATAATTATTTTTTTTTTAACCGTTTTTCCTTTACTCGGAGGCGCCTTAGCTTATTCTCGGTTTTTAACTACCGTTGAATGCATGGCAATCCCATATCCCATATGATATCACATTTATAATAATATACAATAAAAACATAATTTCATGAAAGTTTGAGAAATTAAATGTGATATATTTTTGAAAAAAATAAAATAAAATCTTAGTATATAATGTTATTGTTAAAATATAAATTTAACAAGTTTAGAAAGTTTAGGAGAGAAATAAATCTAGAGAAACTTTAGGAGATAGAATAAAGGGAGAGAGGCTTTCTCAAATTACTTGCATAATAAATTATTAATATGATTTTAATAACAGTATTTGTTATTTTATTAAAAAAAAATAGTACTTAAAATTTAATGAGATTTTTATAATTGAAAACCTAATTTGTTTGAAAAGACCAAGAGAGAACTTGATTGTCTCTTTATTTTGATTTTTTTTTGGTCCATAAAACCAAATGATTTTTCTATTCAAAAAATACAAATAAAGAAATAATTTTATTTGTCATTTCCAGTTATATTGGTTCTGTGTCGAAATTATAATTATTTTAACCGTTTTTCCTTTTGTTGCATCTTATTCGGTTTTTAGCTAAAGTTGGATACCAATCCCATATCCCATATTATATCACATTTATAGCAATATACAATAAAGATTTTATACTTCATTAATTATAGCCTTCTTTTAGTTGTTTCTTAAATTAAATATAAAAGAGATTTTTGAAAAATAAATAAATAAATGAAATCTTAATATATAATGATATTCCTGGAATAGAAATCTATCAAATTTAAATTGTTTATAAACTCAATATTAGAATTGTATTTGATATATCTGAATGTTTGCGAGAAAAATATGTATAAAGAAGTGAATAAAAAAAAGCAATATCATCTCAAATCACCAAATATTTATCTAATATTGTTTTACATAATATTATTAATAATATTGTTTTTTTTTTAAATATTAGTGTCTTAACTTTTAATGAGATTTTGGTAATTGAAAACTTGATTTGTTGGAAAAGGCCAAAAAAGAACTTAATTGCCTCTATATTTTGATTTTTTTTTAAAAAAAAGAAAGAACTATGTAAGCAGGTAAAGTATATATATTGAATATATATATATATATATATATATATATATATATATATATATATATATATAATTTTCTTACTTCAAGTAATACCATTTTTACAAATATCAGTATAATATAATTGAAAAATATTCCTATATATATATTAATGTAGATATATGTAAATAGAATAAGCAACAAAGCTAAAAAATTGCTATATTAATTTTTACTATGCCAACACAAATTTCCAACCAAAATACATCTTTTTTACATGCCCAAGATCAAAAATTATCTGGGGGTGCAAGTGAGCAGTGGGAGAGGACGATTTGCAACTGTGACTCAGCTGTTGCCCTGAAATGCATTCCACTACCATGAATGGAAATTCAGTCTGCTCTATCTGAGTTGGAGGAACATTTTGAAAGATTGATTCTCTGTTTCAGATAGAATATCATACCCCTTGTCCTTGTCTCACCCCACAGAAAGAGAGAGAGAGAGAGGAAGGAGATGGAAGATTCTGAAGGGAAAAAAGAAAAGATAAGACTCATGATAAAAAATAAATACCTTATTTTTCTATAAAATCATTACTATTTATGAATTTGTTGAAAATCTCCTTCTTTTTTTTTTGTTTTTTGAAATTTTTGAACCTTCAATTATAATTACAGGTTTTTCTCATTTTCTCAAATTGTTGTTATCCTCACAAGGCCTTCAACTGGGCATCGTCCAGACATTTTAAAAAAGTACTTAGAATTTTTTTTTTTTAATTGTAATTAGGACTTGATTTTTGTGGATAATACCCAATACTTCTCATCCACGAGTGTCGCAGCAGTCCAAATTACGGATAATATGGAAAAGGAATTACAAAAATCAAATATGTGCATTAGCCATAAACTCTATATACATAACCAACCGAATTCAATTAATAACAGACCAACAAAACTTTTTAATTAAATCTATAAAATATGATTTAAAATTCAAATTCAATTAATAGGGTTATACTAATAAACCTGTCAAATATGCGAAATAATAACAAAATACGCAATATAGATTTAAAACCTTTTTAATAGTTACTAAAATTTTATATATACAATAATATTTTTTCAAATAAATAATTTGAAAGAATATCCAAATAACATCCAGTTATAGAAAGATTGGGTCCACTCCTACCTCATTAGTTTATGATAATTTATAAAATAGGGGAAATTTGGGGCTTAAATAGAAACATATACTTTTATATGTAGTTTTGAGTGTCAAACTTTGTTTCAATAATTGTAACAAATGACAACTATTGATAATGAATCATGGCAAAGAAAGCGACATATAGCACTTTGATCTGGATTGACATGCCTAAAATTAAAGATCAAACTTGGGTTGGTACAATGTACCTAATCAATGGGCCCATGCATGGACAAAGGCTCCTGTGGAAGAAAAGAAAGAATAATGATGTTGGTGTTCAATTCAAATTCCAAAGTGATTCATAGATTGGTACAAGTACCATGGAAAAAAATGTGTGCGCGCATGTGAGAGAGAGAGAGGTAGGCATAGCAGCAGTTCCAGTGTAATGTAGTCCATAAACATGGTCACCTTAAATTTAGTAACTTAGGTCAAGTATAGGATGTTGATGTGATCAGCACCAAGAATTTAGCAACACGCCCCCTTTTTTGGGTAGGGAGGCACAAAAGGAAAAGGGATTGATGCAATTGAACTATAGCTCATTAGTTCTATGAGGATACAATGGTTAACGTAAAGAACTTGCATTCTAAGGTCTCAGGATCATAACCATTTAATGCAAAGTGCATCCAAAAATACTGAGACTCATTGACACAAGTAGTGAAGATGACCATAAGGTATTATTAAGCTTAATTATTAATCACAGACATTAATCATGATTTAACCATTCAACAAGCATATCTTCGTAGGGTCATGCCCAATCTATGTTATTTGTCTCTAATAACCCAGAACTTGATTCCATTTTGGAGTCTGATGTGGAGCCTAACAATTTACTAAGTTCTAATCTTCATTCCTAAATAATGTTCAACCACATAGAGGGAATTTCATAGTTGTAAAATGCAAATTATATTATAATCAAATGTTTTTTTTTTCTCCAAACATTTGTTTAAATAATTTAAAACCTTATACTGACATAAAAGTTTTGACTTTTATTTTTACCTCCTCCCAATACCAATCAACGAAGAGAAAGAATAAAAATAGGCAAGGAGTGCAGGTGCATGGAAAATGAATAATAGGTGAAAAATATGCATGAGAATTATTCCTAATTTGTTAAAACAGTGAAATGTTCATCAATTATAATCCTTAGAAGCACATCAAATAATGTTCAAGCAACTCCTTGGAGACCTTGGAAAACTCATGCTCCAACTTTTCCTTGTTCGGCCTAATGAATTTGGTCCCACAGCTTAGTATAAATAGGACGCCTTTTTAGACTAACAAAGCAAACAAAGTCACAAATCCCTCATCAATCTCAAAACACACCATCCTAAAAAATGGCCAATATAACAGTGAGGCACTTGCTTTTCCTCTTCCTAGTGATCATTGCCTTCGCAATACCATCTTCACATGGTCTAGACCAAAGCCTAAGCAAACTCTCTTCTTCATCTTTTAGCTACCATGGGGGAGCTCTCTTGACTGGGCCTTCCCCTATTAGCATCTCTATCATATGGTATGGATCCTTCCCGTTAAAAGAAAGAATTCCCATCACCGATTTCTTCGCATCATTTGGAACAATCTCTACCAGTCAAAATCCTACAGTTTCTACCTGGTGGAAGACACTCGAATCCTACAAAGACAAGGCAAAAAAGTCTGTTTCTAGCACTATAAGAATCACAAAACAAATTGGTGACATTACATATTCACTGGGAAAAAATATCAAGCGCGACCAAATAGCCAGCTACATCAAAACTAAGATAGACACCAAAAAATTACCAGTAGACCCCCATGGCACATACTTATTTTTTACCTCTAAAGATGTAATTGTGGAGCACTTTTGTATGGGGTCATGTGGTTTTCATGATAGCCTAGTTATTGAGTCAGCCCAAAAATTGGTCTATGCCCATGTTGGTGATCCAACTAGACAGTGTCCAGGGCTTTGCTCATGGCCTTTTGCGATTCCGGCATATGGCCCACCAGGGCCACCCCTTGTAGCACCTAATGGAATTGGATCCGATGGCATGGTTATGAATATTGCTACCATTCTTGCAGGAGCTGCAA
Organism: Dillenia turbinata; assembly: GCA_037126225.1. NCBI lineage: Eukaryota > Viridiplantae > Streptophyta > Magnoliopsida > Dilleniales > Dilleniaceae > Dillenia > Dillenia turbinata. The sequence goes on from JBAMMX010000005.1 coordinate 27,869,791, forward strand.
CTAACCCTTTCAAGAATGGGTATTTTCAAGGGGATGCTTTAGCTCCTCTAGAGGCAGTTTCGGCCTGCCCTGGAATATTCGGTTCGGGAGCTTATCCCGGCTATCCCGGGAATTTAATGGTGGACAAAATTAGCAAGGCAAGTTATAATGCTTATGGTGCTAATGGAAGGAAATTCCTCCTACCTGCCATGTGGGATCTTGTTAATCTAAATTGCGAAGTGCTTACCTAATTTTACATATATGTTTATGGTCTTCATATATATATTTTTCATACACGAGATTGCCTAAAGTAGGATAAATATTTAATCCATCATGATTATTGTCTTTATGTGTGTCACAATTGTATCAGCATGTACATGTATGACTATTTGGTACGGAGAGTTCTTGTGAAAAGAGGCACTAATGGGATAACAGTCCTTGGCGGTTGGTACAAGTGTAGGACATTAATAAATGAAAGAATGATAGTTTTATTTTTTTTCTCTCTCTTTTTTGGTACACTTGAAAGAATGATCCTTGCTGCTAATCTGAAAAGTGTAAAACATATGCAAGCCGGTGCATAATTGAGGTTTTGGGTTCTTGTGCAAAATTCTTGGGGCCTCATCATGTGGATTTAGGAGAGACATCCAATAGCAAAGAAGAAAATATAACTACTACATTTAAGCCATAATAAAAGCTTGTCAAAATTCAGTAATTTTGAGTATCAGAATTTCTAACAAGGAAACATAATATTGATTTTTTGCAGAAGGCCTTTGGTATGCTCGAAGTTGAAAGGTGTAACAATGAAAAAATTATTACATCATGATATTGATATCTGTCATACATTTTGTTTAATAAACAACTTTGTATTCTAATATAGTAATTACTGTAGGAAATTACTTGATGGGATAGAACAAGTATTACTCCAAAAGAAAAAAAAAAAAAAAAAAAAAAAAATCTCTCCACTTCTCTTTTTTCTTTTTGGGGTGGGGATGGGGACGACACTTTTCCATTTACCTGAATTCTACCACCTAATGCAACATTAGTACCCAACTGAAAACGAGTGCCAAACAAAAATACTAGAAAGATTGCAGACAATAACATGAACCTAGAAACAGTAGCCTTGCTATAAGGTATGTTAATTGGACTCACCCATAAATAAGGATTGAACTCCAAACAATATAAATCAGCACCCAATAACAAAATGGTTAAGTACCTGGGTCAGTGTCACAGAATTCTCTGTTTCCTTCTGCAAGTAGCATTAAGTAGTTCATGAGAATATTTCTACTTCAAGAACAATGATCTTTTGAATACCCAGTTGTTTCCTGTAATAAATCAGCAGCAATGACATCCTACTTTTTAAGTTAGCAGTCATACTCTGTTCCCAGAACAAAGCCACCATCCTACAAGAAATCCAAAATGAGACCAATTGAGATTACACATGAATAAGAGACCTTCTGAGGAAGCTAGATATTTGTTAATAAAAACCAAACCCATCTAATACAAAAGACAGAGCTTGAAACATATTGTATTGAAGTCCCAAAAGAAGGCAACAAAAAGGAAAGAAACAAAAACACCTAGGCTAGCATATATGTCAAACTATTCTTTACTACCTGAGGAATGAACCCCTACCATTACTTTTTTCTTTTTTTTAATATTTGATCAGCTAAAGCATGCATTAGTGGTCACCGGAATCTTTATTCTCAGGAATGTTTCCTTACTCAGCCGTACCAGCTAAAGTATCCATAAAGCCAATGTTCACAAGAAACTGGGCATGCTGACCCACTAAATTTACCTTATTTAGGCACGCACACACACACACACACACACATATATATATATATATATATTATACAAATTAAATATAAAACATTCCAAAAATATGCCAGGTCCGCTGCATTTCTTTGAACAAGGTAGCCAGGTGCAATCTAACAATAGAATCTTTAGTAAAAGGTGAAAGAATAGTTCGTTTTTGCACTCATCACGCAGCTGCATCTAACAATAGAATCTAACACTTCAGCAACCTTAAAAAAAAAAAAAAAATCAGTGATAGGATAAAGAAAATAAAACTTGAAAATTAAATTTACTTGGATTCTCCTTCCTTGCATCGGATTTTTTTGCACAGCCTTGAAGCTTGGTGTTCTTTCGTGTCTGAACATAGGCAAACACACAAGCATTGGAACCATCATGAATAGTGTCAGAGGCCAGGTACCTGGAAAGATCTCAGCTGCAATGACAACACAACATAAAGTATCTAAGGGAATGCCAACAAGCCACCTTAGGGAATCATGGGGAAATCGGCATCGTGTCAATTATATAGATGTCAAGATATAAGAAAAACTTATAGAGTAATACTTTAGTTTAGATCTCAACTATATTCACAATTTGGATTCACACATAAAATTTAAAGGATATGGATCTTGATTATCCGCACAGGGACTTTATAATAAATTTGTCTTTTCTTTGTTTCTGAGAAAAATAAATTCATTGAGTGCTTTGCAGATTATATCAGATTTTTGGTAAGGTCTTTCAGTCCTCAATGATATGGCAATCTGAACCATGTAGTAGAAAGTTGAATATGTGAATGAAAAACTCTTGAGCAAATAAGAGTATTTATCGATGAAAAGTTTTAGGAGTTAATTTTACCGGCATATATGTTTACCTTGATTGTGTCTCATGATAAGGAAATATACAACCATTGTAACCACCATGAACAACGTTTGTCGCTGAATCTACAAAGACCTCTGCTGCAATGACACAACATATAGTAAGTAAGACAACACCAACGGAGGGCAAGGAAAATGGTAATGAAGGACAATAATTTGAACCTGAATGCAGAAGGCCCAAACATTTCATCAGAACCAAATGTTTTATGTCCTGTTCCACTTTTGGGATATTTGCTAATTGGAAAATGGCCTTCATCTATGTAGTGCTTAATTAACTAGATTTATTATCCAGGATAGGTCTCAAAGGAAATGAACCCTCAAACTTCCTAACACTAGCAAAGGGTAAGACCGCTTTTAGTTACATCAGATATCATGCTGATATTAGAATTTCATGAAACTGGAATTCGTACACTTAATATCCCACACATGATTGCATTAAGGGCGTATCCAGTGCCGAAACTCCCACATTGTGGGGAATACCTAGACAGCCTTCCCCTTGCTTTTTGCAAGGAGGCTGATTCGAACCCCACACATGATTGCATTATCAATGGTTATCTCAAGAACTCTCCACCAAGCAGAATGTCTATCAAGGAACGGAAAGGGTCAATGTAAGAGAAAAGATCATCATACAGAAATTCCAAAACTAAGGTATAGCCTGGTTACTGTGGAGTGCTTTTGTAGAGGGTCATGAGGTTTTCATGAAAGTCTAGTGGGCCAACCTAAAATTTGGTCTATGCCCATGTTGACGATCCAATTAGACAGTGTCCTCTTGTGGCCTTTTGTAATTTCGGCACATGGCCCACCAAGTCCAGCTCTTGTAGCACCTAATGGAATTGGCTCTGATGGCATGATTATTGCTAACATTTTTGTAGAAGCCGCAACTAAGCCTTTCAAGAATGAGTATTTTCAAGGAGATGCTTTAGCTGCTTTAGGGGCGGTTTTAGCCCGCCCTAGAAAATTCAACTCTAGAGCCTATTCCAGGCTATCCTGGGAATCTAATGTTGTCAAAATTAGCAAGGCAAGTTTTAATGCTTATGGTACTCATGGAAGGAAATTCCTCCTGTCTGCTATGTGGGATCTTGTTAACCTCATCAGTTGAAGATGTTTCACGCCCAAATAAATGCAAGACACCCAAAGAAGCATGGGACACATTTGTCAAGCCTTTGCCATGAAGAATGTTTCACACCTGTAACTTCTAGAAAACGAGTTAATGTAGTTAACTCAAGAAAACTTGACAATAAGAAATTATTTCACAAAAATAAAATCTCTTTGTCAAGAAATTTTCAAATTTCTAAAATTATAGAGTCTAGGATGAGGAGAATTATTATACACAGGTTAAAGCTCAAGTATAAAGCTTATACTACAGCTATACAGGGTTAGGCAACACAACCCTCTATAGAAGAATTGGAGAATTTGCTGGCGAATCAAGAGTCTCTCGCCAAGCAAATGGCAGGAGTGATAATAAAGAATGAAGAGGAGGCGCTATATAGTGGTAAAGTCCGAGAAGGCTTGCGGAGGTTGAACAATTCGAGGCTCGACAATAGAGAATATGGTAAAACCAAGAGGTAACCAGTGCGAAGTTATCAAACGGGGGGGCTCAAGAAGGTCAAGGAAAAGGAGATAGACGTTCCCGCTGCTATAAGTGTTTCAATTGTGGAAAAAGAGGGCACTTTACCAAGGATTATAGACTCCCAATGAAGTCAGTTGAGGGAAATGACTACGTCAAGCAACAAGGATGACCACAACGAGAATGAATGGGACATTCATGCATCCTTCTCGACATTAGACGTCGAAGAAGCAGAGTTCGATTTTAAAGCCCCACAAGAGGAGGATTATGCAACGGCCGAAGAAATAACTGTTATACTTGTTGTTAAGTCTAAGAGCAATTAACTTCAATAAAAAGTGAATCGTAGACTCCGGAGCTGCCAATTACATGACAGAAGATGAAAAGAAGTTACTCAATGTGTCTGCTTACAATGGTGGTCGCGTAGTTGTGATAGCCTACAACACGAGGCTGCCAATCAAATATGTTGGGGATGCGATACTAGCACCGCATCTCGGTCTTAATCAGGTATAACTCCAGAATGTCATGCATGTAGATGGAATAAAGAAGAACCTGCTATCTGTGTCATAGCTTACAGCCCCGGGAAACTACGTGCTATTTGGTCCACAAGACGTGAAGGTGTACAAAAATGTTAAAACAATTGAAACACCGATCATGGTAGGAGAAAAAGTGGAATCCATCTATGTTTTGTCAGCAGAATCAACATATGTTGACAAAACAAGTAAAAATGAGACAATGAATCTCTGACACGCACGTTTAGGACATGTTAGCTATAAGAGGCTCCAGATAATGATGAAGAAATCGATGGTGAAAGGTCTTCCTAATATAGAAATGAGAAGTAACACGATTTGTGATGGTTGTCAATATAAAACGGCACATCAGCTGCCATATGAAGAGTTGAAGTTTAGAGCTAAGCAACTATTGGAGCTCATTCACTTAGATGTTTTCGGACCAGTCAAGCAACAATCTATTGGAGGAGCTCATTACATGATAACATTTATCGATGACTACTCCAGGTATCTGTGGGTAGACTTTACGAATGAAAAGTCTGAGACATTTGAAAAATTTAAGGAGTTTAAATAAAAAGTTAAAGGAAATGTTGGAAAAAAAATCCAGTGCTTATGCATAGATAATGGAAAAGAGTAAACAATAAATGAGTTCTTAGACTACCTACAAAGATGTAAAATTCAAAGACAACTAACCTGCCCAAGGACTCCACAACAAAATGGAGTAGCCGAGAGAAAGAATCGACATCTCGCTGAGACAGTTCGAAGCATGATACATAACAAGAATGTACCTGCTCGCTTTTGGGCAGAATGCATGAGGACGGCAGCGCATGTTATTAACAGATTGCCTCAAGCAAGGCTCGGGTTCATCTTGCCTTTCCAGAAGTTATGGAAGATTAAACCCATGGTAAGTCATTTCAAAGTATTTGGTAGTGTTTGTTACGGGTTTGTCCTGGAAGAGTTGAGAAGTAAATTTGATAAGAAAGCAATTAGATGCATCTTTGCAGGATACAATGACAAAAGAAAAGGATGAAGATGCTGTGATCCAACAACTGGTCGTTGCCATGTGTCAAGGAACGTAGTATTTGATGAAGCATCTTCTTGGTGGTCATCACGAGATGAGGAGCTCCCAAATTCAAAAGAAATGGCAGAGAAGTTGCGAGAAAAGACACCAAACCAAACTTGAACCTTGAAAGTAGCTGGTAAGATTCCTGAGGATCAAGAAAGCAGTTCCAGCCTTGAAAGAAGTACCGTTACTCAGGAATTGGAAGGTCCAAGTCTTCCACAAGAGGTAGAGGAACCTTCACAATAGGAGCAGCAACTTCGAAGATCTCTCAGGCAAAGGAAACCTAATCCTAAGTACGTCAACGTTGCACTCTCAATGACAATGGAGTCAAAGAACCTACAAGCTAAGAGGAGGCCTCCCAAAGTACTAGAGAACAAGTAGCGGACATTTTCATCAAAGGACTCAGGTGGGCAGGCTTGAAGAATTTCGTAATGCACTAGGGATGATATCTAAAACAACACTGAAAAGGAAGTAGTCATCGAGGGGGAGTGTTTAAAAAAAACAAAAAAGTCAATGACTACTTAGTCTAGAAAAGTGTAGGCTAGTCTAGAAAAGTAGACTTCATTTAAGATGTGAGAACAGACATTGTGTATAGAACTTGTGAACCGACATTGAATATGTAGAAAGCTCTTAAAGTGTCTATGCTAGGAGACCACCAACTTTGTATGCCTATAAATAGAGAGTGTCATGCATTGAACAAGCTAAGGTGAGTCCTTGGTTCCCTAGCTATTGTTTGTGTGTAGCCTTTTTTAAGTGTCCCAAATTTGTGTTGTGCTGTATAATTATTTTGTGAAATATTGGTGTTTGATTTATAAGACTTTTTTTTTGGGTATTATTACTGTGGTTATTTCAGTGTTATTTTATTTTTGGGGCTACCACTTAGATAATTTGCAACAATCCAACTATTTTTTTCTACCCGAGGAATGAATTAAATTCTATCATTACTTTTGTTTTCTTTTTTTACCATTCTTTCTCTCTCTCTCTCTCTCTCTCTATCAGCTAGACCATACATCAATGGTCACGAAATCTAGGAATAATTCCTTACTTAGCTATATCAACCCAAGTATCTATAAGCCAATTTAACAATCTATGCTCACAAAATATTGGGCATGCTGACCTACTAAAATTTACACCACATAAGTTCATATGATAAATCCCCAGAGCAAGGTAGCCAGGCACAATCTAACAATAGAATCTAAAACTTTAACAACCTAACACAACAAAAGCAAATATATATATATATATATATATATCAATGACATGATAAAGAAAATAAAAGTTGGAAATTAAATTTACTTAAATTAAATTTACTTGGATTCTCCCTCTTTTTTTTTTTTTTTTTTTTTGACATCCTTGAAGCATTTAGTGGAATTGCTTTCTCTCCTGCCTGACCATAAGCAAATATACAGCATCATGTCAGCAGCTAGGTATGTGCAAAGATCTATGCTACAATGACAATGAAACGTAAAGTATCGAAGTTAGGGAAGTTAGGGAATGCCAACAAGCCACTTTAGGGAATCCCAATTTCATGGACAATTTGATTTCACACATAAAATTGAAAGGACATGGACCTCAATGATCTGAACTGAGTTTTCCTTGTAAAACTGTCTTTTCTTTGTATTCTGAGAAAAATAAGCATTCAGCTCTCCGTAGATCATATCAGATCCTCTGTAATATCTTCTAGTCCTAAATGATACATCAATCTTAAACAAGTAGTTGAAAGTTGACACAACTGAAAAATCTCAACAAATAGAAGCATTTATCAAAGAGAAGTTTTTGGAGTTAATTTTACCGGTATATATTTAGCATGATCATGTCTGACCATAAGGAAAAATACAAGCATTGTAACTACCATGAACAGTGTCTGTAGTTGAACATCTGCAAATACCTTTGCTGCAATGGCACAACATAAAGTAACCAAGTACAAGAATACTAAAAGGATGGCAAGCAAGAGGGTAATGAAGAACAATCATTTGAACCTGGACACAGAAGGCCAAAACACTTTGTCAAAACCAAACGCTTTACATCCCAACCCACTTTTGGTTGATTTGCTAATCAGAATATCGCCATCTGAGATAGCTCTAGGATGTTATGGACCTGATACTTTCAGTTACACTAAATATTGTAGCTGAAATTAGAATTTCAGAAAAAGGGAATTCTTACACATTAGCTCACCCACTAGATTGCATAGTCAATGGTTATCTTCAAGAACTCTGACATCTACTAAGCAGAATATCTATAAAGGAATGGAAAGGATCAATACAAGAACATAATATAGAAAGTCCAAGGGTAAGGTATAGCTTTTAAACCTTTTTCTCACCTCCTCAAAAGCTTAATTTTTATAAACTGCATTCCAACTTTTGATTTTGTCAAGATTGTGCTATCAGAAAGAATTTTCGAAACAGCCTAATGCACACCAAGTAACCTCTGCTGAACGTGCAACATGTAACATCTGCAATAGCTCACCCACTGAACGTGCATGCAATTTCTTATGTTGAAAACTGAAGAATGGTTAGCCAATTCTCTATAGCATGATGTAGACATTTTTAAGTTGTGCAACAAAGTAAAATCTCAGACCACATAAAGCTAACCACTAACCGCAAGTCATTCTTTGGGCCTTTGAACCTATCACCGTTGTCGAATCACAATAATCTATCTACAAACAAGTATGTGTAATAAACAAAACGTCAGACTGAAAATCAAAAAACATCAAGCACCTAATCCATTTCTTTCAATTTTAAAGCATATCAGCCATGTTGTTAGAATCAAGCTCACCATTGATAGAGCATTCCAAGATTTCCCTGATAGAATTTGCAGCTGGCTCCAAACTTTTGCTTGAGAAAAAATCTCCAGACGTGGCTGCAATATACAACTTAAATTATATAAAATATCAAAGACAACTATAAGGCCATAAAAGATAATTCAAATTCATGTTCTACTGCTGTAATCAATAGCATCTACTTTCCCAGGTCAAATGCTTCAAGGAAGTTTATGAAATTTTCAAATATAGATATTCTTGTTCTATTACTATCATCACCAAATAACAGCTTTAGGTATATGGATGACACTCCCAAAATCAACCACTTTTTTATATATACCGGGTTAACAAAAAGGTTAAGGAAAGTACCTGGATGGGTGTCATAGAACTCTCAGTTTCCTTCTTCAAGTAGCATACAGTAGTTCATGAGCACCTTGCTACTTCAAGAACAATGACCTTTTGTGTACTCAGTTGTTTACATGGCATCCCACTTTTATATATTAGCAGTCATAATATGTTCCCTGAACTAAGCAACCATGCTACAGGATATCCAAAATGAGACCATGTTGAGATTACACATGAATGTGAGACCTCTGGAGGAAGCTTGATATTTGTTAATAAAAACCAAAATCATCAAATACAAAAGACAGATCTTAAAACATATTGTTGAAGTCCCAAAAGCAGGTAACAAAAAGGAAAGAAAGAAATACACCTAGGGTAACATATATGTCAAACCCTATCATTACTTTTCTTAGAGAAAAAAAAAAGAAAAAAAAAGAAAAAAAATTGACCAGCTAAACATTAGTGGTCACAAAAATCTTTATTCACCGCATACAAATTAAAGTATCCATAAAGCCAATACTCACAAAAATGGCACACAAAAAACTAGGCATGCTGATCCACTAAATTAACCACACTCAGGCACATAAATAATAGTGTACAAATTAAAAGAAATGCTTCCAAAATTCAAGCCACATAAATTCATATGACAGGTCCTCCACATTTCTCTGAACAAGGCAACCAGGTGCAATTTAACAATAGAATCTAAAACTTTAGCAACATAACACACACAAAAAAAAAAAAACAGTGACAGAATAAAGAAAATAAAAGTTGGAAATTAAATTTACTTGGATTTTCCTCGTCTTTTTTTTTCCCCCACAGTCTTGAACCTTTTGATGGAATTATGTTCTTTCCTGACCATAGGCAAATATAAAAGCACTGTAATCATCATGAACGAGGCTAGGTATCTGCAAATATCTCAACTGCAATGACAACATAACATAAATATCAAAGTAAGGAATACCAAAAAGCCACTTTAGGGAATCTCGTGAGGATAGCATCCTATCAGTTATGTAAATGTAAAATTAAAAGAAAAACTTACAAAGTAATACATTAGTTTAGATCTCAACTTTATTGATAATTTGGATTCCACGTACATAGATCTCAACTTATTGATAATCTGTCTTTTCATTGTTTTAAGACAAAATAAATCACAGTGCACTGTAGATTATACTAGATTCTTAGTAAGGTCTTTCAATCGTAAATGATATGACAATCTGAACTAAGTAGCAGAAAGTTGAATACATGACTGGAAAACTCTTGAGAACATAAGAGTTTTTATAAAAGATAAGTTTTAAGACTTAATTTTACCACTATATATGCTTGCCCTAATCATGTCTGATGATAAGTAAACATCCAAGCATTGTAACCACCAAGAATAATGTTTATGTCTGAATATCTACAAAGACCTCTGCTACAATATCACAATATAAAGAAACCAAGTAAGAGAATGCTAAAGGGAGGGCAAGGAAAATGGTAATGAAGGACAATTATTTGAACCTGGACACAAAAGGCCCAAACACTTCGTCAAAACCAAATGTTACCTCTTGTTTCACTTTTGGACGATTCGCTAATTGGAGTATCGTCTTCTTCTATGTAATCCTCAACTAACTTGATTGACCATCAGGGATACGACTCTCAGGAAATGAAGCCTCAAACTTCCCAACATTTGCAAAAGGTGCGACCATCAACATATTGCTTTTAGTTACATTAAATATCAAAGCTGATTCATGAAACTGGAATTCTTATTTTAAGCTCCCGCACATGTTAGTCTATGGCTATCTAAAGAACTCTTAAGCAGAATGGAAATGGTCAATATAAGTACCTGGATAATTATGGATAGAGCTCCAAACAATAAATGAGCAACTGATAATGAGAAGGTTAAGCAAAATACCCGAACGACTGGCAGAACTCTCTAATTCCTTCTGCAAGTAGCATGCGGTAGTTCCTGAGAACCTTATTATTTCCGAAACCATGACCTTTTGTAGATAAACCAGCAGAAGCTAGATATTTTTAAATAAAAACCAAAATCACTAAATACAAAATCCAAACCTTCAAATGTATTATATTAAAGTCCCAAAAGCAGAAAAGAAAAATATTTATACCTAGGCTAACATATCTGTCAAACCATTCTTTACTACCTAAGGAACGAATTAAACTCCATTACTTCTGTTTTCTTCTTTTACCATTCCTTTTTTTTTTTCTCCTTTTTGATCGGCTAAACCATGAATCAATGGTCACGGAAAACTATAAGGAATGATTCCTTACTTAGCTGTATCAACTAAAGTATCCATAAGCCAATTTAAAAATCTATGCTCAAAAGAAAGGCCCACTCCAATTTACACCACATAAGTTCATAGAATAGGTCCCCCACATTTCTTTGAACAAGGTAGTGAGGCGCAATCTAACAATAGAATCTAAAGCTTTGGCAGCCTTATGCAACTAAAGGAGGAAAAAAAAAAGAAAGAAAATTCAGTCACAAGACAAAGAAAATATAAGTCGGAAATTAAATTTACTTTTCTCTGAACAAGGTAGAACAAAAGGATCTAAAGCTTTAACAACCTAACACAACAAAGGGGGAAAAAATCAGTGACAAGATAATGAAAATATAAGTTAGAAATTAAGTTTACTTGGATTCTCCCTCTTCTATCTGGTTTTTTTGCACAGCCATGAAGCATTTAATGGAATTGCTTTCTCTTCTGTCTGACCATAAGCAAATATACAGCATCATTAACAGTGTCAATAGGTAGGTATGTCCAAAGATTTATGCTGCAATCAGAACACAACATAAAGTACCAAAGGAAGGGAATACAAACAAGCTACTTTAGGGAATAGCAGGGAAATCAGCATCCTCTCAGTTATATAGATGTGAAAATTTAAGAACTTACAGAGTAATGTATTAGTTTAGATCTCAATTTCAATGACAATTTGGTTTTGCACGTAAAATTGAAAGGATATGGACCTCAATTATCTGAATAGAGTCTTCACAATAAAACTGTCTTTTCCTTGTTTTCTGGGGAAAAAAAAATCTGTTCTCCATAGATCATACAAGAGGATACATCATTCTGATACAACTAGTAGAAAGTTGAACACAACTGAAAAAATCTTCAGCAAATAAAAAAGTATTTATCAAAGAGATGCGTTAGGAGATAATTTTTACTAGCATATCTTTAGCCTTATCCTGTCTGACAAACAATCCTCCTAACTACCATGAACAATATCCGTGGCTGAATATCTGCAAAGACCTCAGCTGCAACGACACAACATAAAGTGACCAAGTATAAGAATGCTGTAATGATGGTAAGAAAAATTGTAATGAAAAACAACCATTTGAACCAGGACTCAGAAGGACAAAACATTTTGTGAAAGCCAAATGTTGTACATCCCAATCCACTTTTGGGTGATTTGCTAATTGAAATATCGCCTTCTTCTATGCAGTGCTAAGTAACATAATTGACCATTCAGGATATGTCTTACAACATGTAAAGAGGTAACCACGCAGTTTCTTATGTTGAAATCTAATATATGGTAAGAATGGTCAGCCAACCCTCTAAAGCATGACTTAGACATTCTTAAAGTTGCGTAACAATGTAAAAGTTTAGACCAGGTAAAACTAAGGTATAGCTTTTAAATCTTTTCAACCTCCCCAAAAGCTTAATTTTTGTAAATTGCATTCCAACTTTTGATTTTGTCAAGATTGTGCTATCAGAAAGAATTTTTCGAAACAGCCTAATGCACATCAAGTAACCACTGCTGAACATGCAACATGTAATATCTGCAAGAGCTAAGCATGCAATTTCTTATGTTGAAAACTGATACACAGTAAGAATGGTCAGCCAACTGTCTAAAAGGATGATGTAGACATTTTGTGCAACAAAGTAAAAGTTTAGACCACATAAAGCTAACCCCTAACCACAAGTCATTCTTTGCGCCTTTGAACCTAACATGAGTGTCTAATCACAATAACTTATCTGCAAACATTAGACTGAAAATCAGGAAACATCAAGCACCTAATCCAATTCTTTCAACTGTAAAGCACATCAGCCATGTTAGAATCAAGCTCACCGTTGATAGAGCATTCCGAGATTTCCCTGACCCTGACAGAAGCAAACGGCTCCAAACTTTTGCTTGAGAAACAATCTCCAGATGTGGCTGCAATATACAACTTCCAAAATTATACAAAATATCAAAGCCAACTATAAGGCCATAAAACATAATATTCATGTTCTAATGCTGTTATCAACAGCATCTACATTCCCAGATCAAATGCTTCAGGGAGGTCTTTTGCCCCAACTACTCTCACCATTTTCCAAAGCCAAACAATGGCCTTAGATATATGGATAAAACAGCTCGAACACCTTTGATTTCTATTGCAGTTCAATACACACCCAAAACCAATCAATTTTTTTGTCGGATAGACCACAATACTTCCTCCAAAATGTTTCAAAAATCATATTAACAAAACAGAAAACGCAAGTGAGAGAGAGAGAGGGAATAAGAAAAAAAATAAAAGAAGAATTTGCAAAGTCAAAACCCTAAACAAAATTCAAGATCGAGGAAAGGAAAAAGAAAAAAAAAATGAAGAAGAAGAAGAAGAAGAATAGGATGAAGGAAATGTTACTCTAGGCTCTTAGAGATCCACGCTCGATTCCTTCACCATCTTCACTACGGAGATTGAAGAATCTCTCTCTCTCCACCCTCTCCTTCTCTCTCTCTGCAATCAGAAACTTCATCTCCCAGATTGAAGAATCTCTCTCCACCCTCTCTCTCTCTCTCCCTCTCCCCCTCTCTCTATCTCTCTCTGCAATCAGAAACTTCACCTCCCAGATTGAAGAATCTCTATCTCTCTCCACCCTTTCTTTTTTTGGTGATGGGCTAGAGCAGGGAAAGGAAAACAAGACACAGTAATTGAAAGAGATGTAACTGAGTACCATGTTTAGACGAGGAATCACTTTCCCCTCCAAATTTGGATTTGATTCAGATTCAAGGATTCTTCTGAGAGATGTTTGTTATATTATTTTGGTCAAATTTTGGTGAACATCCTTTGCAGCATACTAATTGAAAGAGAATTGTTGAGAGGTCAGTATGGACGGGGCATATTTAACTGGAAACAATGCATAAGCCAAGTATAACCGCAGTTTATACTGATGGCAGAAGATCTTCTAGGTGATGGAGTACAGATTGATAAATGGACTACAAGCCTCGGATCAACCCCCATAACTGTTGAAAATCATGTAGAATAGAAAATCAATAACTCGTTGGGATTCGGCCTAGAATGTACAATATTATGCTAAGAAGTCAGAATTTCAGGAGATAAAAGAGTCTAGCAGATTACCCTAAAAGTGTTGGAGAATCAAAACAGGGTGCACCTCAATCACATTGAACCAAGAACCATGCATGCACTGACCTCATGAACACCAAAACTTTTCTTGATCTGATGCAATAGATCATCTGAGCCCTATAGCTACAATAGAAATCAAGAGAAGATTTAAGCTTGAGATTATCTTGGTATAAATAAGCGATAAAAGGAGAAAAAAGATTCAAGACCAACGTACCCATCTCTTTTAAGGACGTGTTGATGTTCAGGACATATTCACTTAATGCATCAGATCAATAAAGCCAAAGTAGGAAATCATCACCGAAACCATTGCAGGTCAATACAAGAGAAGAGAGAAACAAGATGACAAAAACACATGTAAAATTACGTGTGCAGAAAAAAATAGGAGCGCCTCTTTCACAATATTAAAGAAAGCCAGTTTTACGTTTTGCAATGTCTTCCCTGCTTTCTATGAAGATTTCTTGCTTCTAATTAGCAAAAAAATTTTAAAAATCAGTATTAATAGGAGAGGAAATAAAAAATGTGAAAAGAACATGATACAGACCATTTAGAGAAATGTTCCAAATTGGCGTGAGAAAAAAAAAAAAAAATTTAAACAACACTGAATCAAAAAAAAATTTATTTTTAACACCCACAACCCATCAACTATTCATGTAAATAGTATAATGACGGATTTTTAAAACTCGACGTTAGAAATGTATGAATAATATCTCATATTAAGTTTTAAAAATCTCTCATTACACATGACGGGTTTTGAAAACCCGTCATACTATTCACATCAACGGTGCAAGACAAGTTTTGAAACACGTCATACGTGGGCTAAATATGAAATTTTTTTTGTAAAAGTATTGTTTTAATTTTTTTTTCTTTTTTTTACGTAAAAAGCATGCTTATCTCGACCATTTAACATTGGGAAAAATTTGAGGTCTATAGATACAAAGTCTTGCCTCGTAAAATCCCTTATTTCTCTTCAAGCTTGAGATCGATCTTGTAAGAAGGCTAGACACATACAAGAAAGAGAAAGATTTATATCAACATTATATACAACCACATTGACGACAAATTAAATATCTCTGTGTAAAAGATTATACTTATTTATGATATATTTCAAACAGAATTCTTAGGATTTGATTGTCACCAAATAGAAAAAAGATGAAGGCAAGAAATTGTTTGAGAGAGAGAGCAAGAGAGAGAGAGAGAGACAGAGGTTTCGTCAAGAAGATGAACAAGTAACCGTTATCTCTCTGCCCTCTCTCTCTCTCCAAAAGTCGTGACGCTCCGCCCGAGACAAATTGGCCGTCTATCTTTTTTTTTTTCCAACTCTCCGCGTTACTAACTAGCCGTTTTTTTTTTAATAAATCTAAAAAATTGGGAAATTGACCATTTCTTTTTTCAAATTTCAAATTTGAAGCTCATTCTATTTTTCCTTTGAAATTTTTAGTATCTTATAAAAATATATTACCTTAGATTTTATTATTTTAAGTATTTTATTTTAATTTTAAAAAATAATGAGACTAGAAAATAATCAATAATTCAAATTCTAATCTTTTGAGAAAGCCCATATACCACTTTTGCCCTATAAATGAAACTACACCGCTATATATAATAATAAATGCATAACATTATGATATGTATTTTAAAGGATAATGTTTATTAATTTTTTATTTAACTACTTATTTTTTTTTTCCAAAAAAAAAAAAAGGAGAGAGAGGAAGGGTTTAGTTCCCTTTTTTATTATTGATTAATACTTATTCCAATTGTAAATGAATCCCATTGAAACATAAAAGATTAACATCTCAAATTCTCCCATCTCAAAGAATAATATTTTCTAATTTTATTTCAAATTTCAGTTAATAAAATTAAAAAAATTAAAAGACTAAAAATAAAAAATTAATAAAAATAATAAAATATTTCCATTAATGCACAATAAATTAGTAAAGTCCATATACTTTTCATAATTAATAAAAGAGTCGAACAATTGACATATAATGGTATCATTCTTTCAACACCTTACGTTTTCAGAATGGTGTGAAAAATTAAGTTGGTTGTATATATGTAACTTCTGCAAATTGCCCAAAAAAAAAAAAAAAAATCAATCATGGAGTATAAGATTCACAAGACATGCAAAAGTACAGAAAAACTGATTTTTGCTTATTTTCATTCACTATTTAATTCCAAAAATTTGATAATACATGTCCCCCCAGTTGATGCTTAACCGGATGAACCGAGGAAAAATAGCCACGTCTCCAAGATCTTATCACAAAAAATTTGAGGGGAGGTTTACCCTTATTCAACTCAAATCAATTGCGATGGTCACCACATGACTTCAAAGAGGGCAGCCCGCAAAGAGAAAATACCCAAGAACATTCTCGTCATTGATTCCAGAATATGATATAACACCATCATGTTTTATTTTCTCCTACCCACTTGAAGAAGAAATGACATGAAAAAAAGGAGTGACAGGGTAAATGATGCCCGTGTCGAGATCTCATCTTAAGAGATCGGAATTCTTTTTGTGCAATACGCCTAGCCCGAGGGACCAATCATTTTCTCAGGTACAACTAGTTTATCAAATTCTTCGCTAGTGAGCACCCCAAGACTTAATGCTGCTTCCTGCAAAACCATGACTCGGTAAGAAAAAACTTTGCCAATGTGTGTAACCAAAAACATCATACAAAGCATGGATGATTCTAAAATTTCAACATCATGCATTTTCCTTTGGGAAACCTGCTGATCTGTTCCATATATCTCACCTAGTTCCGTCATGGTATGCTACAAAGAATAGGGTCATTAATATGGCCACCTGTTAACCAGTTGTGCTTGTTTTAAAACCACGACAAACACTAGTAGCTATATAGTCTCAATTCCATATATTAGTTATCCTTAAAAGAACTCCAGGCCAAAAACAATCTAAGACTGGCCTCTATTAAGGCAGCTCCAGTGCGTCATTGTAAAAGCTCCTAGAAAAAAGCCAAGCTATTCAACTAGTAGACAATGAATAAATAAACTAACAACGTTAATTATGAGTATGATTACTACCTTCAGAGTACTTCCTGCTTTGTGGGCTTTCTTGGCAACTGCTGCAGCATTGTCATAGCCAATTTTCTGTACACGGACAAAACAATCAGCGAATGGTCGGAATACAAGTAAACCGGAAGTGCATTTAGTACAGGTTTGAGGAAGCTTACAGGGTTCAATGAAGTTACAAGCATCAGTGACTGGAAATGCACGTCCATCATCATACAGGGGTAAAATAAATTATCCATTAGTGATAATCTTTTAAACGGGACGTGACAGGTAACTAAATTGATGTCTGCCAAAACTTACCTCATGTAGTAACTTCGAAATCCTTGCTTTATTCGCTTGGATTCCTTGTACACAGTTCTTCTCAAAGGAAGCAGACGCATCTCCTAGTAATCTCACCGACTATCAGCAAGAAACAAAAGCTCTAAATGAGTTACTAGTGTCTCCATTAATGCAAATAATCAAATGCTCTAAGAAATTATAGAATCTTCCATTTCATTCCCTCTCTAAGATGAAGATTCTAGGCATATCCCAAATGTGTTTCTGGAAATCTCATTTGAATGACTTCAGAAGCTGCTAAAATATAGGAAATCAAGATAGCTTTTCTTTGTTTGTAGATAATAGAAAAATCCAAACTAGTGGCAGATCAGAGTTAAAGATCAATCTTTATTCTGTTGTTTACCCATTATTTCCATTTTTGGGATAAAGACCTAGATTGTTGTTGTTGTTGTTGTTACCGATTATTTCCATTAGGAAAATAACTATTCAAATTCACAAGTTCTCTATTATTTCTTCTAGCATTCACTACATTAGTTATACACATGCAACAAACAGAACGAAATTGATCTATATCAAAACTAGTTCACAAGGCTAAATTGCCTAGCTAGGGCAGCTTTCAAAATATAGAAACATCAGCACTTTTAGTTTGACACCTGACAGAATGCCTTGAACTGCCCTTAGTCAGCCAGGAAAACAGATCTTGATCATCCAGCTTAATGAACAGAAGGCTTACATGTAATAGGGCATTAGCAATGAGGGGCTTGAACACATTAAGCTCAAAATGTCCATTGGATCCTCCTATTGTAATGGCCACATGGTTTCCCATAACCTGCAGGGTTGTCAAGTACTTTTAATTAGACCAGCTGTGAGATAGCAAGCAAAGTCATGGGCTAGGTAATGGGGAGGGGAACAGGATATGAACCCTTGACCTACCACTGGCCAGTGTTCTGAATCTCTTTTCAATGACCATTAGGGCCAAAGCCCTTGGTTAACTAGTAACTACAGTTACATAAACAAAATGCCATTATATGACACTGTTGAGACCCTGCCAATTTTCTCAAAAGTTTCAAACTTTTTTTTTTAATACGCCAAGACATCCAGTTATTCATACATCTTACATAAATCATTATCAAAAACGCTGCAGTTTTGGCTTAGCCAAAAAAAAAAATGTTCCTGCAGTTTTACCTGAGCACAGACCATTGTGAGAGCCTCACATTGCGTAGGATTGATCTTCCCCTGAAATATAAAGTACTCAACTAATTCACTAACTTACTAAAGGCCAAAAAAAAAAAAAAAAAAAAAACAGTTATTAAAAGGAAAAAGGAAAAAGGAAAAACTGACATGGCAATTACTGGAAACAAGGAAACATCCAACTTGATAATTCTAATAAGATAAAAGGGGATAAGAATTTTACTGGCATTATACTGCTGCCTGGTTCATTTTCAGGGAGAATGAGTTCACCGAGGCCACAGCGTGGACCACTGAGTAATAAAAATACAGTTTGATGACCATCAGAGATAAGACCTCATGTAGTAGTGGTAGTAGTCCAACAAGCTTAGATACCTTCCTAACAGACGTAGGTCATTTGCAATTTTCATGAGAGAGGTGGCAACTGTGTTAACAGCTCCACTAGTTTCAACAAAAGCATCATGAGCAGCCTAACAAGCACAACACACTCCAACATCATCCTTTTGGTAGCAGACACTACATAATACTTGATAGGAATATCACGAATAAACAGAACTTCTGAAAATGAAAAACATAGTCATATTAAGTGATGTACCAGAGCTTCAAATTTATTCTCTGCAGTGACAAATGGTAAGCTTGTTTCCTCGGCTACTGCTGCTGCTATCTTCACATCAAATCTGTAAACTCACAAAATTGTGACCAAATTCATAACGCAGAGTGACAACTACAGAAAGCATATCAAAGTTGGCTCTACGATGATGCACCTGTTAATTTGTAGTTACTCCTGCATGCCTAGGGCTAAAAGCAGTTTCACCTATCTAAAACAATCCTTGCATGTTTCCATATGACAGAAATTCTGGTTCTTTCTTTTTCTGACTTGTTTCTAATTTTTCTTTTTCTCTGTGTATCCGCATTTTGAGGGGGGGGGGGATGTATCTCTACACCAAGCTATGTAGACATTGGCGATAAACTTATCACCATTGTTCATTCAAATCACGTGTGGAAAAGCGGACAACGATATATACGGAAGAACATTTCAACAAAAAGATGATGTTTGCAAAAGAAGGTTAAATTTATTGAGTCAAAAATAAATAATAATAATAATTATAAATAAATAAATAAATAAAAATCACATGCGAACAGTTTAAAGTATCAATGAGTCATTACCCCTTCTTTGTGTTCAGTCCAGTTCCTACAGCAGTACCACCTTGTGCTAGCTGCTCCATGACACATTCAATCGGTTGAAGCTCTAAAAAGAAATGGCAGGGCAGTTTAAGAAAGGAACTATTGTACGATGATGTAGCTAACCTGGTACATGCGTGGTAGAGTGCATGAGATCCGATCAATTCCATATTTCACCTACAACAACAAAGATACTTTCATACTCCCAACATAATATCAAGACTCTGAGAGAACGGACAACGCCTTTAGTAGCAGACAATTAAACGGAGTAAAAGGAAGGCAAGCTTACCTGTGTCGAATAGCCACTAAACTCTTGCCCAAGAGTCAAAGGTGTGGCATCTTGAGTATGTGTACGCCCGATCTTAACGATATCTTTGAATTCAACAGACTAATAACAGAAAAACAGAAAAAATGAGTTGCAGTAGCTAATATAGAGCACACCACCAAAGTGCTGCTTACAAAAATATGAAACTGAGGACCAGGCAGCTGCAATTGAATAAAAAAAATTGTTTACAATTGTCAGAAATATTAAACATGGTTGATCCACATAAAACTGTAGAATATTGCTGAACTAGGCTATCATTGTAGCTCTAAGTATAGAACAAGTGCAACACTATATAAGTAGATGGAAATAGAATTATGGAGAGTCGAACTGAATTAATAACAATGGAATTAGTGAGCTAGACAGCATTTCAAGTCTACGACCATCGAAACAAGAGCTTACTCGTCTTATTGTAGCTAATGCATTTAAAGAGGTTCCAAGAGTTCATGCCACTTTGAACTAGCTTTCACAATTTTGACATATTGGCGAGTTGGCAAACAGGAATCTCTTGTTTCAATTCAGCTCTGGCCAAGGACAATATACGTAAACTACCAGAACAGCCTGCTCATTATATCTTCCTAAGATTTTTTTGATTGCCTCTATAGTCAACACATCTTCAGTAAGTATGATTTCGCTCCTCATAGTAGCATAGCTGTCAATACCATTCCGGACAGGCCTGCATGACCAGTATATCTTGTACCATCTCAAAAACTGGTACCAAGATGAACCTGTTCCATCTTGGTTTAAATACTGACCCATCTCGAAAATACCAGATTTGTATGCACCCATACTGTTTTGGTTTTTTTTTTTTTTTTTTTTTATTTAATAATTTTACCAAATGCTATTGTTAACTAAAAGTACAGTAACTCCTCTAAATTTTAAAATCTAAAAAAACCAATGCACTTACATTCTGGTCAATTGGTCATTGTTTTAGCAAACTGCATTAAACAATTTAATTTAAATTAAAAAAAAAAACCTCAACTTTTTTAAATATCTAAAAAAATTATGCAATTTGCTAGAACAATGACAATATTTATTTTTTTCTTATTAGTTTATTAGTTATATATATGTAAAACAATGATCATAGTTTTTTTAGTGTGTAAATCTATATATACACACACTTCTTCTGCACTATGTAGGACCACCGAGATACTCCAATACCAGATGTTCCATACAATTTGACAACTATGCTTAGTAGTACCTAAAACACTGCCCTCTGAATATAGTTCCTTTTACCTATCTTCAATGGACTCGTATTAACTTTTTTCCCCAATTTATTAGCTCCAAAATTTATCCTATCCACCCCCTACATCCTTAACTTCATAAACCTCATTTTTTTTTAATGCCAAAAACAAGATTTAGAAGTGCAGGATTGTGATATTCTCAAAAAGAGTCCAATTAACTTCCCTGATATTCTTGCATGCATCACTTCTTTTGATAGACAAACACCAAGAGTGGAGATGTCTTGGTCGAACTCGAGATAGTAGACAGAAACTATCACCAATCAAAACATTAGGAATGAAAAAGCAAAATACCTTTGAACTTAGGGAACTATGTAGATGCTTTAAGTTCGGCAATAATCTTGCATTCATTTCTGTTGCTGCGGCAATGTGCATAACCTAAACAAGAAAGAAAACCAAAAGAAAAGTTAAATCAACAATAAATCAGTCATCTCAACTATTATGATGGAAAAATCAGATTAAGCAGCTGCAGTTTGTAAAATATATTTTTTCTCTTTGGCCAAGCAAATTAACCACACAAAAATTATGTAAGAAACACTGTATTAACAAGTAAAATTATCAAATAATCAAGGTCCAAGTAATATGCACAGTGAGATAAAAACAAACTTACAGTTGGAAATGTGTCATTGGAAGATTGTGATCTGTTAACATGGTCATTAGGGTGCACAAACTTCTCGCCACGCTTATGCCCAAGAATCTCCGCTGCTCTATTTGCAATTACCTAACCCATTTGATAATTCAAATAGGTTCAAAGAAAAAACAAGGGAAGGGGCAAGAAAGCATGAAGAAGAGAAGGCCTATAGGCAACATTAGCATCTCAAAAATAAAAGAAGGATTTGACTAGAGGATGGAATGGGATGCCTTTAAAAAGCAATAGAGAAGTAAAGCCAACTCATATCCGCACAACAATCTATCCTGTCACATCCAAGCTAGCACAAAATCAGATATTGAATCAGTTAATGTTATGCTTTTCTCCAATAAGAGCACCATATCATCGACAAACAATCTTCTCCCTCTTTTCATGTATATGTCATTCCTAAGAACAACAAAATTGGGCACTCACTGAAGCTTCAGTTGGATGGTGTGACCAGCTTTGGTATTTCAACAATTGCATTGTGATAAGGTGCACGCCCTTCACAACTCGGATTCTTCCTATGGAACTTCAACCTCATTATCATTAAACAATTATCACCTTAAATAAGTTTAAACCCTGACAAAAATGGAGCCTCCAGTAAAGCTCAGGCTCTTCTTATGGAACTTCAACATCACTGTCATTAAAACATTAGAACCTTAAAAAACTTTAAGCCCTGACAACTAGAGCCCTTGGCAAAGCTATAATCAGGAAAAACAGTTGTCGTATTTGTTGTGGTCTAGGGGGCGGGGAAGGGCAAACTGCATAAGCATTCCAAGTTTAGAAAACCTGAAAGAATAAAAATGGAAAGACTAAAACATCTATAGAATATATGGAACACACTAGCAATTCCTCACCCCCAACCTCAAGATAACATGCAAGTATTTAGCCAGCTTGATTTAACAGCTAATAGCCTCAGGAAAATGTTAACAAAATTCACGATTTCTTTTTAACATGAACTTAAAATGCAGACCCCAGCATTCTAAGTTCTGCTGCATCAAGGACTCATTGTAAGCATAGCTGCATAATTTTGAGTGATCATATGATGCATTTATGGTTTTATGGAAGAATGAAAGCATTGAGATACCCTAAGATATTACTTTCATTCATCATCTTATTTGCCTCCCCAGTACCCCTCCTTGCCTTTGGCCAAGCTCATTTGGAAGGCAAAGGTTCCTCCCAAAAAACTAAGGCTTTTACTTGGTCTATGGCATTTAACAACACCGATGCAAATGATTTGTTACAGAAAATGAGCTCTTTTAAAGCTATCTGAGCAGATATTTGTGATATGTTTAGCAAGGATTTGGAAATTAGAGATCGCCTTTTTGCGTCACCCTATAGCTGGGGAGAAGTGGGAATAAATAAAGTCGTTTAAATTAAAAACAGCTTGTGCTATCTATAATAGACAGATGGTTATTTATTTATTTATTTATTTTCATTAGGACAGCAAATAAATAAAGCCCTTTGCATTAATTAAGTTAGTTTAGCAAGATGCCTTACTTAAAGAAAATTAATTAAATGATGGTTTCAAAGTCAATCAAATAGACCTAGCACCCTACCCGCCTGCATCTCTGCCACCACAAGTGTCCAATATGCATCCCTTCCATTCCCACAACTAAACAATGCGCTCTCTCTGCGATTTCCCAGATATTTCATGGTGGGATTTTGAGAAGCCCATTTGATGAGATTGAGCTCATTTAACAGGGGCCGAGCCAAGCAGACTGAGCTTGAGCTTGAAATCTAAAGCTTGATTTAGGTCAGGCTCAAGCTTGACTAATCCTGATCAATCCAAGCTCAAATACCCTAAATTTTCGCTCAGCTTGGCTTGTCTGCAGCCCTATTTATCCTAGACATATCCCTTATTTGCTTTCAATAAAGTTCAGAGACTTTCTTTATCTTGGAGACATGCTCCTGTAGCTATGATTTGGTGTAGTTGGTGGGACTAGAATACTTGGGCTTTTAAAAATCAGAGTAATAGTCCTCTCATTTTGGACAAGATTATATTCTATGTTTCTCCTAGGGCTCATGCTTTAAATTATATTCTATGTTTCTCCTCCCAGGAATTCTCATCCTTTGAGCCTTATGTATTTTTTCTATTCTATCTATTACAATTCTCTGTCTCTCTCTGTCTCTGTCTCTCTCTCTTTCTCTATCTCTCTCTTCAAGGCTCTAACCTCATTGGCATTCATGCCACTGCCGGTCTCCCACACAACAAGCGGAAAGTGATCATTTAGTTTTCCGCTTGTTTTTTTTTTCTATGTTTCTCCTAGGGCTCATGCTATCTATTACAATTCTCTCTCTCTTTTTTATTTTTATTTTTTTAAGGCTCTAACCTCATTGGCATTCATGTTGCTTTGGGTGCCACTGCCGGTCTGCCACACAACAAGCAGAAAGTGATCATTTAGTTTTCCCTCGGCTACTTCTTGTGCTGCTTGCATTATTGCTTTTCCAATTGTTGGATCAAGGCCATATTCCATATTCACCTAAAAAAAACCAATAATATGCATTTAAAACAAATTTAAGAATCAGGCTAGCAAGGGGTAATAAACATGAAGGTAAAGCATCGGTTCTCTTAGTGTTCAGAAAAGCGGTAGTTAAAAGTATGCAAGAATGACAAATGGTTGCCAGCAACAAGAATACAGACTCTAAAAGACAAATGCAATTATATGAACCAAACAACCAAATTGCCTGAAAACTAATTTCTGAAGCTTCTGCATCATAATGCAAATAAATTATTGTGAACCAATTCAAGCTCCAAAATTGTAATCAAAATCTACATTAATAGGTGGATCTAGCAAAACAAATAACTTCCAAGAACATGCAACTGCGTTCGTTCTAAAGAGTGCACTAAATAGTCCTAATATAGGCAATTTCTCCAAGTACAAGGTCATGAGGAAGCCATCAAGACTAAACAATGTTAGAAAGTGAGCAAATGCAAATACACAAAAAGAATCGAGGTAGCAATAATCAGTTTCATAAGCATTGGGTCCAGAAGAAACTAATTGAGGCAACTATATCCAACTTCCTACAGTAAAAAGTTCCCCAGTAAATGGAGGTGCCATTAATACAGGCACGGAAGATTGATTGTCTAGATACCTGAGGGAGGAATTAGCTGCAACCATAACATATACTCATCATTACGTTGTTATCTCTTATATTTAGCAACCATTTAACATTTATTTAAGTTTTGATTAATTTCACATCAATTATATTTCACTAAAATATATTCCATGAAGGTTGCTTTTGGATCAGCTTTGAAGTTTCACAAACTTTCAAACAGGGATGATTGTACTTGAAGTTTTATTTCATGCAATATTATTGTTGTGATTGGCATCAACACACACACACACACACACAAAAACATCATCATTTCACTGTGCGGTATGAGTACTTTGAATTTGATAGAAAGTTTTAGAAGCAACATCAATGAGTCACAGTGTGAGTGGTTGGGTATGTGGAGCAGGTGCTAGCAGAGATTGATGACTGGGCAGTGATAGTGTTTAGAAATAAGTGATGGTCACTGTGGTGATTGCTGCTGGGTTAAATAACAGAAATGTGCAGGGAAGATGGTAGTGTAGATGCTGATAATGACTGTTGAGTGGATGACAGCAGTAATTTTGGTGGTAATGGCAATGTCGCTGCCAGCACAAAGATTGAATGGTTGGAGATGGAGTGAGGTATCTTGCAGGATATCATCAGAGAAGGCAGCCCTGGTGATTGCACTTGCAAGAGCAATGATAATGCAGGTAGTTTATGATATGTGCGTAACAACTAACAAGAATATGGTGTGTATGGTAAGCGGTGGCAGAAATGGCAAAAGCAATGACAAAGAATGTGGTGACTGATTGAGGGCAAATAATAATATCACATGAATAGTTGGTGATAGGAGTGATATGGACATATTTATGAGTTTCGTAATAACAATTAGAAACTAAATTTAGTATATAATCCCCAAATCGACTCTGAAGTTCCACAAAGTATTTTACAAAATCATGTCTTACCAAGATAGTAAACTGCTAACACATGGATTTTAAACTCCAAAATTGATAAGTCTACACCAATTTCACACCTATCAAACACATTGGAGAACTGCTTTTCAACTTATGTTACGAGACTTCTATATGTACCTGAATGGAGAACAAAAGTTTATAGGGCAGCAAACAACATAAGTAAATGCTTTGAATGAAAGCTGAGTCTTAGTTAAAGGTTATAGCTTGTCAACTAAGTAGCAATGTTGGTCTATAAACTATCTAGTGTTATAGTTCTCCAATAAATTCAATGCTTTGTCCCTACCTACATGTACAACACTTGGAAGAAGTCTTCCTTTAAAACAAAATATGTTGATCATTAACATCATGATGCACTCTCACAATAAGCAGGCACAAAAGAGTAAGTTCCCAGACCTTGGCAGCACATTTCTTGAGGATTCCAAATGCACGGATGATGGGCTCAGGCATTCTCTCCCTGTCACCTCCAATCTCAAAATTTTGCAATGATCTTTGAGTTTGAGCACCCCACAATCTAATAATAAGAACAAAAATAAAAAATAAAAATCAAAGAATAGGTCCTTAAATTCAATTTCACAAACTAATAAAACGAGAGCTTCTCGAAGTTGAGCACCCCACAATCTAATAATAAGAACAAAAATAAAAAAATAAAAATCAAAGCATAGGTCCTTAAATTCAATTTCACAAACTAATAAAACGAGAGCTTCTCGAAGTTGCTGCATTATATCAACTTTCTATTAGAATAGTATTTTAATCAGAAGTTAAGGTAAACTTAATGCTGCACCATAAATTAAATATTTGCTATACGTAGCTGTCCAAATGTTGTGATAGACATTTTAACAAAATCTATCACCAGTTTTCCTACAGATACCCTTATTCAGCTTACAAATACCACTACCCACAAACTTAGCATGGAAGAGTGAACTAGACATGCTAGTGCTCAATGGAATTATGCTTGATTCACATACTTTAAATTAGCTCTCTACAAGCCAATTTACAGAAACCCACTAAAAACAAATAGAAAAGCAAAACAAAGTTCAGTCCAACAGGTGATGTTAGTGGCCCTTGGTTATCAATTGATCCAACATTATGCACTTGAGCTGATGGAGAGCAGTGCTTATAAATATTTCCCCCTACTCGTGGGCCTGCATCACTTATATGAGGGTCCCACGCACATCTATTATTAAATGGGGTTAAAATGGTTTAATAAGTTTTAAACTCCGATCAAAAACCTATGAAACAACTAATTGCTCCAATTTAAGGTTTCCATTATTTTATATCTTACCAAGGGTTTTTTTTGGGGGGGGGGGGAGACAAAATTCTATGCCATGGATGGTCCTCTTAAGTAACAAATTTGTAATCCAAATTTGATGATTTTCTTCCTTTACAAGCTTTCAATAGCAACAAAAGGTAACTTTAATAGTAGTCCAACCACCTTGTCACATACATTTCTTAGAAATTAGTCATTTAATATTCCCCAGCTATGTTGTTCAATTATAATTCCATCTCACGGACAGGAACGACTTTGCTAGACATTGGCCCTACAGATGTACAAGAATCCGATTTATTCTTTGACCTATAAAAAGGTAAGGGAAGACATGTATACAAAAGATGGACAGCAAAGATGTACTTATAATGCAGCGCAATCACAAAACAAGCCGAAATTACATAAAAAAATAGCACGTTACATTCATTAAAACCTACCCAAATGTTGATCCACTGGCCCACTTCATATAAATTTCAGATAAATAATACAAAACCCAGTTCACAGGCTTTTACCAAGTAACAATTTAGGTCAAAAATCGATTCGAAAAGATAAATCAGAGAAACGAGAAACGAACTTGTCAGAGGGCACATGAATAGGTCCGAAAGTGTCTCTCTCCTCTCTGAACCCAGTCGAGATCGATCTCAACCAAGTACAAGAACAACGCAATCCTCCAACAAGCATGGACGTCGAACATTGTCCACGTCGGAACAACGCATACGTCGCCATTTCTCGATTTGAGCAGATTCTGCACCCCCCCCAAAAAAAAGAGTAAAAGATAAATTCAAAAATCACAGGTAGAGAGTGATAAATCAAAGTTAAATTTGATCAGAATTCGAGGGGTAATGTTTAAAACCTGGTTAGGGTTTTGCACTAGACCGAAGAGCTCAAGCGATCGTCGCCCGAGACAAGAGGAGGAAAAGAAGGGATTTTAAGAATTGTATATGTTTACGTCAGAGCATTTGAAGAGCAGCCAATGTTCCGTCGTTCGTGGAAATACTCCCAAAATATTTCCCTTTTTCCTTCTAAAAAAATTTCTTTTTGTAAAGCATTTTTAAATAACATATTACCCAAATATCAAATTATTATTATTATTATTATTATTATTATTAAGCAGTAGTCTGTGAACTGTTAAAAATATTTCATATTTTTATAAAATTGAAAAATTACTAAATTTCCTTTTTTTTAATGATTTGGGATTTCCATTAAATATTGGCTTGATTTATGACAATGTGGCTTGATTTATGACATGGCTTTCATGCGGCAAGTCTGACACGTCAACACTTTGGTCACAAAGACATCAAAAGAGAAATCAAACCCATTATTCTATCATTTTCGCCATCTTCTTCTTCTTTCTAAGACTTAAAATCTCTCTCTCTCTCCCCTCTCTGAAGCAGACCCATCTTCCAAATCATCCTCCTCTGTTCTCTCCCAATGGAACCCATCCGACCCAATCCCATGTTCATAGCAAGGTATCACTTGTTCTGCTGGCGGTGAACATTCATAGCAAGGTATCATATGGAACCCATCCGACCCAACCCAAAATCATCCTCCACCAACATTCATTTGGTGAACTGATAGACTTCTTGAACTTTCTTCAAATTTACTCACTGGCCCAACTTTCTGCTTCAACTTTTTGCTGGCGGCCCAACCTTCTCCTTCAACATTCTTTTGTTGTTGTTGCCTTCAATCCTTCAATCCATATTGGCAAGTGACAGAGAAGAAGAATAGTGTCTTCAATCCATATTTTCTGATCCCCCGATTTATCATTGACAATAGTGTCTTCAACATGAACCCTAATAGGAGGCAAATTGGCAAGTGACGGAGAAGAAGAAGCCGATCCAAAAGACGATGTCGTTTCGAGCATCGGAAAATCAGAAACAGAGTGAGAGTGAAAATAAAACAGAAATTTGTGATGGATCGAAAAGCAATTTTCCCAAATTTTGCAAAATAAAACAGAACTTTGTTGAGCACAAAGCCGATCCAAAAATGTATCCTTTTCTAACGGGTTGCAATTGAATCTCCGTCGTGTTTCGAATTTCTGTGGTGGTGAGTGGCGGAGTTGGCGGTGGTGGTGCCTCCAACTCAGTCTCAAATTAATAAAAACCCCAGGATTCTTTTTTTTTTTTTTAACTGGTCTTGGCTCAAGAAATCTGGATAATTTCAAAGTTTGAGTATTTAGAAGAAGAAGAAAAAGAGAGGGGAAAGAGAAAGGAGATGAGGAATGGTGAGAGAGAGGGATGAGGAATGAGGAGCAGACCAACAGAGACACCGATGTCGGCCTCACCCCCACCTGCAAAAACCATACAATTAAAGCCTCCGAATTGTAGTTGCGACGACAGCAGAAACCCTAAACGAGGGAGAGAAGCAGAAACCCTTGGGGGAGGGGTGTTAAGTTGCCTGTAGAAATGGAAATAAAACCCTAGGGGAGGAGGAGGGGGGAAGGGGTTCACCTTCAGTTGGGTAGAGAGAAACTGAAACCCTTGGTAGAGGGAGAGGAGGAGAAAGCAAGAAGAAGAAGAAGAAGCAGCAGAGAAGGCGAAGCTCCTTCGGAATTCTACAGATCCAGCGGAGTTGAAGCGAGGGAGAGGTGAGAGTTTCTGATTAATTTAGGCAACAAATAAAAAGCGAAGGCAAAGGGGAGAAACAGGATTGACGCGTACCGCCGACGAATGGAGGGAAAAATGACGCCAAAATGCTGACGTATACTGTTACATTAGGAAAATGCTGATGTGATACATCTTTGTGATCATAATGATGATGTGTGGGCGGACACGTGAGTTATAGTTGCCGCATGAAAACCATATCAAAAGTCAAACCAACATTTAACGATCATTTCGACACTATTAGTTATAGAAAAATCAATAAATTACGAATTTTAAATTTTAAATTTTAAATTGTTACATTTTGAATTTTAAAAATTAATTTTTAAAACTTAATATATAATTTCCTTTTTTGTTTTTTTTTTTTGGATGGGGAACATGGCACGTGACTTCTCTTCTCCTTAGTCATAAAACGCTGCTTCCAACGATTATGTGGGTCCTGGTTCCCTATTCAACATCGAACGGTGTGCCCGATAGTCATGGTTGCACCGCACCTTTACATCTTGGAGTTTTAAAAGGAAAATAAAAAATTAGTTATAAAAAAAAATTATAATTTTTTCTTATCTTATTAAAATATTTTATGAAATAAAAAAAATAAATGAGATTTATTAAGAATAAAAAATTTTATTTTTAATTTTTAAAGCATAAATTTAATATATCTATAAAATAATTTTTTTTTTCTTTTTCTCTTATTTTCTTTTCATTTTAAAAAAAAATTAATATTATTTTTTTTTTCGTGTAAAACTTTCAAATAAAAAAAACGTAAATAATTTTTTTTTCCAAGAGCCAAGAGGGTTCTCTGCATTCTTCCGAACTCCCACATGTGAATGTATCATGCTGTGCAGTGGGGTCCCTGTGAATGAAGAAACACAGGGCGCTGTCGAGTCTTCATAATTAGCATTCGCAAGGGCACTTTTGCCATTTGACGTTTGAAAACCTTCCAAAATGTAATGCAAAGAAATTGGAACTTGAGATTTCAATTAAGGATGGGATTGGGATTGCTGTCATTTGAGCCGGTTCCGGTTCCGGGGTGAGTCCAGAAACCGTGGGTTGTTTCAATCGCGATTTTGAGACCTTTTCAGATTGTATTGGGCCGGTTTAAAAAAAAAAATTTAAGAATCTGCCCAACTCAACGAACCAAGCCCATCAAACTGAACTGTGCTGGGTCGATTCCCCCTTAATTTTAAATGGAAATTTAAATTAATTGATAAATTCTTAATTCTCTATGAGCAGATTTTTATATATGTATGTATCAATTCTCATAAATGAAAAAGTTTGATTTGATATCTCTAGATGAAATGTACTAAAAGTCATAAATGTGATTTTCATTTCATATTTAATTTATTTATACTTTTGAAAAATAAATGAAACTTTGATTTTTCTTTTAGATTTATTTCCTTATAAAATAATAATTCTAAATTTGGATAACATTGACTAACACTCGATATCAAAATTATGATAAATTAAAATTCCATCTAATGGCTGACAATTGATGTAACATTTTTGACATTTAAAATAATTTATTCTGTTTCATTTTTTCATGTATTTTCTCCTTTTTTTTTGTTTTTATCATTTTATTTTCTCTCTCCTCGCCATTTTGTAAAGTCAAAGCCAAAGTCCACCTCTGTAATCAAGAGAGAAATCCCCTGTTATTTTCGTCTTGTCAATTTGACTTCTTCGGTTTCATTTGGTTATTTGCTTCCATCATCTTCTTTAATACTTTATATATTTTTTCATTCACTCCAATAATTAAGGACAATTTTGTTAGATTTGGGAATTTTATTCTATAATGAACCACAATTTATTATTTACCATATATTTGATTTAATAAAATGTTAAAAGGAAAATGAAAATAGAAAATTTAGAAAAATATGGTGAAATTTTGATACATGAACATGATTTCTAATTTTCAATTGAAAATATGAAAACAAAAAATTAAGTAGAAAATTTAGAATTAAAAAATAAATATTATATTTGTTTACATTTTTTAAATGAAAATTAGAATTAAAAAAAATGGAATGGATGGGTATACATTATTGAGGACAAGTAAACTAAGAATCCCATCCGGACTTGATTTACCCCGTGCAAATGGAAATAAGATCAATTTTCCTCAATTCAATTAGAAAAAACAAAACACTTCTCTAAATTAAGAGGAGAGAGAAAGAATGAGGTAAAAAAAAAAAAAAAAAAAAGAATGAGGTAGGAACCGGTTGGGTCGGGCCGGTTTCGGTGACCATGGGGCTCGGCGTGCCGGTTCTGTGTCTGCTTCAGGCTCATGTTAGGCCGATTTTCGATTTTAAAAAATGATTGAACCGGATCGACCTAGTTGGATCGTCCGGTTTTGATTATTGTAACCCGTGCCAATTTTTTATCCCGGCTAAAACATATCAACTGAGCTAGTTTTCGGACCGAAATTGATTCAGTTCCATCTCTAATTTGTATGGGCGCTTTTACCGTTAGACATCTGAAAGTCTTCCAAAATGTAATACAAAGAAATTCGAACCAGAGATTTCAAAGTAAGAAAAGGGGTTGCTGCAATTTGAGATATAGCTCGTTAGTATCACCAAGCTTTAATCATTGCAGGGAAAAACTATGCTCATGGAGAACACATTTAAATTACATAGCGAACTAAATAAATTAAGAATAAAATGAAATAAATTTTATATAATAATCTGTATTATCATGTTTTAATTAAATTTTAAATAATATATTTATTTGAATTTATTAAAATATATTAATAATTTAATTAACACAAGTTTAACTCATTTGGCTGCCGTAGCATTACCATTTTATGTGTTCATCTAAAATATCGGTGCTTGAGTTAATGAAAAAAGAAATTGATGTTCAAAATATAAAATAAAAAAAAGAGATAAAGAGAAATAAACAATATTTAAAAGATTTTTAATAATATTTTCAAAAATATTAATAAACATTTTTAATAATTTTAAGGATATTTATTAAAATGATAAAGACTAAAAAAATCATCTCTTAACTAAAAATTTTATAAATATTTAAATTAAATTAATTAAAATATAATTTTAAATAAGTACGCGAGAAAAAAAAATTGTCGGGAGCTCTTAAACTTTTGTAAGTATCAAACTTTTCTCTTAAATCTGGAGACGAACAGCTCCACCATGTCCGGCAGCCATTTAAATTAGGACCGTAACGGCCCTAATTAACAGTAACCGCAGAGCAGTCACTCTCCTGCAACAATCGGACGCTATCATGCAGTCAGTTATTTATTTCATGAACGGCGTCGTTTATAGTGAACAGTAAAAGTGCAAGTGAATCAAAACTGCAGCGTTTTCGGTGGGTGGGTTCCACCACCTTAACACAGACAAACATTTCCTCTTCCGGCGGCATCACGCTTTTACTTTCGAGGGTAAAAGGTTAAAAAACGACGCGACAGCCAAAAAAAAAAAAAAAAGTAACAATGCAAGTCAAAACCTCGTAAACCGCAAGATTTTATAGGGGCATATTCGTAACTTCAGTACCCAAAAGAATCCGCATTATACGCGTAAGGAACACCTGATGGGCCCCACAGAAAAGTACAAATTGATAGAGAGAGAGATGGGGAGAGGGGGAGGAGTGAGTGACGGCACAAACGGTAATGGGTGTGATCTGTCAACTGAGTGACTCCAGGCTAGCAGTTTTTTGTCCTCATCATTGACCAGTGGGTCCCCCACTCCTTCCAATTCCTGGCACACAGGATCCCCACCACTGATCCCAAGTCCTAAATCCCTTGCTGGAAAACATGGGTGCATGAGCTCAATCTTTCTCCCTTTCTTAAACATAATGTTGTCTGCGAAGGCTTATTTAACATTATAATTACGACGGTACTCCGCCAAACATCATATTTTTCTTCAAAATAATTGTAACAATGACAATTGCAACAATCACCATTTATCTTGTCTGTACTTTTTTCAATCGAAAATTATAACTAAAAAAATTAAAATTTTGAATATATATCGTATTACACTATTAAATGTATTGTGTTAGAAAAATTAACTCCTTGGAGATATTTTCTATTATATGAGTCATGCAAAGGCTAAATAATATACGTGGCAAATATTTGTCCGTAACTTTTTTTGGGCAACAATCTAAGGTGGATGCCAAGCCGGTACATTGCCAGCCGTGGCCCAACTTCATGCGCCCTTTCACATGTGATTCCAAGTTCCAACACGTACTACGTTAATACTCGGCACAATTACAAAATTAGCCCACGATCTACACACACCCACTGCTCTACGCGTACACACGATATATAAAAAATGGAATTGAAAAGGAGAATTGGAGCCGTTTTGGGCGGAAATTAAGTGATAATTAGTAAGAGAAGGGGCTTTAAATGCGTGATGGGTAATTCATAATTATTGTTAATTATAATTTTACAGTCCCTCACTCTCTTTCTCTCTCTACGCACTTGGACACTTTCCAAAGTCCTCTGTGTTGTATTTGGGTCCGTGTACATGAGTTGGGCGAGCTGTCTTTGCCTGTCTGCACTGGCGCTTTCTCTTACCACCTCTTTGTTTTCTTTGTTTTATTCTCTTAATTGAATTCGTTTTTTTATATACTCTACCAGACATTCCCATCTCTCTCTCTCTACCCCCCAATATTTTTCGGTTCGGTTGACTGTTCTTCACTCACTGGGTTTTTTTTCGGGGGGCTCTGCTCTGCTCTGCTCTCCTTCTTTGTTTGTCTTTGAGGGCACAGACTCATGAAGAGGCTAGTAAGTACGTTATTTTCAGTTCTAATTCTGTTTTTCATATTCTTAGTCATGATTTCGATATTTTACTCTATTGGATTTTTGCAATTTGTCAAAATATTGATGGGTGTCGTCATTTTCTAATCTCAACTCCGACCTTTCTCTAGTCTGTGGTTGTCTGTGGACCTGATTTGGCATTGTTGATGTTACGTTGTTTTAATTTTGAGGTTGTCTGATGCCTCTGCAATTGGGGTTCACAGTGTTTTGGTGGTGAAGTATAGTGCTTGCAGTCTTCGATGGTGATTTAGGTTTTGATTTTAGTTTTACGAGTAGAATGATTTGAACTCTAGGTATAATAATTGTAGATAATTTTGTGCTGGGAGTGATCTGATCTAAAATTAGTCTCAGTGTCCTTGATGTTGTCGAAATTGTCTATCTTAATCATTTTTCTGCTTTTGATTGTAGCCATTGTCATTTCTGCATCAAGTTGCTTAGGTATAAACATATGTATATTGTCTCATGAATTGCATTTCAAACTAATGACTTTTAAGGAAGAAGAATATGCTTCAGAATGAAAAATATTGTTCTACAATCAGCTCTTTTTAGCTTTTTCTTTATTTCCTCTTTATTTTCAGGCGTTATTCTTTATGCTTATAGCATTGAGCGCGAATGCGGTTATAAAAGAGGGAGATGGAAGTGGGGGAGAGTGTATATATAAAAGCCCCTTGAAACCAAGACCCCACAGTGTTTCCATCTTGGAGTTTGGTGCGGTTGGGGATGGAAAGACATTGAATACTGTTGCCTTTCAGAATGCTATTTTCTATTTGAAGTCCTTTTCTGATAAGGGTGGGGCTCAGCTCTATGTTCCTGCTGGTAGATGGCTTACGGGAAGCTTCAACCTTACTAGCCATCTCACACTCTTCCTCGAAAGAGATGCCATCATACTTGGGTCTCAGGTTCTTATTCCAATTTGACTTTAAATCTTAGATTGTTATGTTTGATATAGCAAATAGCATGTTCTCTCAAATTCCTATTATCTAGTTTGATATAGCAATTTGCAGAGAATGACAACGCACAGGAGATGGATTTTCTCCTACTTACAATGATTCACGTACTACTTGCTTTCTTCATCACATGAAATATATGTATGATAACCAACTTTTTTAAATATGCCATATAATATATATGAAGGGAAAATGAAATTCAGTTTAGCAGAATGACGAATTTAGTCTTCTATCTGGTTGATAAAGGCTTCCTGATTAGGAATCAATAATCAGGAAAAAAAAAAGAGCTTAATGCTCTACTTGACTGAATTTTGTTTCGAAGGAAAGAAAACCTCAGGCTGAAATAACTCACTGAGAACACCTTTGAAAAGGCATGTTATGATTGAACCAAATCAGCCGTTATGGAATAAATATTCCACCACTTGTGAACCCCCATGCACCGTCTTATTCAATGTTTGCTGAATTACTCTTTTACCTGCAAATGCAATTTATGTGTTGGGCTTGGCAATAATAATATCCTCTTGCATGGAAAACTGTCGGAGACTTTACAACCTATTCAATGTGATCCGGAGTAACTTTTTTCAATTGAAGATGGAGATTTGAGCATTGTCAAATGCTCCAATTTTCACATCTGCATAGTTTTTCAACGGCCTTCCTCAGTATGGGGTGATTCTATCCTTCAAGTAGCTGCTATATGGTTCTTGTTGCAATCTCTGATCTTTCTATCTATTCTTCAGGACTACAATCACTGGGACATAGTTGAACCTTTACCATCCTATGGGCGTGGCATTGAGCTGCCAGGGAGAAGGTATCGAAGCTTGATTACCGGAAGTAATTTAACAGATGTTGTCATAACAGGTTTGAATATCATCCCTCATCCCACTCGATCTCTCTTTATATGTGCATTAATTCGCTGCCTTTAGTGCGTCCTTTTTCCCCTTGCTTATAATGATGGGTAACTTGACCAGGTGATAATGGGACAATTGATGGTCAGGGTTCTGTATGGTGGGATTTGTTCAGTTCCCATTTATTAAACTACAGCCGCCCGAATCTGGTGGAATTCATTGGCTCCTCTAATGTTGTCATATCAAATTTAACCTTTTTAAATCCCCCTGCCTGGTGTATACATCCCGTGTATTGCAGGTTCCTGCTTCTCATATCCTTTTACTGTCGATTTCTCATATGATTTGGTGAAATGTGTTTCTGACCTAGGATGCCACATTGACCATTTTGCAGTAACATACACCTTCAAAACATAACAGCTCATGCTCCATCAGATTCTCCTCACACTAGTGGCTTAGTCCCAGGTTTGTCGACCTCTCTTTGTTTCTATAATATTACTGTATCTATTGATTTCATAAAATAATCTGATCCTTTGTTATAGGTTTAGCTCTTGCCTATGAAATCTTAGTGGAATTTTAGTTAAATATTTTTAAAAGGTGCGATAAGCCATCAATAACCATTCAAGTGATGGTGTCACGAAAGTTCTACATGTTGGTTTCTGACTTATAGGTGCAAGCATTAGTGATATTAATTGTGATATAAATATGACCTGTAATTTTCAGATTCTTCGGACTATGTTTGCATTGAGGACAGCAACATTAGTATGGGATATGATGGGATAGTGCTCAAGAGTGGTTGGGATGAGTATGGGATTTCATATGGCAGACCAACCTCAAATGTCCACATTAGGGGAGTGAAGCTTCAATCTTCTTCAGGCACTGGCTTGGCGTTTGGAAGTGAAATGTCGGGTGGAATCTCTGACATACTTGCAGAGAACCTTCACCTGCAAAACTCGTACTCGGGGATCAAACTTAAGACATCCAGAGGCAGAGGTGGATATATGAAAGGTATCGTAATATCAGATGTTGAAATGGAAAACATTTATATGGCGTTGGCGGCAACAGGTCAGTTCGGGTCCCACCCTGATGACAAGTTCGATCCAACTGCGCTCCCTGTTGTCAATGATATCACCTTTAGGAACATGGTAGGCACAAACATTACATTTGCTGGGAACTTTTCTGGAATCATTGAGTCTCCATTCACATCGATTTGCCTATCGAATATCACCTTCTCCGTCACATCTGACCCTTCCACTTCATGGGTTTGTTCTAGTGTGTTGGGTTTCTCAAGTGACGTGTCTCCTCAACCATGCTCGAACTTGCAAACTTCATTATCCTATTCTTCCCAAGCTTGTTTCACCTTTCAAACTCCAATAAATGGTATTTCAAGTCTTAGGTCTTCATTCTAAAACGCAGTCGATTGTTTCATTCAATCTGTACAATGAGAGAGCTTTTCCATAAGTGGATTTTCCGTAATTCCAATAAGTCGAAGGTTCAAAAATGTCCCATCTCGTTGGCTATTCATTTCAGTCATTAACTCTCTCAAAACGTGTTTGTTGCATGCTGAGAAAGAGTTTGTACAGAATCATATTCTTCATTCATATGGAAGGAAATTTTTGATAGTTTAGTGAGTACACAGGTTCAGAAGCTTGTTGCTTTTACAGTGTTTTCCAGTTTCTTTTTAGTTCATGTTCTTACTTTTCGTTCATTTGAAATGTAAATTTTTGTGTCTGATTGCAAACTGGATATACTTGGGTTCTGAATGCAAGAGGTGTTGTTTATGGAGTGATTTTACTTGGTTCTAAATAAAAGTTTTGCCTACGTTTTGGTCCCAGGTGGTTTGTTAACTATCTTGCACTCCTCCAATACGTTAAATTATACTCCCTTCCTATTAGTACCAACGGAGGGCATAAGGCTTTAGAGTCATTAGTTCTTGTACATTATACATACCCTTTCTCCTACTTCACAATTATTTGTATTTTATGTGCTTTCTCTGTCACTGATCTTGATTATTTTAGGGTTTAGTCTCCCAATAATTTTTCCATGGCCTTGTTCAGTCTTGGGTGATTTTGATCTTTGAGGACTTCTCCCTCCATAAAAAAAAATATATATATATATATGAATGGACTCGCTTTTTCTCGACACTGCCCACCGTCCTATCCAGTGATTCATGGGAACCCAATGCCTCGTCCGGTTGTCTTGTCAAGGATTGTGCTGGTTGGGGTAGGCCTACGGTAGCATAAAGTTGACATTGCCATTCCCATGGACCATCCTTCAAAATTTTCTTCTTGGCCCAATACCTACACTTTTGTGGGGGTAAAGATGATCTTTTATGATGGTGTCAAAATTTCATTGCTTAGGCAATGGGGAATACAATCAACTGGATCCACTGTGACGTTGAATTTGTGGTCCACCTTTGTGCAAATCAAGACTAAAATCTACACCCGAGTGTGCAGAAAGGGGGACAAATTTCGGTAAGGTGATAGAACACGCCGCTTTACCTGGTGCTATCTCCATTGATAGTATTTCTGAATGGAGGGAAAACATCACATTTACATAAAGATTGACATTATCTCTGGTGTTTAGCGCATTATGGCCCTTAATTCCTACTGTCAAAATTTAACACATTATAACATGAGTATAGATATTTATGATATTATAGAAAATATGATACAAAAATGTACTTATATGTCATGCCCTATAAAGGAAACTTAAATAAAAACAAGAAGCATCTATGTCACAGTCTCCATAGAAAAAAAAGTCCTAAACAAGTCTAATATCCTAAGCATAGGCCCGAGGATTTGCAAAAAGGTAAGCTTCAATAGCCTTGTACATCTCCATAGCTCGATCTTTGCCTGCCTCAATGTCCTCGTCCTTGTACATAACATCTCCTTCAGTTTCATATGTGCTCCACACCTTGCAAATGCATCCTTCATATTTGTCTGCTTCCAGCTTAACTTCATAAACTATAGATTTCAAATTGCCCTTCAACACGTCTCCTTCTATAATTCTGTACTTGCACATGAAGTTTTCCTCGTCCATCTCTTCAACCCTGTGCTTTGCATACTTGTAATACCTACCTGTACAATTTTATTTATTCATTTATTTTTAAGTTTACGGCACATATTCGAATAAATACATAGGGGCTTGGGGCTTGATCTTTTTTAGTACCTGGGGTAAAGTTCACTTGCCTGATGCTTCCAACTCCTCCATCTCCTTCAATCAGGGCTATGCTTTGAATGCGTTGAGGCATGATTTTGGGGATGAGGTTGTGTGAATCGATTATCAAGGCCTTGAATAGCCTATCGGGAGATATTGGTGATTCCAATTCATGACCAAAATTCACCACTCCCATGAGAGAAAGAGAGAGAGGAGAGGAGAAGAGAAGAGGAGAAAGAAGAGGGGTCTCAAGTCAAAGTTCACAGCAATAAATTGTGGAATAAAATGAACCTACTTTAGCAAACATTCAAATTCATATCTATTATCTTGTAGAACTTTCCGAAGAGTGGGACCCTTGATAGATAACCATTTTTTCATTTTGAATTTGCAAGTGGGATTTTAATGTTGAAAGACTCTTTTTGTCCCAAGGAATTGAGAGAAAAAAGGTTTTAGAAGTATTCTCAAGCAACATGATACCTTATAACACAAATTGTTGTCGTTTGGTACCAAATTCTCAGCATATAAATTGTTGTCTCTGATTTCAAGGATCGAGTGAGAACTTTTGTTTGGTGGAATTAAGAAATCGGATCCAAAGAAAATTGATGAGTAATGTTTGGAATACCTAATCTTTGAAATTAGAATTAAAATATTTTAATTTTAAAATTATAATTTAAGGTTTTTGATAAAATAAAAAAAATTTAAATCTCTTTACTTTCTTTTCTCCTCTCTCTCTCTCTCTCCCTTATTTGCTTCTCCTCTCTCCTTTCTTCTTCTCTATCACAAATATCGTTTATAAAGAGAGAGAAAGAGATCATGTACGGTTTACACTAGCCCTATTTTTTATTTGGGTGTATTCCATGACGCCATCCTAGACTTTTAATATTTGAGGCTCAATTTTTTGACCATAGACTTCACCTCGAGGACTTTATTTTATTTTATTTTTGTCATTAATAATGCCAAAACGAGCAATTGGTAGTAATAGTTATTGTTTGTCTCTTATTTTTTCTCACTTTTAGTTAGTTGAATGATTACATATTGATACTCTTTAAATAAGATTTCGAGTTTGAATCGTAAAAATATACACGAAAGAATTCCTTAAGTGTCCATTACTGAATATTGGCTGTTTATGGCGAAAAAATTCTCACCATTTTCCACATGGTAGGTTTTTGCCTATTAAATAGGTGAATAAGAGGATAAATTTATTCTTAATTTATGCTTGATGAGAAAATTATAAAAAGAACAACTGGGGACCTAAAAAAAGAGTGATTAAACATTTTTTTTTCTTTTCTTATTATTGAAAGAAAAAGTTTTAGACAAACAAAGGTACGTACCTAGTATTGGATAATGTTATGTGTGTGTGTGTGTGTATATATATATAAATCTTAATTGAAGTTAGTAGATGGGAAAATAAAAATCAAACACTTAATTCCAAATTAAAGAAAAATACCACTGCATTATGGTGAATGTTTTAAGTTTGAGTGATGGGGGTGTCCGAAGTGAAAAACTAGACTTCATTAAGGTCCATGAATTGACGTGATTGTGAAAGAGCCTATGGCTGGTTACCATTTTTTTTTTAAAAAAATTTTAAAATAGGTACCTTATAATTATATTGTGTCGACTAAATTTTGAATAAATCAAATTAAATTCTTAAGGGGGTAACTTTTTTAATACTTGTTTGTTTGTATATAAAATTTGAATTTAAAATTTTATTTAATAAATATTAATATTCAATTGTTGAATCAATTAGATGACATTACTCTCAATGACTTCAATATAAAGTCTACTGTTTTTGACTTACATTTGTTTAAGATATATGTAAAAATAGACATTAATACATATAATATATATCTTTTATGTATATTTAAATGGTCAAAAATTGCCGTGGGTGTCATCTCGATGGATATCGATACTAGAGTAATAATAGAAAAGTCTCAAATTTTAATAGCATAAATGAGCAACAAAATTGGCAAGAAAAACCTCAATCCTTATTTCTTTAACCCTCCAATTGTAGTTACATGTATGTAACATTACAATATTGGATTTTTATTATGAGCCCGTAGGCAACAAGCAAACATGAAAAACACACCGAAAAGCCACTCTGAAAAGATATTACGGGGAAAAAAAGGTACTTGGGTAAGCCAATTGTTCAAGCATAGACGCTTGGGTTGGCAACTAGATACTCTTCCACGACCTTGTAGAATCCGACGAACCTGTCTTTGACACCATCAATCTGTTCTTTTGTTGGCTCAACGTCAGCCTTAGTATGAAAATGGCCAGTCATCTTGCAAACAGACCCTGCACCAGCTGCCTCAAACTTCACATCAAAAACAACGCATTCCAATTTGTCACCCAAAACATCTCCTTCAATCAGGGAGGACTTGATTGAGCAGCCCTCTATATCAACAGCATCAACCCTATTCTTCATGTATTTGAATTTCCCTCCTGTTAAATGTAAAGGAGGTAAGTTAAAACTACTTGCTGACTTACAGTTTAGTATAAAGATTTGATTCCTTGCAAATTACTTACCTTCAGCAAAATTAACTTGCTTGATTGTTCCAACATTACCATCACCTTCGATGACGTCAATGTTCTTAACACGTTGAGGCACAAGTTTAGGGATCAGGTTGTGGTTGTCAAGGTACAAAGCCTTGAACAATCTTTTAGGAGCAACGGGAGAAGTGAATTCTTGCTCTACAGTCACGACACCCATGATTCTTAGAGAAGTTAAAAGAAAAAATGCTTGTAGAAAAGTTTAAGGCGAGGATCAAATAGCTAGGAAGGAGGTTTTTGAGTGCTTGAGTGAAAAATGAACTAGCACAATGTGGTATATATAGGGAGAGGAATCAAGCATGAGCTCTACTGGATATGTGTTGTGTGAGTGTTCGAAGTCTGAAATGCTTACCCGTCTTATCTGGAGCACGCCACAACGCTTTTAAATTCTTTTCTTTAAATGTAGGGCGGGGCAGCAACTTGGAATTTGGGGAAAAATTTATTGGATGTTGACTTGACTAAGAACGTTGAAGAAATCAAATTAAAGACTTTCTAGAAGGAGATGTGAAAATCCAAAAGAAAGTTGCAAAACCTTGGCTTTGTTTTACTTGCTAAAAAATATTTAATTAAAATTAAAATTTTTATTTATTATATCTATAAAACATAACATAAATATATTTTAATAATTCCGTCAAATTGTTAAAACTGAAATATTCATTTATACAATATTTGGTTCATGCCATTTTTAGGCATTAACTTCAACTCAGCAATCTTACTTCTTGAGGTCTGAATGAGTTGACTCGAACCTTTGATGAGTTGTGACCCGTGACTTCTTTATTGGGTTACATATTGCGAGGAAAAAAACTGTGTCATAGTCATCCATGTTGGACCTTCGGAAGGGCAATTGGTAATTGGAAAAGGAAGCCTCGCTTCACTTCGAAGAATTATGTCACTCGGGTTTGAAAATAATGAAAATAGTATACTTGAGTCTTCCAAGGTTCAGGATATAAAAGTGAAAATTTTAGAACTCGTCGTTCTGAATTTTGTCAGAGGCCGATTTGTGAGTAAGAATTATTAACCTTATTCGGCTGTATATTTTCAAATTAATCCGACAGTAATACTAAATAAATTAAATAAATTTTAAATTAATTGGACCAAATGTAACATAACAATTACTATTAGTAAAGAATAAAAATTTTTAAAATTGAGTAATTTTAAAATAATTAAAATATCTTTTAAATTAAGTAAAAATATATTAAAATTGCTATATAAAATTTAATTTATATATCTTAATGACTTCAATAACACTACAAATTACCTCTAGTTTCGCTTTCCATATTTTCCAACCATTCTATGGACAGATTCAAAAAATAAAAATAAATTAAACTCAAGTGTTTATGTGTTGATGGGACATGGCCCAAAAAGACCAGACTAAAAGAGTCAATTTTCAAGAAATCCACGAAGAGTACCTACGAACCGGTATCTAACGATTGTCATGATAATCTACGAAAGAGCCATAACCGCCCATATGATCTATCAAGAGATCTCAGTTACCCGCATTTACCGAACGATAGGATCTCAGTCGCCTCGCCAGCCGAACGTAACTCACCGAACAAAGGTAATCGCCCCGATCGGGCAAACATATGTCAACTCTTCAATCGGACGGATCACGAAGATCCTTTAATCGATCGAGCGATCGAACGTTGTGCAACACCCCTAACAATTCTAAAGAAATGTTATAATTCCCTTAATTTCAGTCTCCTATTTCATAATGACAAATCACGGATTTTTTGAGTAAGGAAAGTACCCCTCCCGAGAATGGTAATTCTACCTATAAATGAGAATCGTAATCTAA
Organism: Dillenia turbinata; assembly: GCA_037126225.1. Classification (NCBI taxonomy): domain Eukaryota; kingdom Viridiplantae; phylum Streptophyta; class Magnoliopsida; order Dilleniales; family Dilleniaceae; genus Dillenia; species Dillenia turbinata. Next base: position 27,913,797 of record JBAMMX010000005.1, read on the forward strand.
TCGGATCAATTCAATAAGGAAGATAGGGTTGAAATCTCCCAGCGGCGCATGTCTCTTAGAAGTATAAGTTATCTCAAAAACTCTCAAAAGGAGGTGTGCTCTTTAGGCCTAAGACTATGAGCACACTGATCATAGGAAATAGTTTCCTTCAATTCTTAGTCTGTTTCTTTTAATTGAAAACCACTCTATACTGACTTGAGCGTCGGAGTCTCCCCGTCGGAACACCATCCGACGGTTTTTACAGGTGCATCCACCCATTGACGGCTACTGTTCGGGTCAAGAAGGAGTTGGTATCTGTGGAGCCATAACTCACCTCCAACAGATTGACGCCGTCTGTGGAAAACATATTAAAGAAGTTTTGGTCATTTCGATAATCATGCCTCCGAGGACTAGAGCGTCTTCGAGAGCCACTCCTGCTGTAGGAGGGCATATCCCTATGCCCGCCGAACCTACCGTTTCCCTAGTAACGAATCCTCCAATTCGTAATCCTATGTTTTCTCCCCGACCGTCACATCCAGAGTTAATTCCGCAACATGCAATCCAAGAATGACAAGTCATGGCCCCAGGACCAGAACAGACAGATCAGCCTTAAATGGAAAGATTGATGTCTGGAATCCGAAGAATGAGTAAACATTTAGAAGATCTCAGTCGAGCCCTCGGGCCGGACAACCACTCATCTGCTGCAGAATCCGAATATAAGCAACCACCCAGATGAGAATTCTTGGAATCATCGTCGGCCTCCCAATATGACCTCCAAGATCTGAAAAGGCAGATTGAACAGCTTGTGACCGCTGAGTTTAAAAGAGCAAGCGTAAAGGATATGGAAGATCCCCAATGCTCCCTAGGTAAATTGCCATTCGATGCAAAGATTTTGTCAGAACCAACGCCAAGGGATGTCCTTCTACTTCCCATGGAGCGGTATGATGAGACAAATGACTCCGTGACCATTCTATCCATTTCATAACAGTTCTGGTCTTTAGAGACTTCTCGGATGCCGCGATGTGTAAATACTTCTCTACCACTCTTAAGGGTAATACCTTAATCTGGTTCAATTCTTTTCCTCTGTTCAATATCAAGAGTTTCGGGCAATTCCGACAACAGTTTGAGGCCCACTTTGTAATCAGTCAAGGGATTAAGTGAAAATTTACATCCATCTTATCATTACGTCAGCGGAAAGAGGAATCTCTCAGAAACTTCATGAAGAGATTTAAGACAGAAATGCTGAAAGTCCTTGATTTGGACCATAACATTGCTTTGGCCGCGCTCCTAATGAACCTGCGCTTCTCTGATATGAAGGTCTCCATCACAAAGAAGCCCACTCCAACCATCCAAGAGTTTTACTCATGAGCGGAGAAATATATTGCTGCGGAAAAAGTAGAAGCCTTCGATCGACAAAAAGGCCACCATAGCAGAAAAGAACGCAGTCGGTCGCCACGTCGGCCTTCCCCGAAGAGACGCAAACCAGGAATTCCGCCTTCGCAAAGGTTCAGCATCTATACTCCGCTGAGTGAAACCCCAAGTCAGGTTTTGTATTAAATAAAGAACAAATCATACGTTATATAGCCCCCGCGCTCGGAAGAAGAAGATCCTAAAAAAGACAAGGCCAAATACTGTCATTTCCATCGGGACTATGGCCACTTGACTGATGAGTGTAAAAAACTCAAGGATGAACTGGAATTCTTGGTTCGCAGTGGGAAACTGCAGAAGTTCATCAGTATGGAAAGAAAAAATCTGCCTTCCCCCAACAGGCATGACACACCAAGGGAGAATGAGCTGCTTCATAGGCTCGATTCCAAACCATCACATGAGGAACCAGGAGGGGTGATCATCCAAGTCCACAATGAAGACAACTGGCACGAGCCATACATTCCTGCTAGTATATGTCCAGCATATGACTCGGACTTCCCGATTCTCTTCCTATAATGAAAATTTCGATGTTTCCCACTACTCATTAACTGTGCGTGACCAGAGACTTCAAATCACATTCGAAGAAAAAACTCGCCAAACGGGCGGACACGACCCTAATTCCTAAAGTCTTTAGTCAACCGAAGGGTTTCAATCGTCCAGATCCTTCCGAACGAATGTGTCGCTAATATGGGATGGAACTCCCCGAACGGGCGAATACGACCCTAATTCCTAAAGTCTTCAATCGACCAGAGGGCCTTAGTCACCTGGATCTTCCGAACGAATGTGTCGCTAATATGGGATGGAACTCCCCGAACGGGCGGACACGGGTCTAACTCTAAAAGTCTTTATCGACCGGAGTGTCTTAATCGCTCGGATCTTTCGAACGAATATATAGCAGAATCGAGATAAAACTCCCTGAATGGGCGTGCACGCGGCCTGAAGGTTCCTAATTGAATGACAGACCATGAGAGTCCCAAGTCGATCGGCCAAGCATCAACTCAGAAAAGGGACGAATTTCCCAAACGAACAGATACTCCCCTCTTTTTATGACAAGTTCAAATTGTCCTCAACTTCATCAAACAAGTGAGATAAGGCATTTAAAAACCTTCTTGCAAAAATTGTTACAAGAAATAGAAGGAAAAAATTTCCATATCAGACATTATGGAATTACAATGAAGCAGAAGCAGGGTTTGCAGCAGCGTGAGCGGGATTCGAACCCGTTGATCCTTCTGGAGGGGGCAAGGCCTCGTATTGGTCGACGCGTTGAAGGATCTCATCTACACACCTTAAGCATTTGAGCAACCTACGCTGAGAAAGCTGGGCTTCGACAGCATCTTTGGCAATAGATACCTTGAGAAGGCCCATCTCTCGTTTAGCACTTTGAAGGGACTCCTCTTGGAGACGAGCCAACGTTTCGACAGTCGTCAGTTTCGCTTCCTTGATGCGTACCATTGCTTCCCTGATGCGTACCACCGCTTCCAACTCTTTACAACAATCATGGGCTAAGGATAAGTCCACCTGAAGGCGCTCAATTTCCCTATTTTTCTCCTCCCCAATTCTTTGTTCCTGGTTCTCCAGAGCGTCCCAAAGCACCGCCACTTGTTTGTCCAAGAGGGAAAGCTAATCCTCAAGCTTTTGCCTCCTTAACTTTTAAAGTTCGATCAGGGCAGAGGTCTGAAAAGAGGCACGATATTCAGGATAACGAGATGATAAAAAATCAAACTTTAACTCGCACAAAGAGAACACTTACTGTAAGGCAAAGAGAATGAATGACCCTGTCAATGCACTCAAGAGGCATCTTTTGGAGGTCTGACTTCAGAGGAAATTGAAATTGCTCGGCCAACTGTAGCCATTCTTGCAGAGCAATAAGATTGAAGTTATGATCCTCTATAAAGATCGTCACCGATCTTTCTTCAGAACTATATCCCTTTCCAACCAGAATAGGCGGAGGAATGCAGTAGTCATCCGGTACATCTACCAAGAGACACTGAGACCCCTGAGGAGACTATTTCGATGCTTCTCCCGGAATAGGGATAGAAGTTTGCGTCACTGGAGGCTCCTCCCGCCTTTACGGATCTCGAGCTAGAACACTCTCGGTCACCTCGAGGAGCCCCTCGTCGGAACCACCTCCCTCTTCAACCTCGATAGGCGCGTCAAAGGCTTCTGAGTAGCCGACTAGATGACCCCCTCCTGTTTCAAAATGCTCTTGAAAAGGCTCACACTCTCTAGAATCGGTTTGCTCTTCTTCTCCAGTAGATGGGCTCGACGCCCTAACCTTGGACTTTTTCTGTCAGAACTCAGGAGAAGTATATACCGCCTTCCTCTTCGTATAAGACCGCATTTTCCGCTCAGTGGAAATCTCATTGAAAAGACGAGCGTTGATGACCGACATAGTATCAACCAACTCCTTCCCCTGTTGCTCCAGCAAAAGAGGTCTGGTAATTTGCCTTGTTTCATTTACTAACAAACCAGTCAACAGCAACATTTCATCATCTACCAAAGAATCCACCCATAGACTCCGGTGATGTTCTTTGCAGTGGCATCCGACAACTCGCAAAAACGAGAATGACGAAGGATTTTGGGAGTCTTCATATTCAAGAAAGGCGCTTGATTAGCATCTGGAAGTACCGGAAGGAGATCACTGTTCAAGAACCTCACATAGAAAAATTTCTTCATCCAGTGCTTGTCTTGGGATTAACTGTAGAAGAACCTCTAGCGAGACTCTTTGCGAGTTTGGAGTTTATACCAGCCATGAGTAGAATCCTTGGAACTGCATCGCCTCAAAGAGAAAATGACACCTAAAATCTCCACGTCAAAATGAACGCGGAAGAACCCTAACAGAAAAATTAGGGCAATCGTAAAACGCCAAGCGCTAGGGATAAGCAACGAGGGATGGATGTTCTAGTACCTCAGAACCTCCGCCAGTGGGCCCGTATATGGAATCTTTAAGCCATACTTCACACATTGCTTAAACATTGGGACACAACCTTCGAAAGCATGACTTACCCTGTCCCTATTACCTGACAATACAAACTCGAAGTCACTCCCAAGCGACATTTCCTTTTGAACTTCTCTTAAGTCCTATTCAGTCATTGTACTCTGGATACTATCCACAGCTCGCTACGAGAAGGAATCTTTCGACATTTTTTCTCTACGAAAGGAGGTTTCGTGGAGAAAGGTTAGAAGAATGATGAGGCTGATGGGGGAACGTAACCCTCCGATAAGCACAAACCTATATGAAGCGTACAAAAGACGGTTTATGAAAATCGAAGCGGCACAAGTTAAATTAAAAAGAGGCGCTCATTTTTCGAAAATTATCACTCGTGGTGCTTCTTTTTCTAAGAAAACCATGAGTCGGGGCAAAGGATGAGACATGATAAAAAAAGTCTACACCAAAAGAGTCAATTCTCAAGAAACTCATGAAGGGTACTTACGGACCGGTATTTAATGATCGTCATGATAATCTACCAAAGAGTCATAACCGCCCAGATGATCCATCGAGAGATCTCAGTTGCCCAAATCTACAGAACGATAGGGCATCAGTAGTCCCACCAGTCGAACGTAATTCACCGAACAAAGGTAATCGCCCCGATCGGGTAAGCAGACATCAAAATGGTTGTTGAGGTTGAAATAGAAGTCGGTTTTGAGATTGCTGTTGCTGAAACGGTGGTTTTCCATAAGATTGTTGCAGAAATCCTTATGGTCTAATCCCATAGCTAAGGTTCGGATGGTCTCTCCAACCTGAGTTGTAGGTGTTGGAGTAAAGATCGTATGTTCTTTGGGACTATCCTGAAAATCCACTTATAGCATTTAAGTGTTCACTTGATTCCTCTTGAAGTGTGGGACACATGTCGGTTGGGTGACCCCAATTCAAACAAATTCCGCATACCTTCACTTGGTGCATCTGTTCTAGAGCCAACTTTTCCACAATAGAAGCAAAAGAATCAATCTTATGTTCAAGAGAAGAAATATTTATCTCATTGACTCTTTTGTGAACATCTTGCCTTCCTCCAAATTGTTGTGCATTCGCTGTCATGTTGGAAATCAACGTTCGTGCCTCCTCGGGTGTTTTTTTCATCAACGCACCACCACTTGCTGCATCAATTATATTCCTCTCCGACAACAATAGACCTTCGTAAAAATATTGGATGAACAATTGTTCAGGGATTTGATGTTGCGGACAGTTTGCATAAAGTTGTTTAAATCTCTCCCAATATTCGTAGAGAGTCTCTCCACCGAATTATCTCACATCGCAAATTTCCTTCCGAATGTTTGCTGCACGAGAAGCTGGAAAAAATTTCTCTAAAAATATTTTTTGCAAATCAATCCATTCAGCAATAGATTCAGGAGGTAAATAAAATAACCAATCTTTAACTTTATCAACTAAAGAAAATGGAAAAACCCTCAACTTTATTTGTTTCTCAGATACACCTTGCGGTCTCATAGTAGAACACACGATATGAAACTCTTTAAAGTGTTTGTTGGGATCTTCTCCTGCAAGGCCATGAAATTTAGGGAGTAAATGAATGAACTCAGTTTTCAATTCAAGTGGAGTTTCAATATCAGAAAGATTAATGCAAAGAGATTGTTGATTAACATCTGGTGCAGCTAACTCCCTTAAAATCCTCTGCGCGACCATGGTTTTGTCTCTGATATGTTACTCATTGTTGTTAATTGTTTGGTCCTGCAAATTCTCGTCCAATATTAGATTAAGTAATGAAGATACTAGCTGTCTTGTTTGTTTGGTTTCCTTTGTAAGTTGTCGAGCTGTTTTCTCAATCTCCGAATCAAAAACTAGTTCACCAGTAAGAGAAGAACGAGGCATAAACCAGAAACAAGGAAACAAAAATTAAAAGAAATAATCTTTTGACACTTTCTTCCCCGACAACGGCGCCAAAATTTGGTGGGTATCAAACCAACAAAAATAAATAAACCTACTTTCACAAAGACGAGTCTAGGGTAAGCAAGGTTGAATCCATAGGGAAAAAGGAGATTTATCTCTTTCAAATAAAATAAAAATAAAATTTTGGGAGTTTTGAATTAACTAAAATAACTATCATATTTGAATAAAACAAACAATTAAAATTGAAATAGCAAAACGACAAAAATAAAACTGGGTAAAATTAAATGAATAAGAATCAAGATAAATGGCCTTGTTGAAGGGTTTGTTTTCATTTTGATTCTATCAATTGATGATTGATTCAAAGATAATTCAATAATACATAAATAAATTGGTTATAGTCGTTAACAAATATCCAACGACCAATCTCTCCTTATTTCGTCAATAGTTAAGAGAAACTCATTAACTGTTTCTCTAATCAAGAGTCAACCTTAGAGAAATTTTTAGGATTGAAAGTCTCAAAGTTTTAAGATCTATGGAGATCCAATTCTAATTAACAAACACACGATGAGTTCATTTAAATTAGATTATTTAATTTTATGACATGAATGTCGTTTACCACTTCATTAAAGCTAACAAACAATTACAAATTTGTTATTTTAATTAGTTGTAGATTAATCTATGTCTATTAAATATTGACCATCTATTCAATAAACTCTAAAAAATCATGATCCATGAAATGCAGAAATTATATAAATACCTATAATTAATGAATAAATAAATGCATTTAGATCTCACAATATCATGAATCAAAGTTTTAACTAACCTTCAACTAGAAAAGAAATTAAAATGAAAACATATTAAAAGAAAAACTCATAAAATAATTTATTACGATTAAAAACCAAATGGTGAACAAAATTCTGAAGGAGCCGTCCCCAAAGGCCAAGTAGTCGTCTCTTGTTTTTTCCCAAAAGCAACAACCGCCAAGGAGAGTAAATCCCGTATTTCCTGAATGACCCCATTTTTAAATAACCTAAAAGACTCAATAAAACAAATGTTACTTTTCTCTTTCCAGAACTAACAACTATTCCCATGTGTTAACGGTCAAGTATTTCTGTCCGGATTTCTTCTTGCATGTCATATCATCAATTTTTGTTCAATTTCTTCACTTTTTTTTATAAATGACCTCCAATGATTCTAACACAATAAATACTCAGAATTAATGTAATATTTATTTAAAAATAATATAAAATAAATTATAAATATTATACTAAATTTATCCCTATCAACCGGATACGTTGGGTGTCTGTGTTCAAAGTTTGAAATGCTTACCCGTATCACATGGAGCACGCCACAACGCTTTTAAAATTTCTTGTTTTTCTTTTAAGTGTTGGGCGGGGGCATCAACTTGGAATTTGGGGAAACATTCATTGGATGTTGACTTGACCGTGTTCTAAAGTTGAAGAAATCAAATTAAAGACCCTCTAGAAGAATATGCGAAAATACAAAAGAAGGTTGCAAAACCTGTATTTTTTTTTTTACTTTTTAAAAAATATTTCATTTTTATTATATCTATAAAACATAACATTAAGTATATTTTTATATTTCCGTCAAATTGTTAAAACTGCAATATTCATTTATACAGTATTTGGTTCATGCCATTTTTAGGCATTAACTTTCCAACTCAGCAACCTTACCCGAGGTCTGAATGAGTTGACTAGAACCCTTGATGAGTTGTGTCCCGTGACTTCTTTATTGGGTTACAAGTCCATTTTGGACCTTCAGAAAGGGCAATTGGTAATTGGAAAAGGGAGTTTCACTTTGTAGAATTATTATTATTATTATTATTATTATTATTTTTGTTAGATTTAAAGCGATTGAGTCTTAAGGGAGGAGAGACTGTGATCACTAAATTCAGTCTATCATCTTGACAACTCATTTTGTAGAATTATGTCACTCTTATTTGAAATTAATGAAAAATACTATATTTGAGTATTCTAAGTTTCAGCATATAAGACATGCAAAGCGAAAATTTTAGAACTTGTGGTTCTGATTTTGTGACGGACACCGGTTTGTGAGCAAGAATTATTAATCTTGTTGGTTTATATATTTTTAAATTAATAAGATGGACCAAATACAACAGAACAATTACTATCAATAAAGAATAAAAAAATTTTTAAAATTGAGTAATTTTAAAATAATTATAATATCTTTTAAATTAAGTAAAAAAATATTATGTAAAATTTAATTTATTCATTTGATGATTCATTTGATTTATTTAACATTTATGTTAATATGAGGTGGTGACATGAATAACAATGCAAATTACCTCTAGTTTCGTCACAAGTTTTAGCTTTCCACATTTTCCAACTTTTCTATGGACCGATTCAAATTATAATTATAATTATAATTAAACTCAAGTGTCTATGTTTTCGTAGATGCTTGACTTCATTGATATGAAGTAAATCATCCAAATGATGAGACTTAGTCTACTTTTCCCAACCATTCTAAGCGAGAATTTTCATCTGTTAAAAGTCATTTGTAGGCCATACCTTTGGATGCCCAGATTTAAGTTTCTTTTATACAGAAATTTAATTTCTATTTATTAAATTTTATATTTTATTTAAAAAATTTTCATTTAGTTGAAAAATATTATTTATAAAATAAGATAAAATAATTTAATGAAAGTTATTTCTCGAAAACCACTTTAACCTGTCGACGAAATAGTCTTCGTCATTCTCATTTCTCAGAGAGGACTTTCTTAGACCTAATTCTACTATTTAAATTATATCCACCTAATGGCTACTCATAGTCATGAATATGATTTTATTTTTTCTTTTAATACTTTGACAAGCACATTGGATTTTGAAATGAAATATTTCCCAAAATCATCAACATTTGAATGTTAGGCTTCGGCTTTTTTCTTTTCTTTTCTTTTTTTTTTTCCCTTTCTTTGTAAGGGGGTGCAAAGTTCAAATTTAGATTTTAGGGTTATAATGTCACTTTTGAAGGATATCTGGGGAAAAATATTTTACACATCGATTACAAATTGCATGTGTGTAAATTTATTTTTAAGAATTATCCATTTTCTGGGACAGTTCGAAATTTAGCAACAAAATTAATCAAATGTCAATTTATGAATAAAAATTATTAATATTGTCGCCTCGTGTATTTCCTCAACAGTAGAGATACGGATAAAATCTGCTAATCAATACCCTAATAATAATCATACAAAATTTGTTATCAATCATCATCTTGTGATTTTGATAGTTTTTATGAGTCGCTTTCGTAAGTGACTTCAACTATACCAATTCACAAGTTTTTGTATTCCACCCTTCCCAACCATTCTATGGGCCAATTTAGTAGAGTCAAGTGAAATAAGTTATTTTTTAATATCAAAAGTCGTTTTATAATAATATATAGAAAATTTTTATTTTAACTTAGAAAACTCTATAATTTTTTTAATAAAAAAATACAATAAATAAAATAAAATAAACTTGAACTATCTCAAAACATCTCGTATGTCGCATATTCTGCCTTTGTTCAAAAACTGTGAAGCTATAATAAATAGATAATTCGGAAGAAATTCTCATTTCTTGGACCTAATTCTACCATTTTAATTATATCCACCCCGAGGCTAATAATGGACGTGTTAGGCAGGGCACAAAGTTTGGAAGGGCGACCATTATTTTTGTATAAATGAGCAACAAAGTTGATTTTTTTTTATTATTATTATACAAGATTTAAATTCCGGATCACGAAATTGAAAGAGGGAGTTATGACCACTAGTTTATTTCCTTTAGACTTACATCGTTTTTTTATACCTCACTTTGTCTTAAAAGCCCCAACAAGGTCAAGGACTCAGGACACAATGAGGCGATCGTGCAACAAAGTTGATCACCCTAAATGAAAATGGTTATAATTAATTTATCCTCCCGATGATCTTAATATTGAAGATAATAATAGAAAATTCTTAAATTTTAATTACGTAAATGAGCAAGAAAGCTCTCACCCCTTATACTTTTACACTCCAGTAATGGTTACATATGTGTGTAACATTACAATACTGGATTTTTATTATAAGCCCACAAGCGACATAGAAAACAAGCAAACACAAAAACACACACCAACGAAAACATAATACGAGAAGAAAATACTTTGGGGAAGGAAATTCCTTAAGCATAGACGCTTGGGTTGGCAACAAGATAGTCTTCCACTACCTTGTGGAATCCGGCAAACTTATCTTTGATACCATCAATCTGTTCTTTGGATGGCTCAACCTCACCCTTTGTATGAAAATGACCAGTCATCTTGCAAACAGACCCAGCACCAGCTGCCTTAAACTTCACATCAAAAACAACGCGTTCCAACTTGTCACCCAACATATCTCCTTCAATCACGGAGGACTTGATTGAGCAACCTTCTACGTCAAGAGCTTCAACCTTGTTCTTCATGTAATTGAATTTACCTCCTGTCAAATGTAAAAGAGGTTAGTTGAATTTACTTGCTAACACATAATTTAATATGAAGAATTATTTAGAACTACTTTTGGGGTCAAAGTGTCCTCCCAAACAAGTTCTAATTTTTTTTTTCTTCCTATTGATTGCCAAAACACATTAACAACTATACAGAATGACTTGCCTTCAGCAAAATTGATTTGTTTGATTGTCCCAACACCACCATCACCTTCAACGATGTCAATATTTTTAACACGTTGAGGCACTAGTTTGGGGATAAGGTTATGGTTTTCTAGGTACAAAGCTTTGAACAGTCTTGCAGGAGCAACAGGAGAAGTGAATTCTTGCTCGACAGTGACAACACCCATGATTCTTATGAAAGATTGAGAACAACAGAAAAGCTTAAGGGAAGGATGAAATTGTGAGGAAGTTGTTTTTCAAGAACTTGAGTGAAAAATGCACCAGAGCAATGTGCTATATATAGTGGGAGCAATCAGGTATGAGCTCTACTGGATATATGTTGTGTATATACATTTTAAAAGTTTGAAATGCCTACCCATATTTTTTGGAGCACGCCACAACGCTTCTAATATTATTTTCCTTCACTTTCCCTTTTATATATATATATATATATATATTAAATGTGGGGCGGGGCATCAACTTGGAATTTGGTTAAAATTTTATTGGATGTGCAATGTTGACTTATCCTCATGTTCTAGCGTTGAATAAATCAAATGAAAGATTATCTAGAAGGGGAGGTGGAAATACAAAAGAAAATTGCAAAACATTTTATTTATTTTTTCTAGATCAAATGGCAAAAAGTGACGACATATTTACTTGTTAAAAAATATCTAATTTATATTATTATAATGGGGGAGGATCTAATAACATTCGGCATCAAAATTTATTTTAACATTATTTTGTAATTATAAATTTTAATTTTTTTTAATTATTATTTATAATGGGATACAACTAAACGGAATCAAATTGAAAAATAAAGGATGAAAGTGGGAGACTCTAAATCTAAAGTTAATTTAACGGTTGTTCATTTATTTTTTCTCATTTTTTATATACTCTATCTGTTCTTGTTGTTCCCGTCTTCGCCCTCTCTCTTTTTTTTTTTGGTGGAGGTCTTCGCTCTCTCTCTCTTCTCTCAGTTTGTCAACTTTTTTTTTTTTCTTATCTCCTTTTCTCTCTTATTTATTTATTTTTTCTTCTCTCAAACTTTTATTTTATAGACAAATGACAGGAGAGAGAGTATATGGAAAATAAAAGTTTGAGGGAAAGATAAAGTAATAAATAAAACGATAGGAGTGATTTATCTAAATAAATAAATCAAAGTTTTGAAATAAATAGAAGTAGATTTGAGTGGATCGTTAAATTGGAGTTTAGATTTATGGTTAAAAAATAATATTAAATTAAATTTTAACATAAAACGTTAATGAATACTACCCTACTTAAAATTATATGAATCATTAAAATTGCAATATTTATGTGCATAATATTTGTTTCATGCCATTTTTAGGCATTTTTTATTCTTACTATCAATATTCAGAATCATATTTTAATTAATTCAATTCAAATATCTATAAAACAATTTATTTTGGGAATCTCCTCCATTGAAGTAGCCTTTTCCATTTAACATCTGAGCAGCCTTGCTTTAGGTCTGAAGTAGTTGAACAGGAACATTTGATGATTTGTGGCCCAAGAGTTTTTAATTGGGCCACAAATTGTGGAGAAAATTTGTCGTAATCATCCATGTTAAATCTTCAAAAGAGCAATTGATAATTGGAAAAGGAAGCTTGGCTCTGTAGAATTATGTCACTCATGTTTGAAATTAATGAAAAATACCATATTTGAGTGTTCCAAGGTTCGGCACATTACACGTCCATGCAAAAATTTCAAATTTCTCATTCTCATGTGAGATTAAATAGAATTATTAATCTTGTTCCAAAATTTTTCTTAATAATTGCTAAGTAATATCCCAATAATTATGCGTAAGAATAGAGCAAATAAAGAATTATCGATCTTTTTTTTATATATACATATATAAATTATCAGTATTTTATAACTATTTTTTTGTGATCACTTTAAATTTGATTAAATTTGATTCGAGGAAAGAATTATTAATCTTATTCGTCTATACATTACCTCTTTGATACCCAGTGAGGAGACATGTTTAAACTTGCTACTTAATATCCTAACAATTATGCAGAATTTGTTGAAAATCATTATTTTGTGATTGCCAGAGTTTCTATGGAGTTGCTATCATAAGTGACTTCAATTCCACTATAATTTACCTTTAGTTATGTCACAAGTTTTAGTCTTCCACGTTTTCCAACCATTGTATGGGTCAAAAATTAAAATTAAATTCAAGTGAAATTGAGTTTTTCTTTAATATAAAAAAATTGTAACGTAATAATAATTTAATTTCTTTTATTAAAATATTTAAATTCAACTTGAAAATTTATTATTTTTTTTTAATAAAACTTGCTTCAAAAAAAAAAAAAATTAAATAAAGATCATTGAACTTAATTGAGACAAACCTGACATTGAAGTTATTAAGGTGAATTATGTGACAATCTTTGCTTTATCAATAAGTTCTCTCCTCGTCACCATATTATCATTTTCAATATTATGATTGACCTGTTATTGAATCAAAATGGTTGGGTCAATGGGGGGGGGGGAGTTTTTAATAAATTTGAAAAAAAAAAAGAAAAATATTACAAACAAAAAAATTATAAACTATACCTCAAAATTTTAATTTTTTGCAACTAAATAAACATTTAGGCTACTCAAATTCGTTATTTTTTATCTTTAAATTTTAAAATAAAATTAATGTTTTACACAACAATCTGAGATATTTAAACCTTATGTTTTGGCTGATTGAAACTGTTTGACACTGTTACTAAGTTAAGTTATGAAATCTCAAAGTTTAATATTAATATTGTCGGTCTAGAAAAGTTAAGTTTGACTTTAGTTTTTGTCTTAATTTATTTATTTTATATTATTTCGAATATTTTAGTTAGAGAAAAATTTTTTTATTATAGAATATAGAATTTTTAAATAAAAGTAAAATTTCTCGAATAAAAGAATTAAAATCATTATGATTGGGTCATTGTGCAAATATTTTCTGAACTCGGGGTCCAATGTTTGACCTATGATGTTTGAGGAAATTTAAGCAAATCGAATTATTCTTTTAAAAGGGTTTCTTAATTGTGTCTGAGAAACATAAATACCTTTTATAAGCATATGATTTCTAGGCATAGGAGAAGAATAAGAGAAAATTTTGCAGCTCTTTAGATTTCGAGGGCATAAATGAGCAAAGCAAGAGCAATTTATGGGAACAAAATGGTTTCAAATTATAGAAAGTGATGCGTATTTGACTACAATCCAATCCCTGTAGCACTGGAAAGACTGCAGGATTGGATTTTTATTCTCAATCCAAAATTATTATTGCACAAAAAATGGAGGCAGCAACCCCAATTTCATAGGAGAAGAAGATATGTACGCTCAAGGGCACAATTTCTTAAGCACAAACATCAGGGTTGGCAATGAGGTATTCTTCAGCCTTATTGTGAAAGCCGACGAACCTCTCTTTTCCTGCCTCAAGCTGCTCCTTGGAAGGCTCAACATCAGCCTTGGCATGGTAGTGTTCGGTCATTTTAACAACAGCTCCTTCACCCCTTGCCTCAACTTTAAACTCAAAAACAACCGTTTCAAGTTTATCACCAAAGTCACTCTCAGGCACTGTAATCTTGATTGAGCAAGCTTCTACTTCAAGAGCATCAATTCTTGTCTTCCAACAATTGAATCGGCTTCCTGTGACAAAAACATTTGTGTCAAACAAAAATAAAAGAGTCGATTATAAAATTTAAATACAATCTGTCGATTACATATTAAGAGTTCTAAAGTTCATTTTGGATTCCAATTGAGCAAAATTATTGAATATAAAATTTTATTTTTATATATATTTTATATAAGAAAATACAACCAAATAGGATTGAATTAGAGAAAGGAGGATGAAAGTGAAGAGTCTCTACCGCTTAAATTATCGTGAAAGACATATATATATATATACATATATATCTATATATATATATATATATATATATACATATATATCTATATGCTCACGTACTTTTTCGACTAACTAATAAGAATGTTGTAATGAGGTAAAAGCTATTTTATCCTCTATAGACTACATATTTCATTATCTTATGATTTTATATCATATTTATCAAAACTAACCTTCAACAAAGTTGGTTTGCTTAATATTTCCAATGCTGCCATCTCCTTTAGTGACTCAATCACAACGGAAGTATATACAATAATTTTCAAAAAAATAAAAATAGAACGGGTATATGATAAATATCTCAACGTGTAGAGTCTTCAAAATTGACCGTACGTCCCTCGATCAGATTTTACGGTCAGGATGGTGATCACGATGTTAATCAAACCATCACCGCAATACCACGACGTCGCAACCCTCAGTCCGGCGATCGTTGCGACAGAAAAAATTCCCTACACGGAATTTTTCTCAAACCCTCATTTTATTCTCTCTCTAGAGAATAATTTTCTCTCAAGATTGTTCTCATAGAAGTCATCAATAGTGAACTAATAACTCCTGAGAGAATGAGAGATTAGTCTCCCAATTAAACTCAAAAACGTGAGAGAATTATGTGAAAAATTGTTGATGTGGTTATGGGTTAGTAGGTCTAACCCCTCACATTTACCATAATACCCCTCTTGGGCATAACTAACTAATATCTCCCACTTGTATATGAGGGCATTTAATATTCGTCACAAGATCATAACTTATATGATCACATCACCCTGCTGGAGTTTCATACAGGATTGTGCGTTATGTGATCTGCGAGTACACCTGCAAGCAAAGACCTCTCGATGCACATATTAGAATGATCGAGAAGTCATTGTTAGTATCAAAAGAACTCGCTGCACCCCAGATCCAAGACTAATTACATCCATCGAGCTACTTTCCTCATCGAAAGTAATCCCCAATAAACGCTCGACTGTATATCCAATATTATACTTACATTCCAATATGGATAGATATAATAGGCATATCGATGAATACAACATAATGATGTAATGTCAATTGGTCTTCCTTTTTCCAAATTCGAATTTATTAGTCTCAATTCAGCTGTTTTCCTAGACCTGTCCCTCAGATCTCAATTTATTTTTCGGGCCATCGGTAAACAGACTAAAGTAGCAACACTGAGTCAAGATTTTTAGAAATAACTGAAAGTGATAAGGTATAAAAGATCCCACTCAATAGATCTCGAGTCTCACATAGTGGGAACAGAGATCTAAATAATATCAATGTCTCAAATAATGCTCCCACTATCCCTGGTCGTCATATCACACGCGGTATGAAACGCGTGCCACAGTGTTATTCTCCTATCTCTCAAACGACATATGTCAGATTTCTTTAACATTGTGCAAGTATGAGACTCAGTCTACATATAAGACTTTACCTAGAGATCTCAGAGAGAGTATCTCAGAGACAATATCACTAGTCGCAGGTGATATCTGAGATCTCAAATCTGATTACTTACAAGCAACATAGATGTGGGTACGTCCATACTGGTCATATCGCATATGGTCTCATCCTGAACACATATCAAGGCGACTTATATTCTAGTAGGGTCACTCTCAAAACCTCTTACAACTAGAAACCGTCTCATCTCCGCTCACTCAGAGCTGGAGGTGGTCACACGTGTGAGAGAGTCGACCACGCCTACCTAACATATCATTTATCACAACATATCACAAAATATATGATAATAAAATAGTGCAATAAATAAGTGACTCAATCATACACACACGTCATATATATAACACAATAAGTATCAGTGCAATGTGAGAAATCTCAATATACATGCAAACCCAATGATTCCAATATGTCATACATGAATTTATCACAATGGGTTAGATGAAGGGATCAACCAACACACTGTATAGTAGTGTATTTAATTTGTCACTTCACCTTTCTCGTTGATATCTTTAAAAAATGTGAGAGAATTGTGTGAAAAATTGTTGAGATAGTTATGGGTTAGTGAGTCTAACCCCTCATATTTATCATAATGCTCCTCTTGAGCATAACCAACTAATAATCAATGCTTTTAATGTGATCCGGCACAATTTTAAGAAAAACGCTATGATTTTCAAGAAATAAAGTCTTGAAAATTCTCTTAGGAGAGACAGAGACACAGGACTGTTAGCTAACTGTAATGACACCCACGATGACTCACAACAAAAAGGATGCTGCTTGGAAGAAAGGTCCAATGGGGGTTGAGTTTAGAAATAGGGTATTTATAGAGTGCAGGGTGTTGCATAAGGACACGTTTGGTGTTGTAATGTTCTAGGGTCAAGCCTTGCGCCCATCGGCGGCTGCCCAATTTGGAATGTGAATTGTGACCCACGACCAAATGGTAAGCCTGTCATTGCCCATTTTTTGTTGGAGGGCTGTTGATTAACAAATAATAAGGAATAAAATTTGATAAAATTAAAAAGAGAAAAATCTCTCAAAGGATTTTGGAATGGTTGAAATGAAGTATTAAATATAGTATTAGCTCAAGCTATCCTGGATAGAGCGAGTAAGAATTATGACTCTTTTTCCACCACACATTTCCTCATTAATCTTTTTTGTGATTGCCAAAATCCCTATGAGTTGTTATCATAAGTGACTTCATTACATTATAGATTACCTTTAGTTCTGTCACTAGGTTTACTCTCCCAACATTTTCCAATCATTCTATACGCCGATTTATTAAAAAAAAAAAACTAAAATTAAGTTTATTTTTCAATATAAAATTATTAAAATAATAATAATTTTAATCTTTTTTATAAAGAAACGATTTCAACTTGAAAACTATATATATATATATATTAAAGATATTATTAAATAAAATAAAACAAGAATAAGTTAAAATAAAGTGAGAGAAGCATGCAGATATTGTTCAAAATTTATTAAACTATGAATAACTTTTCTTTATTCATGAACTCTCCCCTCCTCCATCTCTCAAAACTATCACAATCTTTTATTTACATTATAAAAGTTTTTATGTTTTTATGAATCAAATTGAATGATATTTTTTTAAAATAATTTTATTTTAATATCTGATAATAATATTAATCTTAATTAAATTTGATTCGAGTTAAATTTTATTATTTTTTTAAAATCTGTTTTATTCATAGTTATAAATATGATTTTATTTAATGTGTTAACGTGGACCAATTAAGTTTCGCATAATTTTTAAATTATAATAGTAAAAGTCTTGGCCATTGTTCTTGACCGTTGCTCATTGGCGTGAAGGCAAAGATACGCGTAACCGTTGCCTTTTTCCCAGTCTACTGTCTTGTCATTATTTCCCTTTGCCTTCACATTAAATTGTCATTTTCATTATTAGTACGGACCAACGGATGAGAACGGGCAGGTTCGCAGGTAATCATCTAGAAACGTTTAGCCAAATTTGCTTTATTTATTTATTTATTTTAGAGCATATCCAATGTTTTTTAATAAAAAAAAAATAGAGGACTTAAAGGCCATATTTTAGTTGATGAAAACTGTGATGGTATTTAGATTGCTTTGGTCGAAATCGAGATCGAAATTGAAATTGAAATCAAAATTAAAAATGTTAAAAATTAAAATAAAAAATAATTCTGATATCAATTATTTGATTTAAGTTCTGAAATGAATATGATTATTATTATTGATATTTATTTTGTATATATTTTATGATAAAAATTAGATAATTATCAATTTTATTCTTGATAAAATATTTTAAAATTAATATTTTTAAAATTTTATCTTCTTTTCTATCAGATCAATTTAAAAATCTGAATAATAAAAAAATCATAATATGATATTTGACTATTACTAAAACAACTCAGTAAAGTGGTGTTGTAGTGAGAAGAAATATGACATTGTTAAGTATGATAAAATCCATAATGGTGCAAATTAACTTATCGGTTTTCTTTTGGAAAGATGACTCATTGAGAGGAGCTTATATTTTTTAAACAAAGTGCTTTCAATATCAGTGCCGACGACTTGATATGAACTTTGAACTGGTAGAAGTTGTGTCTAATTGACCTCAGACCTCGAGGATCAGTAGTTTGTATTCGAGATTTTTTCAATAAGTTTGGAAAATTGGATATTTATGGAAATAAGAGTATTTTTTTAAGATATTCTGACCAGCCTGAGAGTTAAGTGTTTATTGATGAACAAAATGATGGTACTGCAGCAGACATTGAATCATGGAATGTCACTTTTCTGGAGATTGAATTTCCAAACTGAGATTACTTGAAGGACATAGAGTCTTTTATCTGAATTAGTTAATTCAAAAGGTTGCTCTGTCCATTATGAATCATTGGAATGATATTGATTCAAATACGAGTGATTTAAATTCTAACGATCCACTGACTTATAAACTTGGGAAAGCGCTAGAAAAACTATGTCCAAACGTCACTTGGAGATTGATTGGTACGCATTTGTTGTTTTTTCAGAAAATGAAGAAGAGTCTGAGAATATTGATGCGATTATATTTTATCCCACCAAAGGTGAATGGAAAAGACAAAGGAAGAAAGAATTAAAGTCAATGAGATCCAATCGTATTTGGAAATTGGTTGAATTTCTACTAGAACGCTTAATTATTGAGAACAATTGGATTCTTAAAACAAAACGTAGAACAGATAAAACTATTAAGAGGTAAAAAACTCAACTGGTAGCAAAATGTTACACTCGGTAAAAAGTGTTGATTATGAAGAAACTTTTCCCGATAGTGAGATTTATCTCCATTCGCATGCAGTTGGCGATAGTACAAATTTGGATTTAGAATCATGTTAGATGGACGTGAAGATTAACTTTCTCAGGTCTGTATGGTACAACTGGAGCGTTTTGTCATTAAAGGTCAGAAAGATAGAGTTAGTAAATTGAATAAATCAATTTATAGTTTTAAGTAGTCTTTGAGATAGTGGTGTATGAAATTTCACAGAACTGTGATATTTTATAATCTTGATAGATGAAAACCATTGTTTCTATATTGAGAAATTCAATGACAAATTTTTAATTCTATCATTATATCTCGAAAACATATTGTTAGTGGTGAATGATAAGGAGTATGTCTTTCAGATCTTGAAAATAGTTATCTTTTAGCTTTTAAGATGAAGGACATAAGTGAGACAGATTGAGAATTGAATCCTAAAGAAATTATTCTAAAAGATTATTGGAACCATCTAAAAAGTCTTATATTATAAAGGTTCTGAAATGATACAAGTGAAAAACTGCAAACTCATTGGTACTCCTGTGGTTAAAGGTGATAGTTTAAGTGATAATATATGCCTTAAAGCTCCAGAAGAATAGATGAAATACCCAAAACACCGTATTCTAGTATAGTTGAGAACTTGAAATACGCTATAATGTGTGCTCATTCTGACATTTTTCATGCTATAAGATTTGGTCAGAAGGTATTTATTTAATCTAGGAACGAGTGATTGGATCGACAAGAAAATGATATTGGGATATCTATGGGGAACTGTAAATTATTTTCTTCATTATTAAAGAAATAATCTAATATTGAAAGGATACACAAATATTAATTGGGGAGGTGATTTGCATGAGAAAAAATTTACCTCTGGTTATATTTGTTTGTTCAATGATAGCGCTATTTTATGAAGAAGTAAAAAATAAATTTGTGTATTATTTTCTATGATGGAAGCAGAATTTGTGATCAATGTTTCCGCAATTCAAGAAAGAGTTTGATTGAATAGATTTTACAATATTTGGGAATAGTAAACAACTCAGTGGGAGCTTGATAATTTATTGTGACAGTCGATCAGTTGTTGTTTATACGTGGCACTTCAAATATAATGATAAAACCAAATATAGATACAAAAATCAATTCTATCAGAAACATGATTGAAAAGAGGAAAATGACACCGAGATATATGATTATGTATTTGGTGGTAGTTTGTCCCTTTAGGAAACCAATACCTAAAAACATATTTAGGAGACATATTAGATGATATAAGTTGCGTAAATTATGACAGTATTTGTTAGTGTGGTTGTGATTGTGATTATATACAGAGAGTATATATGATGTAATACACATATTCAATAACATTTGAATTTTGTTTTTGTATTCAAAATTCTTGTATCTAGAATTGAAAGTATGTCAGACAAATTTTAAGATTGACTTTCTCACACGAACAATCGCCTCTAATGTCTGTGTGATATGTAGAGATGAGACGTATTAATTTGTGGTGAATTAATACTCATATAAGCAGTCTTAGTTAAATACTAAGATGAGATTACTGATTAAATATACTACACATATCGTTATCGAAATGCATTCCTCACAATCCATTAAATTTGTTGAAAAGTAAGGTGTATGTTTTCTTTGATATTGTGAGATTTTAGAAGATTTGTAAGAAGGAAAAATTTAGGTCAAGTGTTATGTACATTTAGATTAAAACCTGTACGATGCATTATTTTTGAAAAGAAGACACACACTTCCAAATGGAAAAGAAAACTATTGTAGCACGTGTTTCATACTATGTGTATTTATGTGACCATATGAGTAATGAGATGACGCATGTCTCTTCATCTCATTATATCATCTCATTGTGTGAGATTCAAAAGTTTGTGCTCAAATTCAATTTATACCTTTAGAACTTTCGTCTATTTTTTGAAATTTTATTTTAGTGTTGCTAATTTAACATGCTATCGAGAAACCATACATGATTCGGTTTGTCGGTACATGTTTAGGAAAATAGTTAAGATAAAGTCGAAAGTTAGTAATATGAAAAAAAAAAAAACTCTTTTTGATCGATACGTTATTCTGTATTTACAAGCCGATCAATTATGTCTGTGAAGATATAATTGTGGATACATGATTGGAATTGGGTTAAATATGCTTTTACACTGTTTTGAAGGGATGAAAGATATGTTGATTGTGTCAAGTAAAAGAAATCTGTGGTATACGAGATACAATATTTTTATCACTACTTTAATGATGAGCTGCTATATAGTTTTAACCGGTGTATAACTCTAAAACTCTTGATATTTTTGAAGGTCATACGATTTATTTGTCTGTATAAAATTAGTGATATTCTATTGAAATGATTATATAATTCGTGATTACTCTCATGTATAATTGGAAGATATTGAAGGCAGGTCCACCTATAAGGATATATCCGCTTCCCTCAATTTTGAAATTTGAAAAGAGGGGAGGTTATTTACAAAACCACCCCTCCTAACTCCCTAACTCCCCTCTCTCCCACAAAAGTTTCTTCCCTTTGTTTTTCCTTATGCCGTACATGAGAGGAGGGACGCATCACGTTCCCATGTGTTTGAAAAGACACACATGAGTGTGTAAAGGAAATGAACAACACAAAAAAAGGGATCACAATGCAAGGCCCTTTTTTGGGATAGAGAATAAGATAGAAAAAGAGGGCTTGACAAACATCTCGTTGATTTCACCATCGAGATATTTGAATCGTAAAAAATAGGAAATGTTTTGAATTTCGTGATACTTTCTTAATCTAGAATACCAATCGTTGAAAAGAAATAAGTGATTTTAATTTAATTCAAATTTTGGAAATTTATGTATGAAAATATTTTTATTGGTTCATACAAAAATCATCGGATATAATGATAATTTAAATTTCTTTAATACAAAAATTAATTTCTACACATAAAATTATATATTTCTATTAAACTTACTTTAATAACGAAAATGAGCAACAAAGCTCTCATCCCTTGTACTTTTACACTCCAGTAATGGTTACAAGCATGTGTGTTACATTACAATACTTGAGTTTTATTATAAACCCATAGACGACATAAAAAACAAACAAACATAAAAACACACACCAACGAAAACATAATACGAGAAGAAAATACTTTGGGGGAAGCAAATTCCTTAAGCATAGACGCTTGGGTTGGCAACAAGATAGTCTTCCACTACCTTGTGGAATCCGCCAAACTTATCTTTGACACCATCAATCTGTTCTTTCGTTGGCTCAACCTCACCCTTGGTATGAAAATGGCCAGTCATCTTGCAAACAGACCCTGGACCAGCTGCCTCAAACTTCACATCAAAAACAACGCATTCCAATTTGTCACCCAATACATCTCCTTCAATCACAGAGGACTTGATTGAGCAGCCTTCTACATCAAGAGCTTCAACCTTGTTCTTCATGTACTTGAATTTACCTCCTGTCAAATGGAAAACAGGTAAGTTCAAATTACTTGCTAACTAATAATTTAACGTGAAGAATTATATAGAACTACTTTTGGGGTCAAAGTGTCCTCCCAAACAAGTTCTAACGTTATTATTTTTTTCTTCCTACAGAATGACTTGCCTTCTGCAAAATTGATTTGTTTGATTGTTCCAACACCACCATCACCTTCAACGATGTCAATATTTTTAACACGTTGAGGTACTAGTTTAGGGATGAGGTTATGGTTTTCTAGGTACAAAGCTTTGAACAGTCTTGCAGGAGCAACAGGAGAAGTGAACTCTTGTTGGACAGTGATAACACCCATGATTCTTGAAAAATTGAGAACAGCAGAAATGCTCAAGGGAAGGATGAAATTGCAAGGAAGTTGTTTTTTGAGAACCTGAGTGAAAATGTGGTTTATATAGAGAGAGAAATCAGGTATGAGCTCTACCGGCTATATGTTGTGTGTATACGTAATAGAAGTTTGAAATGCCTACCCGTATTTTTTGGAGCACGCCACAACGCTTCTGATATTATTTCCTTTCCCGCAGCCGTGTGATGTGTGCAAAGCGACCCTTTCCCCTTTCTTTTTTAAATGTTGGGAGGGGCATCGGCTTGGAATTTGGGTAAAATTTTATTGGATGTTGACTTATCCTCATGCTCTAACGTTGAATAAATCAAATAAAAGATTATCTAGAAGTGGAGGTGGGAATGCAAAAGAAAATTGCAAAACCTTGATTTCTTTTTTATTTTTCATTTTTTTTCTAGATCAAAGACAAAAGTGACGAAATCTTTTCTTGTTAAAAATTTTCTAATTTATATTGTTATAATGGGTAGAATCTATCCACAGTGTTAAAATCGATTTTGACATTATTTTCTAACTATAAATATAAATTTTATTTAACAATTGACACTATATATAGGATTTTATGTTTAATGCGATTTATTCTCTCCTCTTATTTGTTGTTTTCTATATACTCACTCTTCCCATTTTATTTTTCCCGCATCTACTCTTTCTCTCTTCTTTTAATTTATCAACTTTTATTTATTTATTTATTTTTCTCTCCGCTCTAATCTCTTATTTATTTAATTTTTTCTCCCTTAGACTTTTATTTTATAGTTAAAATGATAGGCCGAGAGAGAGTATATGGACAATAAAAGTTTGAGGGAAGAACAAAATAATAAATAAATAAATGAGAAGAAATAAATAAATAAAGTAATAGGAGTGATACTTTAAATAAATAACTAAAAGTTTTGGAATAAATAGAAGTAATAAAAATATTGGTTAAAGAGAGTATATGAAAAACAATAAATAAGAAGAAATAGAATAAATGTCATTAAATTGAGAAAAAAAAACATTATCTAATATCAACCGTTAGATGGGGTTTAGATTTATGGAGAGAAAATTGTGTGAAATTAACTTTTGACACCATCTATCAATGAATCCCATCCTATTTAAAATACTATGAATTATTAAAATTGTAACCAATAGATAATTAATTTAGTGGAATAGAGTGATATATCTCTTAATCAAATCTCGATTTTAAAATTTGAGAATTAAAAACATTATAATTAGAGAGCTACCTTCTAAATAGAGTCTCATAAATATTCAAATCAAATTATTTAAGATATGATTTCAGATATCGGTGATAAAAAAAAATTACAATATTCATCTGGACAATATTTGTTTCATGCCATCTTTAGGCATTAACTTTCCATCTCAGTAGCCTTACTTGTGGTCTCCACGAGTTGAGCAGGACCCTCGATGAGTTTTGTGACCACGACTTTTTTTATTAGGTCGCCAATTGCGGGGAAATGTGTTGTCGTAATTATCCATGTTAGACCTTCAAAAGGGCATTTGATAATTGGAAAAGGAAGTTTCACCTTGTTGAGTAATGTCACTCGTGTTTGAAATTAATGAAAATAATACATTTGAGTCTTCCAAGGTTCAGCATCGTCAATGCAAAAATTTCGATTTTCCCATTCTAATGTAAGCTTAAATAGAATTATTAATCTTGTTCCAAATTTTTCTTAATAATTGCTAATTAATATCCTTACTATTATCAGTAAGAATAGAGCAAAAATTATATATAGAACTAAGAAACATTAAGAAAAATTAAATAAAGTAAAAATTAAATTTTTTTACAAAAATAAATAAATAATTATTAATCTTGTTCTTTTTTTGTATAATAAAATATAATCAAACGTGATCGAATCAGAAAAAAAAAGTTAAAAATGAAAATATTCTATCGTTTGAGCTGTCACTGGGAAACATTATTAATTTTGTTCTTCTATTTTTTTTAATAAACTATCATTATCTGATGACCATATTGAATCAACTAAATTCAATTTAAGCTGGCTCTTAAAAAGGTAAAATTTTTTTAACACATATTTTCTCTATATATAAAATTTAAGATCAAAAATCTTATTTGAAGAATATCGATAGTCAACCTTTAAACTAAGTGTCGATAAACTTGCTCTTCTATACATTACATCTTTGATACGACATGTTTAAAATTGCTAATAAATATACCAACAATTATGCAGAATTTGTTGAAAATCATTATTTTGTGATTGCCAAAGTTTCTATGGAGTTGCTATCATAAGTGACTTCAATTCCACTATAATTTACCTTTAGTTATGTCACAAGTTTTAGTCTTTCACGTTTTCTAACCACTGTACGGGTCAAAATTAAAATTAAATTAAATTCAATTGAATTTGAATTTTTCCTTAATACAAAAAAATTACAACGTAATTATAATTATAAATTTTTATTAAAATATTTAAATTCAACTTGCAAATTTATAATTTTTATAAAATTTGCTTTAATTAAAAAATAATAAATAAAATAAAATAAAAATCACTTGAACTAAATAGAGACAAATGTGACATTGAAGTTATTAAGGTGAATTATCCGACTGACTTTATCGATAAGTTCTCTTCCCGTTCCCATATATTTTTTTATTTGAATTAGAAAATTTTTATTAAGTGAAATAAATTATACTTTTAAATTATAATTGCAAAAGTTATAAACAATATTAGAAGAAACAAATAAATTATAAATTAAATAAATTAAATTTTATATGCCAGTTTATATTAATATATTTTAATTAATTTTTAGTTATATGTGTTTATAAATTTTAAAACCATATAGTAAAAATGCCCCCTTTTTCTAAACACAGTCGGGGCTCCGCCAACCTTATTAACAACTCTACTCACGATGGAGAAAGTGTCATGGATCAACGTGATGGACTCAATCTCAATAGGAGAATTCAGTTTAAAAGATCGATCTGTTAGGTGAGAGATCCTATTGAATTTAAATAGATTTCTATGATTTTTTGTAGATCCAATATGAAATTCGTAACATTGCCCACTTCTTGAGAAATCGGACGTTTATGAACGGTTCTTACTCTGAAATTTTTTAGAGTACCTGGTAGCCATTTTTCCTTTTTGAAAGGTTCTCATTTTAGACTTTTTTAGAGCACCAGATAGTCTTATTCCCCTTTGAACGGCTCTCATTCTGAACTCTTTACGGTATCAAATAGTCTTTTTTCCCTTTGAATGACTCTCATTTTAAATCTTATCAAATATCAGGTAACTTTCTTTCAGATATCGCTTTTTCATATTGAACGGAGGCTCTGATATCAATTTGTCATGAAGTCACTTAATGGACTCAAATCCAATAGGAGAATTCAACTAAAATAATTGATCTATTAGGTGTGAGAATTTATTGGATTTAAGTAAAATTTTATAATTTTTTGTGGAGATACACCTGATGTGGTTGTGGCCCCTTTTATTTTTTAATATTTAACTAATCGATTTTTGAAATCCTATTTTGTTAATCTTATTTAATATTAATGTTAGACTCTCTTTAGAAAAAAAGTCTCAAAATATTATTTTTTTCATTGTAAAATTTTGAAATTAAGTTTCGTTAAAAGATTTAACATTATTCTTACTAAATTAATTTCTGCCTTTTTCAAGTCTACCGTCACGTCACCATATTATGATTTTCAATATTGTGATTGACCTATTATTGGATCAAAATAGGCGGGTAAATAGGGTTTCTATAAGAATAGTTTTGCTGATCATAATATATAATTTTTTAAATTTAACGATCTCAAATTTAAATTATGGTATAACTTTTAAAATCTAATATTAATAATAATAGTCCAAAATAGTTAAGTTTGTTTTTGGTTTTATTGTTTTAAATATTTTAGTCAGATAAAAATAGAATTTTTTAAATAAAAGTAAAATTTCTGGAATAAAAGAATTAAAATCATTATATTGGATCATTGTGCAAATATCCATGCCCATTTCTGAACTCGGCGTCCGATGTTTTGACCTATGATGTTTGAGGAAATTTATGCAAACCGAAATACTTTTTTAAGAGAAAACAACTTATCAAATTCTTAAATTTTATTTTAAATTTATAAATTAATCTCTAAATTTTAAAATATAAATTAATCTTTAAATTTTAAAATATATAAAAATATAATAATTGAAAGTATAAATTTTAAAATTTGTAATGATTAGTCTCTCTATTAATAATGATATTAATCTGATTTTTTAAATATCAACATAAATTGATGTTACAATTGATGTGATAGAACAAATTTTATGTTAGTTTCAATCCCGACAAAAATTGTTAACGTGTATACATTAACAATCTGCACACAAAAATAGTTTTGCGTGAGTAACATGTTAACGTGGTAATATCACATCACCCTAAAATTAATAGAAAGAAATAAGAAAAAGGCGAAAAAAAAAATTGAAAAAGCTCTTACAAACCTGAGACTGAGAGGAAGAAAAAACAAAAACAATATAAAATTCTCTCTCTCTCTCTCCCACCCAGTTTTTGTCTCTCTCACCTCTTCATGAATCAATAGCAATGGAAGAGTAAAAGCGAAAACCAGCGATGACCCATTTCAATTAGCATCATTGATCGAAAAAGCCTCAACAAAATTCCTCCAAAAATCCAATGCTGTCAGGTTCAAAAATCAGGAAAAAAAGCAGGTTTCAGAGAAACAACAATCCTAGAACAAAAGAACAAAGCGAAATTTTCAAAGTCGGGGAGTGAGGTTTGTGGGATTTGCCGATGGGCCTGATGGAAACCTAGAAACCGATGGTGATTGTGGATGAAAGGATGTAGGGAAGTCGAAGGCCACGATGGAATCTAATCGATTCAAACTACGAAGGCGATGCAATAAAGGAGACGGCTTTACTTGAAGACTTTGATGGCAAACTCAAAGGAGTAGAAGGTTTAAGGCAGCTGTGGAGACGGTGATTTCAAAGGCAGAGGTGCAGACGGCAAGACTTCTGCATCTTCCCTTTTTTTTTCTCCCTATATTGTGAGAGAGAGAGAGAGAGAGAGATTTATGGATGGGGTTTTTTGTTTCTTCTTTTCTTTAGACCTCGTCCTTCTTCGTTTTATTCATTTATTTTTTTCCTGATTATGAATCAGAGATGATGGGTATTCATGGAAAAATGGATGAGTATTGTTGAGAAATTATCAAAAAATTAACTTAACCTCTTGATCAAAGAGCCGGAGAGATCGAACTACTCTCACAAAAAAAAAAAGCCTCTTCGTAAAAAAATGGGTTCTCTACCTCTTTCGGAAAAAAAAGCACTCTTCTCATAAAAGTCGAATTTCCCTGCTTCTTTGATCTTTTTGAATATTATTTGAGAATGAGACAAAGTTGTTTCCAAATTTTTGTCACTTGATTGGCTCATAAAACACAAGCTTAAGCCAAGGTTTGTAGAGGGGAGAGAGAGGAGTTGTTTTTTTTAAATCGATTTGAAAAGAATTTTACTAACATGACATGCCATGTCATCACGTTGCTGATGTGGTAGTGAAAAGGTGTTATTGGTGTGCTGATGTGGCACTATTTTGTGGTCTAATATTCAATGTCATGCCACGTTAACATTTTTGTTGATATGCCAACATTGTGCATGTTTGATACTGACGTGTCACTAACACATCAACAATTTTTATCACGTTGAAAGTCTCAAAAAGTATACCTCTACATCATCTGTCATGTGGATCTATGTCAACATTTAATGGCAAAGTTAGCAGTATTACTAACGGAGGAACTAACAAATTACAAATTTTAAAGTTTGATTCTCAATCATTGCATTTCGTTTTGAAGTTAAGAAACTAATTTATAAATTTAGGATAAAATTAAGAGATTTGACATGTAATTTTCTCATTTTTTTAAAAGGGTTTCTTAATTGTTACAGGCAAATGATTCTAAGCACAGGAGAAGAATAAGAGAAAAATTTGCAGTCGGGGCATAAATGAACAAGGCAAGAGCAATTTATGGGAACAAAATGGTTTCAAATTATAGAACATGAAATACATTTGACAACGATCCAATCCCTGCAACACTGGAAAGACTGCAGGATTGGATTTTTATTCTCAAGCCAAATTTTTTATTACACAAAAAATGGAGAAGCAAGCCCTATTTCATATAGTTAATACGAAGCATATGTATGCTCAAGGGCACTGATTTTTAAGCACAAACATCAGGGTTGGCAATGAGGTATTCTTCAACCTTCTTGTGAAAGCCGACGAACCTCTCTTTTCCTGCCTCAAGCCGCTCCTTGGAAGGCTCAACATCAGCCTTGGCATGGTAGTGTCCGGTCATTTTAACAACAGCTCCTTCACCACTTACCTCAACTTTAAACTCAAAAACAACCGTTTCAAGCTTATCACCAAAGTCACTCTCAAGCACTGTAATCTTGATTGAGCAAGCTTCTACATCAAGGGCATCAATTCTTGTCTTCCAACAATTGAATCGGCTTCCTGTAACAAATACATTTGTGTCAAACAAAAATAAAAGAGCCAATTATAAAATTTAAATACAATCTGTCGATCACATGTTAAGAGTTCTAAAGTTCATTTTGGATTCCAATTGAGCAAAATTATTGAATATAATATTTTATTCATATATATATTTTATACAAAAAAATACAATTAAATGAGATCAAATTGGATAAGAGATGATGGAAGTGGAGAGACTCTACCGCTCGAGCTATCCCTGAGAGACATATATATATATTTATATGCTCACGTACTTTTGCAACAACTAATAAGAATGTTGTAATGAGGTAAAAGCTATTTTATCCTCTATAGACTACATATTTCATTATCTTATGATTTTATATTATATTTATCAAAACTAACCTTCAACAAAGTTGGTTTGCTTGATAGTTCCAACACCACCATCACCCTCAACAATATCAATGCTCTTAATATGATCAGGCGCAATTTTAGGAAAAACATTCTGATTTTCAAGGAATAAAGCCTTGAAAATTCTGTTGGGAGAGACAGAGACACAGAATTCTTGACTAACTGTAATGACACCCATGAGGACTCACAACAAAAGGGATGGTGCTTGGAAGGGGGCTGAAGAGAATGTGAATATATTTTGTGCAACTGAAGATGAGAAATAGGGTATTTATAGAGGGCAGAGTGTTGCATAAGGGCACGTTTGGTGTTATAATGTTCTTGGGTCAAGCCTTCCGCCCACCGGCTGCTGGCCAATTTAGAATATGAACCACGACCAAATTGTAGGCCTGTCATTGCCCATTTTATTGGTGGGCTGTGGATTAACAAATAATAAGGAATAAAATTCGATCAAATTAAAAAGACAAAAATCTCTCAGAGGATTTTGGTTCCATTTGAAATGAAGTACTAAATATAGTATTAGCTCAATTATTTATATAAATTATTTATATTTGATAATAATATTAATTTTAATTAAATATAATTCGAATCGGATTATATCTTTTTTTTACATCTATTTTATTCATATTCATACGTAAAAGATTAAAATTGTGATTTTATTTAAACAGTGTTAATCGGTCCAATTAAGTTTCGAACAATTTTTAAATTATAATCGTTAAAGTCTTCGCCATTGCTCTTGACCGTTGCTCATTGGTCTAAAGATAAAGATACACGTAATCGTGGCCTTTTTCCAGTCTGCTGTCTTGTCATTATTTCTCTTTGCCTTCACATTAAATTGTCATTTTCATTACTAGTGCGGACCTACGGATGAGAATGGGCAGGGTCAACGTCTAGAAAAGTTTAGTCAAATTTGTTTTATTTATTTATTTTAAAGCATATCCAATGTTTTTTAATACAAAAATTAGAGGACTTGAAAGGTCATATTTTTGTTGATGGAAACTGAGATGGTATTCAGATCACATCAAATCGGAATTATAATCAAAATTAAACATATTAGAAATTGAAATCAAAATTGATTTCAATATCAATTGTTTGATTCAAATTCTGAAATACATATAATTATTATTATTGATATTTATTTATATATTTTTTAAAATAAAAATTATATAATTATCAATATTGTCTTTAATAAAAAATATTTTAAAATTAATATTTTTAAAATTTTATTTTATTTTCTATAATTAAAACTAAAATTAAAATATGTTTTCAAATAATTTTAAAATTAATATTTTGTTTTATTTTTTATAATGTTTTAAGAAATTACCTATGAATTTATTAGTACTTAAGAATTGATAGAAAGAGAAGAAAATGAAATTAAGAACCTGTTGCTGGTATTTAGTTAGTTTGTGACACTGAGTCTTGAAAGAGAGAATGGCTCAATCAGCATTCGCGACCTTTGGTTTCTTCACGAACTTCACGAATAGATTCTTTGTTTCTGCAACTAATTCTCTCTCTCTTTCTCTCCGATCCGTTTGAATTGATTAGGTTAAATTAGGGATGGCAATCTCGATTTGAACCGATAGATATCTAAAAAATTCATTCATCAACTCGGATTTTTTTTTTTAAATCGGATTCGGGTGGAATGAGAATCAAGTTTTAATATTAAAATGATTGAATCGAGTCAAATATAGATTTAAGTTATAAATAATCCGACGCGATCGGACTCAATAATGATATCTAATAAAATAAAATTTTATTTTAATATTATATTATTAAATTAAAAAAAATGGTTTTAGGTTAAGTAAAACACCTCACACATTATTTTAACGCCCGCCCCTTCTTTCCCCCCCCCCCTCCTCCCCTCCCCCCCCCCTGGGGTTCCTTCATTGTCGATGTCAGAAGACTGTGCTAACCTTCATCAACTTGTCGACCTTCATCACCTTCCATCGCTTTCATCAGCCTCCCTTCATCACCAAAGCTGCTCTTCACTCTCGCTGATCTTGCCGACCTTCATCGCTGACGCCAGACCTCCCCTCCACCGGCCGCCACAGAAAACCCATCTCTATAACTGGACTCTAAACCCTTCTCTGATTTTTTTTTTTTTTAAATTTCTGAATTCTTTTGAAATTTTTTTTTGAAATTTTATTGGCATTCTATTTTTTTTTTTTGAAATTTTTTTGGGCATTTTGAATTAGGGTCCATCTAAATCTAGGGTTTTTTGTGATTGGTTTTTCTGCATTATTTAGTTTAGTACTACTTTGAAAATTTTTATTGGTTTTATTTGGATTTTACAGTCTTATGTAATTAGTATTGGAATCATGGTGGCTACGATTAATATGCCAATGACCAAAACTGCCATCATAACTTGGGCATTGGCGTTGAGTTGAGTATTGGTCTTCTTGAGATCAGAATCATTTCCATCCACATAGGATTTGCATACTTCTGAACAGCAGAGGTTTCATAATAATGGTCATAATCTACGGACCAAGGAAATTTTCTTTCCTGGGCTGGAGTTTGTTAACAAGGGAAATGTGCCTGCCAGATGTTTGAGATATTGTTTGTTCCAAACTCCAATTGCTAATGCCAGAGGATGCTAGTGCATTTTATTTTATTTGTGATTTGCATCTGAAGTTGGGCGCTAGTTGATTATCCGGGTGTTCATGTGCAGATTTATGTCGGACGCTAGTTGGGCGCTAGTTGATAATGGAATATATTATTTGTTTTTTCTTGTGCATGGATCAATATTTTAGATTTTTTATATCGAACAAATCAATTTATTTGTTATTTCTTTCTTTACATATCTAGAGTTTGAAACAATTTTAAGTGGGATTAAGTTTCTTTTCTTTTTTTTTAATATAATTTTATTTGTTATTATGTTTTTCTTTCTTGGGTTAGATATGGGTTGGGTATGATTTGGATTGGATTTTTTTAAAAGATATATAGTATATTGAATCCGATCGGATCATATTTTTAAAAAAATTCGTAAGATTGTATATGATTTTTTATTTTTTAACCCAAATATGGTTAGAATCGGATATAGATATTAGAGTAAGAATTTAGAGTCAGATATGTTATTAATGTGATCTAAATCATAAATGATCTATTGTCATCCCTAGATTTGATTCTTTGAAAGATTAAAATCCTAATTGTTTCCCAAAAAGGGAAAAACTCTATTCTAAAATTAAATAGTTCCCATCTTTGTCTCCGTCAGGCACAAGACCTAAAAATATCTAATTCAAAGGTCTTTTGAAAGTGCACTTTGTCAGTAAATGGAAGTTATGGTATTTGAGACATAGGTTTGAGATATGAGTTTTAGATGGTGAATGGAAGTTGTTGTTGGTGAAACAATCCAAAATTGGAGGCGGATGATTGGATAGCAAATGAAAGTTGTCGTTGACCGGATGGAAGGGTAAAAGGCGATAAGGAATTTTTCTTGAATTGAATTCCATCTATGGGTTTTAATCAAAATCCCATTATTTTAATTAGATTTCACAAAATTCATCTTTTGAGATTTCATTCCTGATTGTTACACTCCTTTACCAAATCCCACCTAAATAACAAAACATGAAGATATAAAGTTAAGTCATGAAATCTAGTTTTATATTATGATGGTATTTGGTAATTTGGATCTTATTTAAGGTTACCCGTTTCTCTAAATTCTATGACAAAATTAATCAAAAGACCAATTTATGAATAAAAATTATTAATACTTTTTATAGTATAACCAATAAATATTCAAAATTAAATTCAGATTAATCTGATTCGAGCGTTGTTGGATCTAATTTAGGAAAGTTTTTTAACATATTTTTTTATTCTCATATTTAAAAATCGAGATTTGGTTTAAAGAGCTAATATCTATACCCACTAAATTAATTATCTATCTATAAAATTATTATTATTGTCGTGTCCTATATTTCTGGATAGAAGAGATATGGGTAAAATTGCTAATAACAATCATGCAAAATTTGTTATCAATCATTTTCTTGTGATTTTGAAAGTTTTTGAATCGCTCTCATAAGTGGCTTCAATTATCCCTAATCACAAGTTTTAGTACTCCACGTTTCCGAATCATTCTATGGGCCAATTTAGTAGACTCAAGTGAAATATGTTATTTTTTAATACCAAAAATCATTTTATAATGACACTCTTAATTTTATTTAGAAAATTTCGATTTTAACTTAGAAAACTCTGTGCTTTTTTTTTTTTTAAATACAATAAATAAAATAAAATAAACTTGAACTTTCTCAAAACATCTCGTATCGCAGACTCTGCTTTTGTTCAAAAATTGTGAAGCTATTTATGTGAATAACTCTTCTTTGTTCATGAATTCTCTCTCCTCTTCCTCCTCCCTCGTGGGTTGTCCGTGGTACAAATAAGATTTCATATCACAATCTAAAATATTAGATGCCTAGCTAAGAAATTGAGCATTAATTGTTAAATATAATTTATAATATGTTATGGATATTTGTTATATATTAAAAGGTTGAAAAGAAGTTGATGGATTTTATAACCTATCAAATTTAAAATCACTTAAAATTTAGTTGAAATGGTATATGAGAGGAAAATATAATTTTTATCAAATGACCCAAAAAATAATAATAAATAATTAATTATTTATTTAAAGATTAAAGATAGGGTACTTGAGCACTTGAATGACACAATTAAAAAAAAAAATTAAACCGTTTGGTTATTTATTTTTTTAAGGGGACACAATTTTGAATTTGAAAAAATAAATAAACTAGTGTTTTTTGAATAAATTGATAATTTTTAAAAATCAAACGGACGTATTCATTATGCCCCTTAAATGAAAGGATATCTATCTTTCATTCTCTATAAATAATCTCTTCCATCATTGGGAAAATTCACTTAGAATTTCCCTTCATTGCCATTACAACAACACTTCACTTTTTTTGAAAATCTCTATTTCGTTTTTTTGAGAAATTTGAAATTTTATTATCTCAAATTTCTATTTCGATTTATATATCTTGAAGAAATCTGCTATCAATCAGCCAACAACATAATAAGGGTATAATTTCCTTAAGGATGATGATTATTTCACGTGCAAAACCTTTCAAAATTTTCATTTCGAACATCCTCCATTCTCAACAATTTTAAAGAGATTATTCTACAATAGAGGTTACTGTTCTCAAAAGTATTTTTTACAAAATGCCAAATGGTGGTTCTGACTCTGTTTTCAACAAAATGTTTAACCCGAAAATGTTCAAACTCGATCATTTTTATGGAACAAATTTCACTCGTTGGAAGGATAAAATAATATTTATTCTTACGAAGTTGAATGTTGCTTATCTCTTGTTTCCAAACTTATTTGTTATTTCAGAACCAAATGATAAGAACATTGACGAAATTAAAGCCCTTCGCCGAAAGTGCCAAGATTATGAAGATCATTGTAGAGGATTCATTCTGAATTTTCTATTTGATCAATTGTATGATCTATTTCGACCACTCAAGTCTTCACAAGAAATTTGGAAAGCAATGGAAAACAAATATATGTCTATGAAGTAAGGTATGGACAGATTTTTTAGTATGAAATTTTTTGAGTTTCAAATGATTAATAATAAATCTGTCATGGATCAAGTAGATAAATTACTTGTCCTAATATCTAGACTCAAGGATTTAAAAGTAAAAGTATCTAAACAACTTCAAGTGGTTGTAGTTATTGCAAAATTACCAATCACTTGAAATGACTATCAAAAGAAATTATTGTGCACTTATGAAGATTTTACTATAGACCAACTTTTAAAACATATTCGAATTGAAGAGGAAACTCGTAATTGTGAAAACAAGTATGCTTTAGAGTCAGGAAATAAGATAAATCAAGTTAAGTCTAGTACTAAAAAAAGAGAAAACACAAGAAAGAAGAGAAAACATGAAAACATCTCTAAAGATGGTTCTGACAATAATAGGAAAAACAAGTAATTTTTTTTTCTGTGGAAAGAAAGACCATTTTAAGAAAGAGTGCAGATTTTATAAGAAATTAAAGATGAAGGAAATTACCAGGAAAAATAAGGTAAATATTGTTGAAACTCAGTCTAGTCCTGCAAAGGTGTCAGAAATTGTTGCCATGATTGCAAAACTCAATATCAGCATGGTTATAGAATGCAATATAGCAATAATAGGAAAATTTTCTTATTGGTGGTATGACTCTGGTGCTACTGTACATGTTTACAATAACAAAGAACTTTTCAAGGATTATATAATAGCAACCAAAGATAAAAAGGCTCTTCTGGGTAATCATGACACAACCAAAGTTCTTGGAAAAGAGATCGTTGAACTACAATTTATATTTGGAAAGAAGTTGATTTTGATAAACGTTTATCATGTTTCGGATGTGAGGAAAAATCTGATCTCTGCAAGTCTGTTGTGTAAGAATGGACTGAAGGTTGTCTTAGAGACAGAAAAACTTTATGTCTCTAAGAATGGTGTATTTATTAGACAAAAATTTTTATGTGATGACATGTTCAAATTAAGTATTAATAAAATTGAAGTTTTTGCTTATATTGTTGATTCTTCCTTTAATTTATGACATAAACGTTTATCACATGTTAATTATAATACAATTAAATTCATGTTTAAATATGGTTTGATCTTTTGTACAAATAA
This sequence comes from Dillenia turbinata, assembly GCA_037126225.1. Classification (NCBI taxonomy): domain Eukaryota; kingdom Viridiplantae; phylum Streptophyta; class Magnoliopsida; order Dilleniales; family Dilleniaceae; genus Dillenia; species Dillenia turbinata. The sequence continues at coordinate 27,950,554 of JBAMMX010000005.1, forward strand.
AGAATCTACAAAATGCGAAATATGCATACAAGCCAAAATGACTAAGAAACCATTCTCAAAAAAATGAAAGGAGTTCAGAGTTACTTGAACTTGTGCATTTTATATGTGAATTAAATGGTTATTTAACTAGAGATGGGAATAAATATTTTATAACTTTCATAGATGACTATTTCAGATTCACTCATATTTATTTGATGAAAATAAAGGATCAAGCATTTGAAAAATTTAAATATTATAAAGTATTAGTTGAAAATCAGTTGGAAAAGAAAATTAAAATACTACGAAATAATCGTAGTAACAAATATTTTCCAATTGAATTTTCTAATTTTTGTGAAAAAAATGGTTTGATTCATCAAACAAGTGTACCTTATACCCCACAACTAAAAGGTTTGGTAGGAAAAAAAAATACAATATTGATCGATATGGTTAATTCCATATTAATGCATGCAAAATTGTCAACAAATTTATGGGGAAAAACTTTATTAATGACTAATCATGTAAACAACCAAATATTGGTCGATATGGTTAATTCCATGTTAATACATACAAAATTGCAAACAAATTTATGGGGAAAAACTTTATTAATGGCTTATCATGTACACAACCGAATACTTTCAAAAAAAATAAAAATTTTTCCATATGAGACTTTGAAAAGAATGAAACAAACTTTGATTATTTGAGGGTACGTGGCTGAATTGCCTATTATAGAGTTTCAGATCCAAAAAGAACAAGATTGGGCCCTAGAGCTCTTAAAAATGTCTTTGTGGGATATACTGAAAATTCAAAATCATATAAATTGTTGGATTTGAACTCAAATGTAATTATAAAATCAAGAGACGTTGAGTTTTTAGAAATTACATTTCTTGGTGATCAAACTGTGAATTACAATCAAATGAAGGAATTCCTTCTTCGACTTGGGTGCAGGATATTGTTGTACACCCTAATTCTTTCCATAAACGAAAGTTAATTGATTTGTCTGCTGATCCTAGAAGAGATAAAAGGGTGCGAAAAGAAAAGAATTTTAGTTCTGACTTTATTTCTTCACAAGCACTAACATTCTTGCTTGAAGGAAATAAAATTGAGATAATTAATAAAATATCTATCGTATTGTATTTGAAGAATGATCCCAAAATATATAATGAAACATTAGTTTCAAGAGATTCTGTCTTTTAGAACAAAGCAATAAATGATAAAATGGATTCTCTTTTAGCAAATAGTACATGGGTGTTGGTAGATCTACCTCATAGTTCAAAACCAATTGGATGTAAGTGGATATTCAAAAAAAATATATAATATTGATAATACCAAGTAAACCTTTAAAAGAAAACTAGTTGCTAAAGGTTACAGATAGAAGGAAATGATAGAATATTTTGACACATATACTCCTGTTGCTAGGATTACTTTTATAAAAGTGTTATTTGCTTTAGTATCAATCTATGATTTAAATGTCCATCAAATAGATGTTAAAACAATATTCGTAAATGGTGATCTTGATGAAGTGGTATATATGGAGTAGCAAAAAGCATTTGTCCTTCCTGGTAATGAAAAGAAAGTTTGTAAATTAGTAAAATCCTTATATAGTTTAAAATGGGCTCTGAAGCAATGGTATGAAAATTTTGATAGTGTGATATTATCAAATGGATTTAAACATAACGGAGCAGAAAAATGTATTTGTTCAAAATTCACTAAAGATTTTAGAGTGATCATATGTTTTTACGTTGATAACTTATTAATCATTTGAACTAACATGCAAGGTATAAATGATACTAAAAGGTATCTGACTCATTAATTCAAAATGAATGATTTGGAAGAAGTTGATACTATTTTAGAAATCAAAATTAAGAAACATAGTGAGGGTTATGATCTGTGTCAATCACATTATGTGGATAAAATATTTTCAAAATTTAACTATTTAGGAATTAAAGAAATTAATACCCCATTTGATATTTCTAACAAACTGATGAAAAATTCAGGAATGTCTGTTAGTCAATTAGACTATGCTAGTGCAATTGGTAGTTTGATATATGCTATACATTGCACTAGGCCTGACATTGCTTTTGCAGTATGTAAACTTTCAAGATTTACACATAATCCCAATGCAGCTCATTGGAGAGTCATTGGAAGGGTTCTTGGATATCTTAAAAGAATCAAATTCTTGAGATTATTTTATAACAAATTTTCTTCAATACTAAAAGGTTACACTAATGCTAGTTGGATAACTATTGTTAACAACAACAAATCAATATCTGGTCGGATATTTAAACCAGGTGGAGGAGCAATTTTTTGGGCCTCTAAGAAATAGATGTGTATTACTCATTCGACCATAGAATTGGAATTTGTTGCATAAGCAGTGGGTAAAGAAGCGGAATAACTAAGAAACTTGTTATTAGATATAGAATTGTGGCCACAACCAATGCTACTAGTCTCTTTACATTGTGACAATGAAACAACTATATTTAGAATATTCAACAAAATTTATATTAGTAAATTTAGACATATTGCTTTAAGATATGTATATATTAAACAATTGATTTCTGATGGTACCATCACATTTATCTATGTAAGATCTAATAGCAATCTTGCTGACCCATTAACCAAAGAACTCTCGAGAGATAGAATCAAAAGTACTATAAGTGAAGTGGGTCTAAGGCAATTTTAGTTTATCACCGGTAATATGAATTTTACCTTTTTTATTATTTAGTAATTTTAAAGGTTTAAAAGGTAACAACATGTTACGTCAATGGTAGGTAGCAAGCATTGGAACTTTAATGCTTAAGAAAATGAGAGTGAATAATAATTATTTTTAATAGAGTTTTGTTCGATTCAAGAACAAAGAAAATCTATATTTGAAATTTTCAAACTCCACCTATATAAATACAAAAAGTGGTGCCGCCTTTAATAAAGTTTGGAAATAAACTCTATAAGTGTTTATGAATTCAGGAGGTAGCACACGCCCATGTTATGATGCTAAAACTCACAGTGAATGTGTTAGAAATTTGTAAAGAATTATGATTATTATCTTTTATGATCTTGTCATAAGAAATTGAGATTTAATAATTATTCATCATAAATTTCAACAAAATCTTGAAAATATTAATGTTATCTTTAGATTTAAGTCGAGAAACACTTATTATGAAAATAATTTTAAAAGAAATTGTATTGCTAATGTTAATAGAGATCTCTGGGTAGTTGTCTCACACTAAAAAATTGAAGAGAAGTTGATGGATTTATAACCCATCAAATTTAAAATCATTTGAATTTGGTTGAAATGGTACGTCGAAGGGAAAATATGATTTTCATCAAATGATCCAAAATAATAATAAATAAATAATTAATTATTTAAAGGTAAAAAATAAGACACTTGAACACTTGAAGGACGCAATTTAAGAAAAAAAAAAGTTAAACCATTTGATTATTTATTTTTTCAAAGGACACAATTTTGAATTTGAAAAAATAAATAAACTAATATTTTTTGAAGAAATTGATGATTTTTAAAAATCAAACGAACATATTCGTTGTACTCTTTAAATGAAGGGATATCCAACTCACATTCTCTATAAATAATTTCTCCCACCATTGAGAAAATTTATTTAAAATTTTCATTCATTGCTAATACAACAACACTTTATTTTTTCTGAAAATCTCTATTTTGTTTTTGGGAAAATTTTGACATTTTGTTGTTTCAAATTTTTATTTTGATTTACATATTTTGAAGGAATCTACCATCAACTCAGTCAGCAACATAATGGGAGCATAATTTTCTTAGGGACAGTGATTATTTCACGTACAAACCCTTTCAAATTTTTCATTTCGAGAATCCTCCATTCCCAACATTAATATATTATGTTTTATATAAATTATAGATATAATGATAATTTAAATTTTTTTAATATAAAAATTAATTTCTATACATAAAATGATGTATTTCTATAAAACATATTTTAATTACGTAAATGAGTAAGAAAATTCTCACCCCTTATGCTTTTACACTCCAATAAAGGTTACATACATGTGTGTAACATTACAATACTGGAATTTTATTATAAGCCCACAGGCGACATAGAAAACAAGCAAACATAAAAACACACACCAACGAGAACATAATACGAGAAGAAAATACTTTGGGGAAGCAAATTCTTTAGGCATAGACGCTTGGGTTGGCAACAAGATAGTCTTCCACTACCTTGTGGAATCCCGCAAACCTATCTTTGACACCATCAATCTGTTCTCTTGCTGGCTCAACCTCACCCTTAGTATGAAAATGGCCAGTCATCTTGCAAACAGACCCTGCACCAGCTGCCTCAAACTTCACATCAAAAACAGCGCATCCCAATTTGTCACCCAATACATCTCCCTCAATCACTGAGGACTTGATTGAGCAGCCTTCTACGTCAAGAGCTTCAACCTTGTTCTTCATGTACTTGAATTTACCTCCTGTCAAATGGAAAACAGGTTAGTTGAAATTACTTGCTAACTAATAATCTAATATGAAGAATTATATAGAACTACTTTTGAGGTCAAAGTGTCCTCCCAAACAAGTTCTAACATTATTTTTTTTTTTCCTTCCTACAGAATGACTTGCCTTCTGCAAAATTGATTTGTTTGATTGTTCCAACACCACCATCACCTTCGATGATGTCAATATTTTTAACACGATGAGGCGCAAGTTTAGGGATGAGGTGATGGTTTTCTAGGTACAAAGCTTTGAACAGTCTTGCAGGAGCAACAGGAGAAGCGAACTCTTGTTGGACAGTGATAATACCCATGATTCTTATGAAAAATTGAGAACAACAGAAAAGCTTAAGGAAGGATGAAATTGCAAGTTGTTTTTAGAGAAGCTGTGAGTGAAAAATGAACCAGCACAATGTCGTATTTATAGGGAGAGAAATCAGGTATGAGCTCTACCGGATATTTGTTATGTGGATACATATTAAAAGTTTGAAATACCTACCCGTATTTTTTGGAGCACGCCACAACGCTTCTAATATTATTTCGTTTCCCTTTCCCGCAGCCTGTATGATGAGTGCAAAGCGAACTAATATTATTTCCTTTCCCTTTCCTTTTTTTTTTCTTTTTTAAATGTTTGGTGGGGCATCAGCTTGGAATTTGGGTAAAATTTTATTGGATGTTCAATGTTGACTTATCCTCATGTTCTAACGTTGAATAAATCAAATGAAAGATTATCTGGAAGGGGAGGTGGGAGTACAAAAGAAAATTGCAAAACCTTGATTTCTTTTTTATTTTTCATTTTTTTTTCTAGATCAAAGGACAAAAGGTGACGAAGTCTTTGCTTGTTAAAAAATTTCTAATTTATATTATTATAATGGGTAGAATCTATCCACAGTGTTAAAATTGATTTTGACATTATTTTCTAACTATAAATTTAAATTTTATTTAACAATTGACACCATACATAGGATTTTATGTTTAATGCGATATATTCTCTCCTCTTATTTGTTGTTTTCTATACACTCACTCTTCCTTTTTTATTTTTCCCGCATCTACTCTTTCTCTCTTCTCTCAATTTGTCAACTTTTACTTTTTTTCTCTCCGCTCTCATCTCTTATTTATTTATTTTTTCCTCCCTCAGACTTTTATTTTATAGTTAAAATGATAGGAGAGAGAGTATATGGAAAATAAAAGTTTGAGGGGAGAACAAAATAATAAATAAATAAATGAGAAGAAATAAATAAATAGAATAATAGGAGTGATTATTTAAATAAATAATGGAATAAATAAAAGTAATAAAAGTATTGGGAAAAGAGAGTATATGAAAAACAATAAATAAGAAGAAAGAGAACAAATGTCATTAAATTAAAAAAAAAACATTATCTAATATTAACCGTTAGATGGGGTTTAGATTTATGGATAGAAAATAGTGTCAAATTAAATTTTGACACCAGATATCAATGAATCACATCCTATTTAAAATTCTATGAATTATTAAAATGGTAATCAATGAATAATTGATTTAGTAGAATGAGATGATAAATCTCTTAATTAAATATCGGCTTTCAAATTTGGGAATTGAAAATAATATAATTAGAGAGTTACCTTTTAAATAGGGTCCTGTAGACGTTCAAACTGAATTAATCGAAATATAATTTTAGATAAAAAAAATAAAAATTAAAAAAAAAATTGCAATATTTATCTAGACAATATTTGTTTCATGCCATCTTTAGGCATTAACTTTCCATCTCGGTAGCCTTACTTGAGGTCTGAACGAGTTGAGTAGGACCCTTGATGAGTTCTGTGACCACGACCTTTTTAATTAGGTCGCCAATTGCCGGGAAAAGTTTTGTGGTAATTATCCATGTTAGACCTTCAAAAGGGCAATTGATAATTGGAAAAAGAAGCTTCACCTTGTAGAATAATGCCACTGGTGTTTGAAATTAATGAAAATAGTACATTTGAGTCTTCCAAGGTTCATCATCGTCAATGCAAAAATTTTGAATTTCCCATTCTAATGTAAGCTTAAATAGAATTATTAATCTTGTTCCAATTTTTTTCTTAATAATTGCTAATTACTATGCTAACTATTATAAGTTGGAATAGAGCAAAAGTACTGATGAATTTCAACTCAACTGGAATCTCTTTCTCTCTCTTTTGCAATAGGTTTGAGTTTGACTTTCAGTATGGACAAAAAAAAAAGAATAAAGCAAAAATTATATAGAGAATTAAGAAATATTAAGAAAAATTAAATAAAGTAAAAATTAAATTTTGTTAAAAAAGTAAATAAATAATTATTAATCTTTTTAAGAGATACAATCAAACGATATCGAACCGAAAAAAAAAAGTTGAAAGTGAAAATATTTTACCTCTTAAACTATCCCTTAGGGACATTTTTAATCTTGTTCTTTTAATTTATTTTTAATATAACTATTTTGGATCAAACTAAATTTAATTCAAACCAACAAGAGACAAAATTCTTCGGATATATATTTTTTTATACACGTGATTCAAAATCAAAAGTTTTATTCGGAGGAAATCAATATTCAACCTTTAAACTAAGTGTCAAGAAACTTGCTCTTCTATACATTACATCTTTGATAGGATTTAGGAGACATGTTTAAAATTGCTAATAAATATCCCAACAATTATGCAGAATTTGTTGAAAATCATTTTTTTGTGATTGCCAAAGTTTCTATGGAGTTGCTATCACAAGTGACTTCAATTCCACTATAATTTACCTTTAGTTTTAGTCTTCCACGTTTTCCAACCATTGGACGGGTCAAAACTTAAAATTAAATTCAATTGAAATTAAGTTTTTCTTTAATATAAAAGGTTACAACGTAATAATAATTTTAATTTCTTATATTAAAATATTTAATTCAACTTATAAATTTATAATTTTAATAAAAATTGTTTTAATTAAAAAATAATAAATAAAATAAAATAAAGTTCATTTGAATTAAATTGAGGCAAATGTGATATTGAAGTTATTAAGGTGAATTACGCGACCATCTCTTCTTTATCAATAAGTTCTCTCATGTTCCCATAATTTTTTTTTATTTGTATTAGAAAATTTTATTAATTGAAATAAATTATACTTTTAAATTATAATTATTAAAGTTATAAACAATATTAGATGAAACAAATGAATAATAAATTAAATAAATTAAATATTGTATATCAATTTATATTAATATATTTTGATTAATTTTTAATTATATATATAAATTTTAAACCCATATGTATTATGTTTTGTATAAATTATAGATATAATGATAATTTAAATTATTTTAATATAAAATTAATTTCTATACATAAAATGATGTATTTTTATTTAACATATTTTAATTACGTAAATGAGCAAGAAAATTCTCACCCCTTATGCTTTTACACTCCAATAAAGGTTACATACATGTGTGTAACATTACAATACCGGAATTTTATTATAAGCCCACAGACGACATAGAAACCAAGCAAACATAAAAGCACACACCGACACGAAAACATAATACGAGAAGAAAATACTTTTGAGGAAGCAAATTCATTCGGCATAGATGCTTGGGTTGGCAACAAGATAGTCTTCCACTACCTTGTGGAATCCCGCAAACCTATCTTTGACACCATCAATCTGTTCTCTTGCTGGCTCAACCTCACCCTTAGTATGAAAATGGCCAGTCATCTTGCAAACAGACCCTGCACCAGCTGCCTCAAACTTCACATCAAAAACAGCGCATCCCAATTTGTCACCCAATACATCTCCTTCAATCACTGAGGACTTGATTGAGCAGCCTTCTACGTCAAGAGCTTCAACCTTGTTCTTCATGTACTTGAATTTACCTCCTGTCAAATGGAAAACAGGTTAGTTCAAATTACTTGCTAACTAATAATCTAATATGCAGAATTATATAGAACTACTTTTGAGGTCAAAGTGTCCTCCCAAACAAGTTCCAACATTATTTTTTTTTTCTTCCTACAGAATGACTTGCCTTCTGCAAAATTGATTTGTTTGATTGTTCCAACACCACCATCACCTTCAATGATGTCAATATTTTTAACATGTCGAGGCGCAAGTTTAGGGATGAGGTGATGGTTTTCTAGGTACAAAGCTTTGAACAGTCTTGCAGGAGCAACAGGAGAAGTGAACTCTTGTTGGACAGTGATAATACCCATGATTCTTATGAAAAATTGAGAACAACAGAAAAGCTTAAGGGAAGGATGAAATTGCAAGTTGTTTTTAGAGAAGCTGAGTGAAAAATGAACCAGCACAATGTGGTATATATAGGGAGAGAAATCAGGTATGAGCTCTACCGGATATATGTTATGTGGATACATATTAAAAGTTTGAAATACCTACCCGTATTTTTTGGAGCACGCCACAACGCTTCTAATATTATTTCGTTTCCCTTCCCCGCAGCCTGTGTGATGAGTGCAAAGCCAACTAATATTATTTCCTTTCCCTGTCCTTTTTTTTCCCTTTCTTTTTAAATGTTGGGAGGGGCGTCAGCCTGGAATTTGGGTAAAATTTTATTGGATGTTGACTTATCCTCATCTTCTAACGTTGAATAAAGTGTAGGTGTTAAGGTTAGTTGGCTTAATTGAAAGGGAGATAAATTTATTTAATTATGATCGTAAATTTGACTCTTTATATGTATGTAAAAAATCATATTAGGAGACTTCCTCCGAAAAGAGTCTGACAGTAAGTCGATCTAAATTAATCGAGACGAAATTTTAAATACCGGAGAAAAAAAAATCTAGAAGTGGAGGTGGGAATACAAAAGAAAATTGCAGAACCTTGATTTCTTTTTTATTTTTCATTTTTTTTCTGGATCAAAGGACAAAAGGTGACGAAGTCTTTACTTGTTAAAAAATTTCTAATTTATATTATTATAATGTGTAGAATCTATCCCGAGTGTTAAAATCGATTTTGACATTATTTTCTAACTATAAATATAAATTTTATTTAACAATTGACACTATATATAGGATTTTATGTTTAATGCGATTTATTCTCTCCTCTTATTTGTTGTTTTCTATATACTCACTCTTTCCATTTCATTTTTCCAGCATCTACTCTTTTTCTCCACTCAATTTGTCAACTTTTCTTTATTTATTTTTTTCTCTCAGACTTTTATTTTGTAGTTAAAATGATAGGAGAGAGAGTATATGGAAAATAAAAGTTTGAGGGAAGATCAAAATAATAAATAAATAAATAAAATAATAGGAGTGATTATTTAAATAAATAACTAAAATTTTTGGAATAAATAAAAGTAATAAAAATATTGGGAAAAGAGAGTATATGAAAAACAATAAATAAGAAGAAAGGGAATAAATATCATTAAAATAGAAAAAAAAAAGACAATAATAATAATCTGATCCTTAATTTTAAAATTTAGGATCGACCAAAAAAAAGACTCATTATCTATTATCTAGTATTAACCGTTAGATGGAGTTTAGATTTATGGATAGAAAGTCAAATTAAATTTTGACACTAGATATCAATAATCCCATCTTATTTAAAATTCTATAAATTATTAAAGTGGCAATCAATGGGATGGAGTGGTAGATCTTTTTATAAAATCTTGATTTTAAAATTTGAGAATTAAAAAAATTATGATTGGAGAGTTACATCTAAATAGGGTCTTACAAACGTTTAAATCGAATTAATTTGAATATGATTTGAAAAAATGATGATAAAAAAATTGCAATATTCATCTGGACCACATTTGTTTCATGCCATCTTTAGGTATTAAAGTTCCATCCCAGTAGCCTTACTTGATGTCCGAACGAGTTGAATAGGACCCTTGATGAGTTTTGTGACCACGACCTTTTTTATTAGGTCGCCAATTGCGGGGAAAAGTTTTGTGGTAATAATCCATGTTAGACCTTCAAAAGGGCAATTGATAATTGGAAAAGGAAGCTTCACCTTGTAGAATAATGTCACTCGTGTTTGAAATTAAGGAAAATAGTACATTTGAGTCTTCCGAGGTTCAGCATCGTCTATGCAAAAATTTCGCTTTTCCCATTCTAATGTAAGCTTAAATAGAATTATTAATCTTGTTCCAAATTTTTTCTTAATAATTGCTAATTAATATCCTAACTATTATAAGTAAGAATAGAGCAAAAATTATATAGAGAACTAAGAAACATTAAGAAAAATTAAATAAAGCAAAAATTAAATTTTGTTACAAATGCGAAGAAATAATTATTAATTTTGTTCTTTTTTTGTACACAAAGAGATACAATTTTTTTTTATTATAAATTTCTTTCGACGTATATTTTTTCTATATATAAGATTCAAAATCAAAATTCTTATTTCTCATAAAGAAAATTAAAAGTGGGAATGTTCTACAACTTAAACTACATCATAAATCTTGTTCTTCTATTTTTTTATTATAAATTTCTTTTAATATATATTTTTTTTATACATAAGATTCGTAATCAAAAATCTTATTTGAAGGATGTCAATGATCGACCTTTAAACTAAGTGCCGTTAAACTTGCTCTTCTATACATTACATCTTTGATACGATCTAGAAGACATGTTTAAAATTGCTAATAAATATCCCAACAATTATGCAGAATTTGTTGAAAATCATTATTTTGTGATTGCCAAAGTTTATATGGAGTTGCTATCATAAGTGACTTCAATTCCACTATAATTTACCTTTAGTAATGTCACAAGTTTTAGTCTTCCACGTTTACTTACCATTGTACGGGTCAAAATTTAAAACTAAATTCAATTGAAATTGAGTTTTTCTTTAATATAAAATATTATAACATAATAATAATTTTAATTTCTTTTATTAAAATATTTAAATTCAACTTGCAAATTTATAATTTTTATAAAACTTGCTTTAATTAAAAAATAATAAATAAAATTAAATAAAGATCATTTCAACTAAATTGAGACAGATGTGGCGTTGAAGTTATTAGACCATCTCTGCTTTATCAATAAGTTCTCTCCCCGTTCCCATAATTTTTTTTTATTTGTATTAGAAAATTTTTGTTAATTGAAATAAATTATACTTTTAAATTATAATCGTCAAAGTTATAAACAATTTAGGTGAATTTAATATAGTAATATTAATGAATATTTTTAATAAAATTTGGCAAACTAAAAGAGTACCCTAAATATGAAGAGAGAGCACACTTATCTCACTATATAAGAATAAAGGAAACATGTAAAATTGCTTCAATTACAGAGGAATTAAATTAATGAGTCACACCATGAAATTATAAGAGAGAGTAATCGAACGTAGATTGAAATTGGAGATAAATGTGTTTCAAAATCAATATGAATTTATGTTAGGAAAGTTTATCACGAAATCAAGTTACTTGTTAAGACATTTGATGGAGAGATATAGAATACAGAAGAGAGATTTACATATGGTATTCATTGATTTAGAAAAAACATATGACAGAATTTCTCGAGAAGTATTGTGGTAGACGCTAATGAAGAAAGAGATTTTTTTTTGAAATATATTAATTTTATTAGAGATCTGTATGAGAGAAGTGTAACCAATATAAAAATTTTTAGAGATTTAAATGATAGTTTCCCTATTAATATTGGACTCCATCAATATTCAACATTAAGTTCCATCCTTTTTACAATAGTGATAGACAAAATCATAAAAAACATGTAAAATAAAATACCATAGTGTATGTTTTTTGTATATGATATAGTATTGGTGGATAAAACCAATAAGATATTAGTGTTAAATTAGAGTTATGAAGAGTAACACTGAAATTCAAAAGATTTAGATTGAGCAGATCAAAAATTGAGTACATGACATGTAGGTTTAGATATAATTATCAAAATGATAAAGAAACGATTAGGTTAGATGGACAAATTATACCGAAAAACGAACGTTTTAGATATTTTGGTTCAATCATTCAAAATGGTAATATAAATGGAAATGTGAATTATAGAATTCAAGCAGGATGGACGAAATGAAGAAGGACATTCGAAATTTTTTATAATCGCACGATACCACTGTATTTGAAGGAAAAGTTTTATAGAATTGTGGTACGACCTACACTATTATATGATAATGAATGTTAAGTTATTAAATAATAATAAGAACAAAAAATGACAGTGATAGAAACGAAAATGTTTCGGTGAAGGTGTGACAAAATTAGAAGAGATAGAATTAGAAACAAAGAAATTCGTAATAGATTGACAGTTAGTTTAATTGTAAATAAGATGCAAGAGTGTCGTTTGAAATGGTTTAAGCATGTGTAAAGAAAACCCAAAAACGTACCAATTAGAAAATTTGAGAATTTAATTATAAAAAATTTAATAAAATGTAGAGATATATCATTGTAAATTTGGATGTAAATTATTCGTAAAACATGATAATTAAGTATTTAGATGAAGTGATAGTTTTGAATAGAAATGAGTGACGTAAAATATCCGTACAAAGTAAATTAATATTCTTCTTCTTCTTCTTCTTTTTAAATTTTTTACATATTTGTCTCTAAATGACCGATTTTAATTATTAGGATTAATATTTAAATTGTTGTTATTGTTATTAAAGTTATAAATAATATTAGATGAAATAAATAAATTATAAATTAAATAAATTAAATTTTATATGTCAATCGATATTAATATATTTTGATTAATTTTTCATTATATATGTTTATAAATCTCAAACCCATATAGTAAAAATGTCCCCATTTCCTAAATACAGATGGGCCCGGCAAACCTTATAAACACACGGCTCTACTCCCGATGGAGAAAGCCTGCACCTAATGTGTTCGTAGCCCTTTTTCCTTTCTTTTTTTTTAACTTAATTATTCGATATTTAAAATTAAATTTTAATTAATTTAATTTAAATTAATATTAAACTCTCTTAAAAATCCTTTTAATATTATTGTTTTCGTTTTTAAAATTCAAATCTGAATCTTAATTAAAAATTTTATGATATTTCGGATTAAACTAATTTTTGCTTCATTCAAGTCTACCGTCTTTTCATCGTATTATGATTTTCAATTTTGGGATTGACGTATTATTGGATCAAAATGAGCCGGTCAAATGGGGCGGATTTTAATAAATTTGAAAAACAAGAAAAATATTACAAAGAAAAAAAAATTATAAACTATACCTCAAAAATTTAATTTTTTACAATTAAATAAACATTTAAAAACATTGAGGCTACTCAGATTAGGTATTTTTTATTTTTAAATTTTAAAGTGAATTTAGTATTTTAAGCAACAATTTAAAATATTTAATATATATATATATATTTTGCATACCAAGACTCAAACTTGAATCTATTATAAGGGAGAGAGGAAAGGTACTATTTAAGCTAAAACTCATTGGCTTAAACCATTGATGGAAAATGTTCAACACTGTGATTAAGTTAAGTTATGAAATCTCAAAATTTAATATTAATATTGAGGCTCTGAAGAAGTTAAATTTGTCTTTAGATTTATTGTTTCAAATATTTTAGTCAGAGAAAAATATTTTTAATACAAAATATAGAATTTTTTAAGTAAAAGTAAATTTTCTGGAATAGAAGAATTAAAATCATTGTGATTGGGTCATTGTGCAAATATCCATGCCCTTTGCTGAACTCGGCGTCCAATGTTTGACCTATGATGTTTGGGGAAATTTAAGCAAATCGAATTATTTTTTAAAAGGGTTTCTTAATTGTGTTAGAGAAACATAAATACTTTCTACATGCAAATGATTTCTAGACTTAGGAGAAGAATAAGAGAAAATTTTGCAGCTCTTTAGATTTCCAGGGCATAAATGAACTAGGCAAGAACAATTTATGGGAACAAAATGATTTCAAATTATAGAACATGAAATATATTTGACTACAATCCAATCCCTGCAACACTGGAAAGACTGCAGGATTGGATTTTTATTCTCAAGCCAAATTTTTTATTACACAAAAAATGGAGAAGCAAGCCCTATTTCATATAGTTGATGCGAAGCGTATGTCTGCTCAAGGGCACAAATTTTTAAGCACAAACATCTGGGTTGGCAATGAGATATTCTTCGACCTTCTTGTGAAAACCTACGAACCTCTCTCTTCCTGCCTCAAGTTGCTCCTTAGAAGGCTCAACATCAGCCTTGGCATGGTAGTGTCCATTCATTTTAACCACAGCTCCACCACCACTTGCCTCAACTTTAAACTCAAAAATAACCGTTTCGAGCTTATCACCAAAATCACTCTCAAGCACAGTAATCTTGATTGAGCAAGCTTCTACATCAAGATCATCAATTCTGGTCTTCCAACAGTTGAATCGGCTTCCTATAGCAAATACATTTGTGTCAAATATTTTTTTTTTTTTTTAAAAAAATTGATCATAAGATTTAAACATAATCGATCACATGTTAAGAATTCTAAAATTCTTTTTGGATTCCATTTGAGAAAAATTATTAAATATAATATTTCATTCATATATATATTTACGTTCACGTACTTTAGCAACAACTAATAAGAATTTCATAATGAGGTTATAGCCATTTCATCCTCTATAAGCTACATATTTCATTATCTTATGATCTAATAGTATATTTATCAAAACTAACCTTCAACAAAATTGGTTTGCTTGATAGTTCCAACTCCACCATCACCCTCAACAACATCAATGCTCTTAATGTGTTCCGGCGCAATTTTAGGAAAAATATTCTGATTTTCAAGGAGTAAAGCCTTGAAAATTCTCTTGGGAGAGACAGAGACACAGAATTCTTGGCTAACTGTAATGACACCCATGATCACTCACAACAAAAAGGGTGGTGCTTGGAAGAAAGGTCCAATGGGGGTTGAAGAGTCTGTGAATATATTTTGTGCAACTGAAGATGAGAAATAGGGTATTTATAGAGTGCAGAGGGTTGCATAAGGGCACGTTTGGTGTTATAATGTTGTTGGGTCAAGCCTTGCGCCCACTCGGCGGCTGGCCAATTTGGAATATGAACCACGACCAAATTCTAGGCCTGTCATTGCCCATTTTATTGGTGGGCTGTGGATTATCATGTTCTAACGTGGAATAAATCAAATGAAAGATTATCTAGAAGGGGAGGTGCGGATACAAAAGAAAATTGCAATACCTTGATTTCTTTTTTATGTTTCATTTTTTTCTAGCTAAATCAAAGGACAAAAAGTGGCCAAATCTTTTCTTGTTAAAAAATTTCTAATTTATATTATTATTATGGGCGTCATCAAACTTTACTTTAACATTATTTTATAATTATAAATCTAAAGTTTATCTAACAGTTCTTATTATATACGACATTTTTATATTTAATGTCATTTATTTTCTCCTATTTATTTTTTTATATACTCTCTCTTCTTTTCTTGTTTTTCCCATCTCCACTATTTCTCTCTTCTCTCAATTTGTTGACTTTTAGTTTTAGGGGATAATGTTTGGTTAAAGTGTCTAGGTTTCAGAAAAAGGAATGAAACATATATTAGTTATTTGGATTAATGGAATTCAGATTTACAGTAAAAAAAAAATGATATCAAAGTAAACTTTAACATCAGATGTTAAAGAATTCTACTCCATTTAAAATTATATGAATCGTTAAAATTGCAATATTCATCTGCACAATATTTGTTTCATGCCATTTTTAGGCATTAACTTTCCATCTCAGTAGCCTTGCTTTAGGTCTGAATGAGTTGAATAGGACCCTTGATGAGTCTTCCATTGCGGGGAAAACTTTTGTCGTAATCATCCATGCTAGACCTTCAAAGGGGCAATTGAGAATTGGAAAAGGAAGCTTCGCTCTGTGGAATTATGTCGCTCGTGTTTGAAATCAATGAAAATAGTATATTTTAGTATTCCAAGGTTCATTCAGCGTATTAGACGTTAAATGCAAAAATTTCGAATTTCCCATTCTAATGTATGAGATTAAATAGAATTATTCATCTTGTTCCAAAATTTTTCTTAATAATTGCTAAATTAATATCTAACAATTATGAGTAAAATAGAGCAAAAATTAAATAGAGAATTAGCCAATAAACTATAACTTAATTGGCATGGCATCATCCCTCTTCCCTTAAAAATCACAAATTCAAGTTTTCCTATATATTAAAAGAAATTAAATAGAGAATTAAGAAACATTAAGAAAAATCAAATGGAGCAAATCATTATTTTGTGATTGCCAAAGCTTCTATGGAGTTGCCATCATAAATGACTTCAATTCCACTATAATTTACCTTTAGTAATGTCACAAGTTTTAGTCTTCCACGTTTACTTACCATTGTACGGGTCAAATTTTAAAACTAAATTCAATTGAAATTGAGTTTTTCTTTAATATAAAATATTATAACATAATAATAATTTTAATTTCTTTTATTAAAATATTTAAATTCAACTTGAAAATTTATAATTTTTATAAAACTTGTTTTAATTACAAAATAATAAATAAAATAAAATACAGAACATTTGAACTAAATTGAGACAAATGTGGGATTGAAGTTATTAAGGTGTATTATGCGACCTTTGCTTTATCAATAAGTTCTCTCCCAGTCTCCTGTTAATTTTTTAATTTGTATTAGAAAATTTTTATTATTGGAAATAAATGATAATTTTAAATTATAATCGTTAAAGTTATAAAAAAATATTAAACAAATAAATTATAAATTAAATAATTTAAATTTTATACATCAATTTATATTAATATATTTATATTAATTTTTAATTATACATGGCAATAAATCGGTCATTGTACTTCAATAATAAACTGTACTTCAAATGGTACAAGAACAAACCCATTAAACATGCCCATGGGTATGAGAAAAAATTCTGCCAAAATTTCATCACAAACAATTATGAACCAATCATGCCCCTAATGGAAAGGCAGGGCATATAAATTTTAAATCAATCAGTATTTAAAATTATATTCTAACTAATTCATTTTAAATATTATTAAACTCAATTATAAAAAACTCTCTCAATATAATTTTTTTCATTTTTAAATTTTAAATTTAAAAATTAATTAAAAAATATAACACACTTATTTATTAAGCCACTTGTGAGTTGTTTATTTTATACCCATATAGTAAAAAAGCTAGGGTCGACCTACCCTTATTTCCTAAACACAAACGGGCCCGGCTAACCTTATTAATAGCTCGCTCTACTTGAGATGGGGAAAGCTATCATGAACCCACTTAATGGAATCAAAGTCAATAGAAAATTCAATCCAAAAAATTAACCTATTCAATGAGAGGGCATATTAAATTTAAGTGTCATTTTATGATTTTATTAGGAATCAGTGTAGAATTCATGACATTGTCTATCTCTTGAGAAACTGGACGTCTATGGACAGTTCTCACTCTAATCGACTCTCACTCTGAACTCTTCACAGTACCAAGTAGCTCTTTTTCTTTTTTTGAACGACTCTCATTCTGGTATCAGATAACCATTTTCCCCTTTGGATGACTCTCACTCTGATATCAGTAACTCTTTTCTTTTGGGCAGCTCTCATTCTGATACCAAATAACCTTTTTTTCTCTTTGAACGGCTCTCACTCTACACCAGGTAACTCTTTTCTCTTTTAGACAGCTCGCATTTTGACGGCAAATAGCACTTTTCCCTTTGGATAGCTCTCACTCTAAGCCTTATTAAGTATCAATCACTCTCTTCCAGATAACTCTTTTCCGTGTTAATTTAGATCTTATACCAATTTATTATAGATCCATTTGATGGATTTAAATCTAATAGAGAGCTTAACTTAAAATATCGATCGATTAGATGAAAGAGCCTATTAGATTTAAATACTATTTTATGATTTTATTAGGAGTCAATATGGAATTCATGACAAAAGTCTCCACTGTCCATAGGCTTAAAGATAAAGATACGTCTAATTTGGTTTTGGCCTTTTCAAGTCTATCCTCATCACCATATTATCATTTTCAATATTGTCAAAATGGGTGGGTCAATTGGGGGCGGGGGGAATTTTAATGAATCTGAAAAATGAGAAAATATTACAAAGAAAAAGAAAAAAATTATAATTATACGTCAAAAATTTAATTCTTTTGCAACTAAATAAATATTTAAAAATATTTAACAATAATAATAATCGTCTGAATCTTGATCTCAAATTTTGGAGTCAATTATAAGAGATAAATATTAAAAAGATTTTAAAAAATTGATTTAATTGGTACAAATTCTCCTACGCTACTCATTCTTATCAAAAACCATATTTTCGACTAAATTCTTAACTATTATGTTCTTATGGATTACTTGTATTCAAGTTTTTAACGATCTATCTGTTCGTTTTATAAAATCTCATATCTTTATATTTTCGATTCTCCTTACTAGTACGTTTTTAGATTTTTGTTGCACATATTTAAACCATTTCAAACGATATTCTCATATCTTATCAACAATTGAACTAATTTCCAACTTTATTACGTATCTATTCATTTCTAATCCTATTTTTTCTAGTTTTGTCACACATTCATCTAAGTATTTTCATTTCAATTACAACCAATATTGTTGTTTAATGGTTCAGCACTCGTAACATATAATAGTGCAGGTTTTACTGCGATTTTATAGAACTTCTCTTTCAAATGTAATGGTACCATGCGATCGCAAATAATTATAGATGTCTTTCTCTATTTCATTCAACCCGTTTGAATCCTATGATTTACGAGTTCATCTATATTGTCATTGTTCTGAATGATGGAATCAAAATATTTAAAACGTTCACTTTTTGGTACCTCTTTTCTTCTAGTCTAATCATTTTTTTACTATTTTGATGATTACCATAAAACTCATATCTTATATACTCAATTTTTGATTTACTTAATCTAAATCCTTTGAATTTCAATGTATTTCTCCATAACTCTAATTTAGTATTGATCTCTTCTCTAATTTTATCAACCAATACTATATCGTATGTAAACAGTATGAACTATGATATTTCACTTTTAATATTTTTTGTGATTTTATTAATTACTATTATAAAGAGAATGGAATTTAATGTCGCATCTTGATAAAATTCAATGTTAATAAGAAAACTATTAGTTAGACCCCCGCAAGTTCTTATATCGGTTACAGTTCTTTAAAACATATCTCTAATAAAATTAATATATTTAAAGGGGATTCCTTTGTTCGACAACGCCTACCACACTACGTATCTAGAAATCCTATCATATGTTTTTTTAGATCAATGAATGTCATATGAAAGTCTCTGTTTTATATTTTAAATGTCTCCATAAAATATTTTATTAAGTAAATTGTTTCCGTAGTGGATCATTTTGACATAAATTTAAATTGATTTTGAGATACATTTATCTTCAATTTCAATCTATGTTCTATCACTCTTTCCTATAACTTCATAGTGTGGCTCATAAATTTAATTTCTCTATAATTGGAGCAATTTTATATGTCTTATTTATTTTTATATAGTGGTATAAGTGTAGTCTCTCTCCATATTTAGAGCATTTTTTTGATTTGTCAAATTTTGTTAAAAGGATCCGTTAATATTATTATACCAAATTCATTTAAACATTTTCATACCTTAACAGAAATGTCATCAGCTCCTATGATTTTATTATTTTTTATTTTTTAAAAATTTCCTTTATTTTGTAAAAATGAATTTTACGTTTAAAAACTCAATTAATCTCTAAAATCTCTTTTAGACTACTCAAATTCGGTATTTTTTATTTTTAAATTTTGAAGTAAATTTAGTATTTTACACAATAATCTGAAATAATTAAATCTTATGTTTTAGTTGATTGAAACTGTTCAGACACTATTACTAGATTAAGTTATGAAATCTCAAAGTTTAATATTAATATTGTTGGTATGGAAAAATTATGTTTGTCTTTAGTTTTTATCTTTATTGATTCGGATATTTTAGTTAGAGGAAAATATTTTTAATACAAAATATAGAATTTTTTAAGTAAAAAATCAAATTTATCGAGTAAAAGGATTAAAATCATTATTATTAGGTCATTGTGGAAATATCTATGCCCTTTTTCTGTGTTGGATGTCCAATGTTTGACCCATGACGTTTGAGGCAATTTAAGCATGTCGAATTATTATTTTTTTTAAAAGGGTTTCTTAATTGTGTCAGAGAAACATATATACTTTCTACAAGCATGTGATTTCTAGGCGCAGGAGAAGTAAAAGAGAAAAATTTGTAGCTTTTTAGATTTTGAGGGCATAAATGTGCAGGCAAGAGCAATTTATGAGAACAAAATGGTTTCAAATTATAGAACATGAAATACATTTGACAACAATCCAATCCCTGCAACACTGGAAAGACTGCAGTATTGGATTTTTATTCTGAAGCCAAATTTTTTATTCCACAAAAAATGGAGCAGCCATCCCCTATTTCATATAGTTAATTGCTCAAGGGCACAAGTTCTTAAGCACAGATATCAGGGTTGGCAATGAGGTATTCTTCAACCTTCTTGTGAAAGCCCACGAACCTCTCTTTCCCCGCCTCAAGTTGCTCCTTGGATGGCTCAACATCAGCCTTGGCATGGTAGTGTCCGGTCATTTTAACAACAGCTCCTTCACCACACGCCTCAACTTTAAACTCAAAAACAACTGTCTCAAGCTTATCACCAAAATCACTTTCAAGCACTGTAATCTTGATTGAGCAAGCTTCTACATCAAGAGCATCAATTCTTGTCTTCCAACAATTGAATCGGCTTCCTGTAACAAATACATTTATGTCAAACAAAAATAAGAGTCAATCATAAGATTTAAACAAAATTTGTCAATCACATATTAAGAGTTTCTAAAGTTTTTTTTTTTTTGGGTTCCCTTTGAGCAAAATTATTGAATATAATATTTTATTCGTATACACTGATCAGTGCTTTAGCAACAACAAATGAGAATTTTGTAATGAGGTGAAAGCTATTTCATCCTCTATAAACTACATATTTCATTATCTTATGATCTAATATTATATTTATCAAAACTAACCTTCAACAAAATTGGTTTGCTTGATAGTTCCAACACCACCATCACCCTCAACAATATCAATGCTCTTAATGTGATTCGGTGCAATTTTAGGAAAAACATTCTGATTTTCAAGGAATAAAGCCTTGAAAATTCTCTTGGGAGAGACAGAGACACAGAATTCTTGGTTAACAGTAATGACACCCATGATCACTTACAACAAAAAGGATGGTGCTTGGAAGAAAGGTCTAATGGGGGTTGAAGAGTTTGTGATTGTATTTTGTGCAACTGAAGATGAGCAACAGGGTATTTATAGTATGGAGAGTGTTGCATAAGGGCACGTTTGGTGTTATAATGTTCTTGGGTCAAGCCTTTCGCCCACCGGCGGCTGGCAAATTTGGAATATGACCCACGACCAAATTGTAGGCCTGTAATTGCCCATGTTATGGGTGGGCTGTTGAATAAAAAATAATAAGGAATAAAATTCGATTAAATTAAAAAGAGAAAAATCTCCCAAAGGATTTTGGTTCCATTTGAAATGAAGTACGAAATATAGTACTAGCTCAAGCTATACTAGATAGAGCGAGTAAGAATTATGAATCTTTTTCCACCGCACATTTTCTCATTAATCTTTTTTGTGATTGCCAAAGTCCCTATGAGTTGTTATCGTAAGTGACTTCATTACATTATA
Source organism: Dillenia turbinata (assembly GCA_037126225.1). NCBI lineage: Eukaryota > Viridiplantae > Streptophyta > Magnoliopsida > Dilleniales > Dilleniaceae > Dillenia > Dillenia turbinata. The sequence goes on from JBAMMX010000005.1 coordinate 27,972,574, forward strand.
GATTACCTTTAGTTCTGTCACTAGTTTTACTCTCCCAACATTTTTCAACTATTCTATATAAAAATTTACTTTTCAATATAAAAATTATTAAAATAATAATAATTCTACTCTTTTTCATAGAGAAATGATTTCAACTCGAAAAGTCCACATGTATATTTTAAAGATATTATTAAATAAAATAAAACAAAAATAAGTTAAATTAAAGTGAGAGAAGCATGCAGATTTTGTTCAAATTTTATTAAACTATATTATATGAATAACTTTTCTTTATTCATGAATTCTCCCCTCCTCCACCTCTCAAAACCGTTCGTGCGATATCACAATCTTTCATTTGCATTATAAAAGCTTTTATGAATCAAATTAAATGATATTTTTTAAATAATTTTATTTTAAAATAAATTATCTATATTTAATAATAATATTAATTTTAATTAATTTGATTCGAATTAAATTATACCTTCCCCATAATATCTATTTTATTTAAATTGTGATTTTATTTAAAGTGTGTTAATGTGGACCAATTTAGTTTCGCATAATTTTTAAATTATAATAGTAAAAGTCTTCGCCATTGTTCTTGACCGTTGCTCATTGGCGTAAAGACAAAGATACACGTAATCGTTGCCTTTTCCCAGTCTACTTTCTTGTCATTCTTTCTCTTTGCCTTCACATTAAATTGTCATTTTCATTATTAGCACGGACCAACGGATGAGAACGGGTAGGTTCGCAGGTAATCATCTAGAAACGTTTAGTCAAATTTGCTTTATTTATTTATTTATTTTAAAGAATATCCAATGTTTTTTAATACAAAAATTAGAGGACTTAAAGTTCATATTTTAGTTGATGGAAACTAAGATGGTATTCAGATTGTATTTAGAAATCATAATCAAAATCAAGGACATTAGAAATTAGAATCAAAATTGATTTTGATATCAATTATTTGATTTAAATTCTGAAATGGATATAATTACTATTATTGATATTTGTTTTATATATCTTTTAAGATGAAAATTATATAATTGTTAATTTTGTTTCTAATAAAAAATATTTTAAAATTAATATTTTTAAAATTTTATTTTATTTTGTAAAATTAAAACTAAAATTAAAATATGTTTTAAAATATTTTTAAAATTAATATTTCGTTTTATTTTTTATAATGTTTTAAAAAATTTCCTATGAATTCATTAGTACTTGAGAATTGATTAAAAGAGAAGAAAATGAAATAATTAATAACCTGTTGTTAGTATTTAATTAACTTGCGACGCTGAGTCTTGAGAGAGGGAATGGCTCTCTGAGCGTCCGTTCTTTATCTCCATTTTCATCAAGCACAAGACCTAAAAATATCTAATTCAAAGGTCTTTTGAAAGTCTTGCGTTTGATCAGTAAATAGAAGTTATGATATTTGAGACATGAGTTTGAGATATGGATTTTGGATGGTGAATGAAGTTGTCGTTGGTGAAACAATTGAAAATTGGAGGCGGATGATTGGATAGTAAATAGAAATTGTCATGGACCGAATAGAAGGGCAAAAAGTGATAAGAAATTTTTCTTGGGTTCTATTCTGGATTTCAACCAAAATTCATCATTTTATTTAGATTTCATAAAATTCATATTTTGGAATTTCATTCCAAAACTTTATTTTTATTCTATTAACTCAAACACCTTTATTTCCATTCTATTAACCCAAAAAATTTTACATAAGTTTCAATCTCATTCCTGATTATCACACTATTTAACCAAACACCACTTGAAAAACATAACATGAAGATATAAAGTTAAGTCATAAGGGTAAAATTGCTAATAAATACCCTAATAACTATCATGCAAAATTTGTTATCAATCATTATCTTGTGACTTTGAAAGTTTTTGGGTCGCTCTCATAAGTGACTTCAATCATACCAAATCACAAGTTTTAGTATTCCACGTTTCCGAATCATTCTATGGGCCAATTAAGTTGACTCAAGTGAAATAAGTTATTTTTTAATACCAGAAATCATTTATAATAACACTCTTAATTTTATTTAGAAAATTTCGATTCTAACTTAGAAAACTCTGTACTTTTTTTTTAAAAAAAAAAGTACAATAAATAAAATAAAATAACATGAAACTTTCTCAAAACATCTCGGTATCGCACACCCTGCTTTTGTTCAAAAATTGTGAAGCTATATTATGTGAATAACTCTTCCTTGTTCATGAATTCTCTCTCCTCTTCCTCCTACCTCGTGGGTTGTCTGTGGTACAAATAAAATTTCACATCACAATCTAAAATATTACATGCCCGGCTAAGAAATTGATTAGGCATTAATGTTTTATGTTTTGTGTAAATTATAGATATAATGATAATTTAATTTTTTTTAATATAAAATTAATTTCTATACATAAAATGATGTATTTTTATTAAACATATTTTACTTACGTAAATGAGTAAAAAAATTCTCACCCCTTATGCTTTTACACTCAAATAAAGGTTACATACATGTGTGTAACATTACAATATTGGAATTTTATTATAAGCCCACAGGCGACATAGAAACCAAGCAAACATAAAAGCACACACCGACACCAAAACATAATACGAGAAGAAAATACTTTTGAGGAAGGAAATTCATTAGGCATAGACGCTTGGGTTGGCAACAAGATAGTCTTCCACTACCTTGTGGAATCCCGCAAACCTATCTTTGACACCATCAATCTGTTCTCTTGCTGGCTCAACCTCACCCTTAGTATGAAAATGGCCAGTCATCTTGCAAACAGACCCTGCACCAGCTGCCTCAAACTTCACATCAAAAACAGCGCATCCCAATTTGTCACCCAATACATCTCCTTCAATCACTGAGGACTTGATTGAGCAGCCTTCTACGTCAAGAGCTTCAACCTTGTTCTTCATGTACTTGAATTTACCTCCTGTCAAATGGAAAACAGGTTAGTTGAAATTACTTGCTAACTAATAATCTAATATGAAGAATTATATAGAACTACTTTTGAGGTCAAAGTGTCCTCCCAAACAAGTTCTAACATTTTTTTTTTTCTTCCTACAGAATGACTTGCCTTCTGCAAAATTGATTTGTTTGATTGTTCCAACACCACCATCACCTTCAATGATGTCAATATTTTTAACATGTCGAGGCGCAAGTTTAGGGATGAGGTGATGGTTTTCAAGGTACAAAGCTTTGAACAGTCTTGCAGGAGCAACAGGAGAAGTGAACTCTTGTTGGACAGTGATAACACCCATGATTCTTATGAAAAATTGAGAACAACAGAAAAGCTTTAGGGAAGGATGAAATTGCAAGTTGTTTTTAGAGAAGCTGAGTGAAAAATGAACCAGCACAATGTGGTATATATAGGGAGAGAAATCAGGTATGAGCTCTACCGGATATATGTTATGTGGATACATATTAAAAGTTTGAAATACCTACCCGTATGTTTTTGGAGCACGCCACAACGCTTCTAATATTATTTCGTTTCCCTTCCCCGCAGCCTGTGTGATGAGTGCAAAGCCAACTACTATTATTTCCTTTCCCTTTCCTTTTTTTTCCCTTTCTTTTTAAATGTTGGGAGGGGCGTCAGCTAGGAATTTGGGTAAAATTTTATTGGATGTTGACTTATCCTCATCTTCTAACGTTGAATAAAGTGTAGGTGTTAAGGTTTGTTGGCTTAATTGAGAGGGAGATGAATTTATTTAATCATGATTATAAATTTAAGTCTTTATATGTATGAAAAAAATCATGTTAGGAGGCCTCCTCTAAAAAGGGTTTGATAATAAATCGATTTAAATTAATTGAGACGAAATTTTAAATACCGGCTAAAAAAAAAAAATCTAGAAGCGAGGTGGGAATACAACAGAAAATTGCAGAACCTTGATTTCTTTTTTATTTTTCATTTTTTTTCTAGATCAAAGGACAAAAGGTGACGAAGTCTTTACTTGTTAAAAAATTTCTAATTTATATTATTATAATGGGTAGAATCTATCCAGAGTGTTAAAATCGATTTTGACATTATTTTCTAACTATAAATATAAATTTTATTTAACAATTGACACTATATATAGGATTTTATGTTTAATGCGATTTATTCTCTCCTCTTATTTGTTGTTTTCTATATACTCACTCTTTCCATTTCATTTTTCCCGCATCTACTCTTTTTCTCCACTCAATTTGTCAACTTTTCTTTATTTATTTTTTTCTCTCAGACTTTTATTTTGTAGTTAAAATGATAGGAGAGAGAGTATATGGAAAATAAAAGTTTGAGGGAAGAACAAAATAATAAATAAATGAAATAATAGGAGCGATTATTTAAATAAATAACTAAAAGTTTTGGAATAAATAAAAGTAATAAAAATATTGGGAAAAGAGAGTATATGAAAAACAATAAATAAGAAGAAAGGGAATAAATGTCATTAAATTGAAAAAAAAAAAGACAATAATAATAATCTGATCCTTAATTTTAAAATTTGGGATCGACAAAAAAAAAAAGACTCATTATCTAGTATTAACCGTTAGATGGGGTTTAGATTTATGGATAGAAAGTCAAATTAAATTTTGACACCAGATATCAATAATCCCATCTTATTTAAAATTCTATAAATTATTAAAGTGGCAATCAATGAGATGGAGTGGTAGATCTCTTTATGAAATCTTGATTTTAAAATTTGAGAATTAAAAAAATTATGATTGGAGAGTTACATCTAAATAGGGTCTTACAGACGTTTAAATCGAATTAATTTGAATATGATTTAAAAAAATGACGATAAAAAAAATTGCAATATTCATCTGGACAACATTTGTTTCATGCCATCTTTAGGTATTAAAGTTCCATCCCAGTAGCCTTACTTGATGTCCGAACGAGTTGAATAGGACCCTTCGATGAGTTTTGTGACTACGACCCTTTTTATTAGGTTCCCAATTGCGGGGATAAGTTTTGTCGTAACCATGTTAGACCTCAAAGGGGGATTGAAATTGGAAAAGGAGCTCACTTGAGAATAATGTCACTCGTGTTTGAAATAAGGAAATAGTACATTTGAGTCTCCGGGTCAGCACGCTATAAAAATCGCTTTCCCATCTAATGTAGCTAAATAGAATTATTAATCTTGTTCCAAATTTTTTCTTAATAATTGCTATTAATATCCTAACTATTATAGAAGTAGGCAAAAATTATATAGGAACTAAGAAACATAGTTGAAAATTAAATTTTGTTACAAATGTAAAGAAATAATTATTAATTTTGTTCTTTTTTTTAATACAAAGAGATATAATTTTTTTTATTATAAATTTCTTTCAACGTATATTTCTTTTATACATAAGATTCGAAATAAAAAATCTTATTTATTATAAAAAAAAAAAGTTGAAAGTGAAAATATTCTACAACTTGAACTATCATGAGGGACATCATAAATCTTGTTCTTCTATTTCTTTTTATTATAAATTTCTTTCGATATATATTTTTTCTATACATAAAATTCAAAATCAAAAATCTTATTCGAAGCATATCAATGTTCAACCTTTAAACTAAGTATTGATAAACTTGCTTTTCTCTACATTACATCTTTGATACGATCTAGGAGACATGTTTAAAATTGCTAATAAATATCCCAACAATTATGCAGATTTTGTTGAAAATCATTATTTTGTGATTGCCAAAGTTTCTATGGAGTTGCCATTATAAGTGACTTCAATTTTGCCTTTAGTAATGTCACAAGTTTTAGTCTTCCACGTTTACTAACCATTGTACGGGTCAAAATTTAAAATTAAATTCAATTGAAATTGATTTTTTCTTTAATATAAAAAAAATTATAACATGATAATAATTTTAATTTCTTTTATTAAAATATTTAAATTCAACTTGCAAATTTATAATTTTTATAAAACTTGCTTTAATTAAAAAATAATAAATAAAAATAATAAGATCATTTGAACTAAATTGAGACACACGTGACGTTGAAGTTATTAAGGTGAATTATGCGACCATCTCTGCTTTATCAATAAGTTCTCTCCCCGTTCCCATAATTTTTTTTTATTTATTTGTATTAGAAAATTTTTGTTAATTGAAATAAATTATACTTCTAAATTATAATCGTCAAATTTATAAAGAGTTTAAGTGAATTTAATATAGTAATATTAACGGATATTTTTAATAAAATTTGACAAATTAAAAGGGTGCCCCAAATATAAAGAAAGAGTACATTTATACCACTATATAAGAATAAATAAGATATATAAAATTACTCCAATTGCAGAGAAATTAAATTGATGAGTCATATCATAAAATTATGAGAGAAAGTAATCAAACGTAAATTGAAATTTGAGATAAATGTGTTTCAAAATCAATTTAGATTTATGTTAAGAAGGTCCATCACGGAATCAATCTACTTGTTAAGATATTTGATGGAGATGTATAGAATACAGAAGAAAAATCTACATATGGTATTTATTTATTTAGAAAAAAAATTTTAAAATTTTTAAAGTTGTGGTGTGTGCTAACAAAGAAATTGATCTTTTTGAAATATATTAATTTTATTAGAAATATGTATGAAAGAAGTGTAACCAATAAAAAAATTTTCAGAGGTTTAAACGATAGTTTCCCTATTAATATTGGATTCCATTAATATTCAACATTAAGTTTCATCATTTTTGTAATAATGATAGGCGAAATCATAAAAAATATATAAAATGAAATATCATGGTGAATGTTTTTTTATAAATGATATAGTATTGGTGGATGAAACCAAAGAACATATTAGTGCTAAATTAGAGTTATGGAAAATAATACTAAAATTCAGAAGATTTAGATTGAGCAGATAAAAAATTGAGTATATGACATGTAGGTTTAGTTATAATTATAAGAATGATAAAGAAACGATTAGATTATATGGACAAATTGTACCGAAAAGTGAACACCTTAATATTTTGGTTCTATCATTCAAATTGGTAATATAAATGGAAATGTGAATTATAGAATTCAAACACGTAGGATGAAATAAAGAAAGACATTCAGAATTTTTTATGATCGCACGATACCACAGCATTTGAAGGAAAAGTTTTATAGAATTGTGGTAAGATCTACACTATTGTATGACACTGAACGTTAAATTATTAAACAATAACAAGAACAAAAAATAACAGTAATAGAAAAGATAAAGTTTAGGTGAATGTGTGACAAAATTATAAAAGATGAACATTCGTAATAGATTGAAAGTTAGTTCAATTGTAAATAAGATGCAAGAGTGCCGTCTGAAGTGATTTAAGCATGTGTAAAGAAAATTCAAAAATATACCGGTTAGAAAAATCAAGAATTTAATTATAAAAAATTTAATAAAAGGTAGAGATATACCATTGTAAATTTGGATGTAAATTATTCGTAAAAATATAAAATTAAGGATTTAGATGAGGTGATAGTTTTGGATAGAAATGAGTGACGTAGAAAAATCCGTATAAACTAAATCAATCTTCTTCTTCTTCTTTTTTTAAATATTTCACATATTTATCTCTAAATCACTGATTTCAATTGTTGGAATTAATATTCAAAATTGTTCTTATTGTTGTTAAAATTATAAACTATATGAGATGAAATAAATAAATTATAAATTAAATTTTATATGTCAATCGTTGTTAATATATTTTGATTAATTTTTTATTATATATGTTTATAAATCTTAAACCCATATAGTAAAAATGTCCCCATTTCCTAAATACAGATGGGCCTGGCAAACCTTATTAACACACAGCTCTACTCCCGATGGGGAAAGCCTACACCTAAAGTGTTCGTCGCCCTTTTTTCTTTTTTTAATTTAATTAATCAATATTTAAAATTATATTTTAATTAATTTAATTTAAATTAATATTAAACAATCTTTTAAAAAATCTCTTTATTTTTATTATCAAAATTTAAATCTAAATTTTGATTAAAAATTTTAACTATTTCTGATTAAACTAATTTGTGCCTCATTCAAGTCTACTGTCTTGTCATCGTATTATACGATTTTCAATTTTGTGATTGATGGGCCGGTCAATGGGGGGATTTTAATAAATTTGAAAAACAAGAAAAATATTACAAAGAAAAAAAAAATTATAAACCATACCTCAAAATTTTAATTTTTTGCAATTAAATAAACATTTAAAAACATTGAGCCTACTCGAATTCGGTATTTTTTATTTTTAAATTCTAAAGTGAATTTAGTGTTTTACACAACAATTTAAAATATTTAATATATATATATATATATATATATATATATATTTTGCATACCAAGACTCAAACTTGAATCTATTATAATGGGGAAAGGGAAGGCACTATGTAAATTGAAATTCATTGGCTTAAACCTTATATTTTGGATGATGGAAAATATTCAACACTGTGACTAAATTAAGTTATGAAATCTCAAAATTTAATATTAATATTGAGGCTCTGAAGAAGTTAAATTTGTCTTTAGATTTATTGTTTCAAATATTTTAGTCAGAGAAAAATATTTTTAATACAAAATATAGAATTTTTTGAGTAAAAGTAAATTTTCTGGAATAGAAGAATTAAAATCATTGTGATTGGGTCATTGTGCAAATATCCATGCCCTTTGCTGAACTCGGCGTCCAATGTTTGACCTATGATGTTTGGGGAAATTTAAGCAAATCGAATTATTTTTTAAAAGGGTTTCTTAATTGTGTTAGAGAAACATAAATACTTTCTACATGCAAATGATTTCTAGACTTAGGAGAAGAATAAGAGAAAATTTTGCAGCTCTTTAGATTTCGAGGGCATAAATGAACTAGGCAAGAACAATTTATGGGAACAAAATGATTTCAAATTGTAGAACATGAAATATATTTGACTACAATCCAATCCCTGCAACACTGGAAAGACTGCAGGATTGGATTTTTATTCTCAAGCCAAATTTTTTACTACACAAAAAATGGAGAAGCAAGCCCTATTTCATATAGTTGATGCGAAGCGTATGTCTGCTCAAGGGCACAAATTTTTAAGCACAAACATCTGGGTTGGCAATGAGATATTCTTCGACCTTCTTGTGAAAGCCTACGAACCTCTCTTTTCCTGCCTCAAGTTGCTCCTTAGAAGGCTCAACATCCGCCTTGGCATGGTAGTGTCCAGTCATTTTAACCACGGCTCCACCACAACTTGCCTCAACTTTAAACTCAAAAACAACCATTTCGAGCTTATCACTAAAATCACTCTCAAGCACAGTAATCTTGATTGAGCAAGCTTCTACATCAAGATCATCAATTCTGGTCTTCCAACAGTTGAATCGGCTTCCTATAGCAAATACATTTGTGTCAAATATTTTTTTTTAAAAAAAAAAAAAAATCGATCATAAGATTTAAACACAATCGATCACATGTTAAGAATTCTAAAATTCTTTTTGGATTCCATTTGAGCAAAATTATTGAATATAATATTTCATTCATATATATATTTACGTTCACGGACTTTAGCAACAACTAATAAGAATTTCATAATGAGGTGATAGCTATTTCATCCTCTATAATTTACATATTTCATTATCTTATGATCTAATAGTATATTTATCAAAACTAACCTTCAACAAAATTGGTTTGCTTGATAGTTCCAACTCCACCATCACCCTCAACAACATCAATGCTCTTAATGTGCTCCGGCGCAATTTTAGGAAAAACATTCTGATTTTCAAGGAATAAAGCCTTGAAAATTCTCTTGGGAGAGACAGAGACACAGAATTCTTGGCTAACTGTAATGACACCCATGATCACTCACAACAAAAAGGGTGGTGCTCGGAAGAAAGGTCCAATGGCGGTTGAAGAGTTTGTGAATATATTTTGTGCAACTGAAGATGAGAAATAGGGTATTTATAGAGTGCAGAGGGTTGCATAAGGGCTTGTTTGGTGTTATAATGTTGTTGGGTCAAGCCTTGCGCCCACTTGGCGGCTGGCCAATTTGGAATATGAACCACGACCAAATTCTAGGCCTGTCATTGCCCATTTTATTGGTGGGCTGTGGATTATCATGTTCTAACGTGGAATAAATCAAATGAAAGATTATCTAGAAGGGGAGGTGGGGATACAAAAGAAAATTGCAATACCTTGATTTCTTTTTTATTTTTCATTTTTTTCTAGCTAAATCAAAGGACAAAAAGTGGCGAAATCTTTTCTTGTCAAAAATTTTCTAATTTATATTATTATTATAGGCGTCATCAAAATTTACTTTAACATTATTTTATAATTATAAATCTAAAGTTTATCTAACAGTTCTTATTATATACGACATTTTTATATTTAATGTCATTTATTTTCTCCTATTTATTTTTTAATACACTCTCTCTTCTTTTCTTGTTTTTCCCATCTCCACTATTTCTCTCTTCTCTCAATTTGTTTACTTTTAGTTTTAGGGGATAATGTTTGGTTAAAGTGTCTAGGTTTCAGAAAAAGGAATGAAACATATATTAGTTATTTAGATTAATTCAGATTTACAGTAAAAAAAAATGATATCAAAGTAAACTTTAACATCAGATGTTAAAGAATTCTACTGCATTTAAAATTATATGAATCGTTAAAATTGCAATATTCATCTGCACAATATTTGTTTCATGCCATTTTTAGGCATTAACTTTCCATCTCAGTAGCCTTGCTTTAGGTCTGAATGAGTTGAATAGGACCCTTGATGAGTCTTCCATTGCGGGGAAAACTTTTGTCGTAATCATCCATGTTAGACCTTCAAAGGGGCAATTGAGAATTGGAAAAGGAAGCTTCGCTCTGTAGAATTATGTCACTCGTGTTTGAAATTAATGAAAATAGTATATTTTAGTATTCCAAGGTTCATTCAGCGTATTAGACGTTAAATGCAAAAATTTCGAATTTCCCATTCTAATGTGAGATTAAATAGAATTATTAATCTTGTTCCAAAATTTTTCTTAATAATTGCTAAATTAATATCTATCAATTATGAGTAAAATAGAGCAAAAATTAAATAGAGAATAAGCCAATGAACTATAACTCAATTGACACTGTTTTTTTTTTAAAAAAAAATCTTGAATTCGAATCTTCCTATATAAAAAAATAAGAAGAAGAAGAAAATTAAATAGAGCAAAAATTAAATTTTGTGACAAAAGTAAATAAAGAATTATTATTATTTTTTAATAAATCACTAGTATACTTTAATTATTTTCTTGTATTCATTTTGAATTTAATTAAATTCGATTAGAATCGACTCAAATAAATTATTAATCTTGTTCTTCCATACATTACCTCTTTAATACCAGTCAGGAGACATGTTTAAAATTGCTGCTTAATATCCTAACAATTATGCAGGATTTGTTGTCGATCATTATTTTGTGTTGCCAAAGCTTCTATGGAGTTGCTATCATAAGTGACTTCAATTCCACTATAATTTGCCTTTAGTTATGTCACAAGTTTTAGTCTTCCACGTCTTCCAACCATTGTACGGGTCAAAAATTAAAATTAAATTCAATGAAAATTGAGTTTTTCTTTAATAACTCACCCGATACAAAAAATATTAATCAACTTAGTAATTGGCGTATATTTATATCTCTTCTCCCTTGTATTTTTCCAAAACAATTATTTTCATATCTCAAACCCGTAATTTTAAGATTACCAAAAAAACAAATCTACCGTTACGTCACAAAAAATAAATTTTTCTTTAATATAAAAAATTAAACGTAATAATAATTTTAATTTCTTTTATTAAAATACTTAAATTCAACTTGCAAATTTATAATTTTTATAAAACTTGCTTTAATTAAAAAGTAATAAATAAAATAAAATAAAGATCATTTGAACTATATTGAAACAAATGTGGCATTGAAGTTATTAAGGTGTATTATTTTTTTTTTTTAATAAAAAGCGAAAGAATATTCACTACGTGACTACGTATTAAGGTGTATTTTGCGACTATCTTTACTTTATCAATAAGTTCTTTGCTCGTTCCCCATTAATTTTTTTTATTTGCATTAGAAAAATTTTATTAATTGAAATAAATGATACTTTTAAATCATAATTGTTAAAGTTATAAACAATGTTAGATAAAACAAATAAATTATAAATTAAGTAATTTAAATTTCATATGTCAATTTACATTAATATGTTCTGATTAATTTTTAATTATATATGTCAATAAATTGGTGATGTACTTCAAAAGAACAAACCCATTAAATATGCCCATGAGTGTGAAAAAAATTTTCTGCCAAAATTTGATTACAAAGAATTATGAGGCCATCATGCCCGTAATGAAAAGGCAGGGCATATAAATTTTAAATCCATATATATCTTTTTATCGAATCAATCGGTTTTAAAATTATATTTTAATTAATCCTTATGAGATTTAATTTTAAAAGAATTCTCTTAATATAATTTTTTTTTATTTTTAAATTTTAAATTTTAAATTTAATTAAAATATTTAATACTTTTATTTATTAGGCTGCGAATCCATGATTTTAAATCCATATAGTAAAAAAGTTAAAGTCAACCCGCCCCCATTTCCAAAACACAGAGGGGCCCGGCCAAGCTTATCAACAGCTCGCTCTACTCGAGACGAGGAAAGCCACCACTGTCCTTCATGGGCTTAAAGATAAAGATACGTCTAACGTGGTTTTGGACTTTTTCATGTCTATCATCTCGTCATCATATTATCATATTTCCGTATTGTGATTGACCTATTATTGGATCAAAATGGGCGGGTCAATGGGAGGAAATTTAAATAAATTTGAAAAAAAGAAAATATTACAAAGAAAAAGAAAAAAATTATAAACTATACGTCAAAAATTTAATTTTTTGCAACTAAATAAACATTTGAAAATATTTAGGCTACTCAAATTCGGTATTTTTTACTTTTAAATTCTAAAGTAAATTTAGTATTTTAGACAATAATCTGAAATATTTAAACCTTATGTTTTGGTTGATTGAAACTGTTCAGACACTATTACCAGATTAAGTTATGAAATCTCAAAGTTTAATATTAATATTGTCGGAATGGAAAAGTTATGTTTATCTTTAGTTTTTATCTTAAATTATCTATTTTATATTGATTCGGATATTTTGATTAGATGAAAATATTTTTAATACAAAATATAGAATTTTTTAAGTAAAAATAAAATTTATCGAGTAAAAGGAATAAAATCATTATTAATGGGTCATTGTGGAAATATCTATGCCCTTTTCTCTGCTGGGTGTCCAATATTTGACCTTAATTGTGTCAGAGAAACATAAATACTTTCTACAAGCATATGATTTCTAGGCATAGGAGAAGAATGAATAAGAGAAAAATTTGTAGCTCTATAGATTTTGAGGGCATAAATGTGCAGGCAAGAGCAATTTATGGGAACAAAATGGTTTCAAATTATAGAACATGAAATACATTTGACAACAATCCAATCCCTGCAACACTGGAAAGACTACTGTATTGGATTTTTATTCTCAAGCCAAATTTTTTATTCCACAAAAAATGGAGCAGCAATCCCCTATTTCATATTGTTAATTGCTCGAGGGCACAAGTTCTTAAGCACAGACATCAGGGTTGGCAATGAGGTATTCTTCAACCTTCTTGTGAAAGCCCACGAACCTCTCTTTTCCTGCCTCAAGTTGCTCCTTGGAGGGCTCAACATCAGCCTTGGCATGGTAGTGTCCGGTCATTTTAACAACAGCTCCTTCACCACTAGCCTCAACTTTAAACTCAAAAACAACTTTCTCAAGCTTATCACCAAAATCACTCTCAAGTACTGTAATCTTGATTGAGCAAGCTTCGACATCAAGAGCATCAATTCTTGTCTTCCAACAATTGAATCGGCTTCCTGTAACAAATACATTTGTGTCAAACAAAAATAAGATATAAATACAATTTGTCGATCACATGTTAAGAGGTTATACAGGTTTTTTTTTTTGGATTCGAGTTGAGCAAAATTATTGAGTATAATATTTTATTCATATATATATTTATGCTCACGTAATTTAGCAACAACAAATTAGAGTTTTGTAATGAGGTGAAAGCTATTTCATCCTCTATAAACTACATATTTCATTATCTTATGATCTAATAGTGTATATATATATATATATATTATATATATATATATAGTATATATATATATATATATATATATATTATATATAAGAAGATGCAATTGAGCGGAATTGAATTGAGAAAGGAATGATAGAAATGAGAAGACTCAACCGCTTGATCTATCCCTAAGGGACATCTAATAGTATATTTATAAAAGCTAACCTTCAACAAAGTTGGTTTGCTTAATAGTTCCGACTCCACAATCACCCTCAACAATATCAATGCTCTTAATGTGATCCGGCACAATTTTAGGAAAAATATTATGATTTTCAAGGAATAAAGCCTTGAAAATTCTCTTAGGAGAGACAGAGACACAGAATTCTTGGCTAACAGTAATGACACCCATGATCACTCACAACAAAAAGGATGGTGCTTGGAAGAAAGGTCTAATGGGGGTTGAAGAGTTTGTGAATGTATTTTGTGCAACAGAAGATGAGCAACAGGGTATTTATAGTGTGGAGGGTGTTGCATAAGGGCACGTTTCGTGTTAGAATGTTCTTGGGTCAAGCCTTTCGCCCACCGACGGCTGGCCAATTTCGAATATGACCCACGACCAAATTGTAGCCCTGTAATTGCCCATGTTATTGGTGGGCTGTTGAATAAAAAATAATAAGGAATAAAATTCGATGGAATTAAAAAGAGAAAAGTCTCCCAAAGGATTTTGGTTCCATTTGAAATGAAGTACTAAATATAGTATTAGCTCAAGCTTACTTGATTGAGCGACGAAGAATTATGAATCTTTTTCCACCACACATTAGTCCCCATGGTTGTTATCATAAGTGACTGCATAAGTTGTTACCATATATTAATCGAATGAAATCTGCATATCGATAAAAACCAAAAAAAATAAATGACTTCATTACATTACATATTACCTTTAGTTCTGTCACTCTTCCAATGTTTTCCGACCATTCCATACGCCGGTTAAAAAAAAAAAAAAAAGCTAAATTAGGTTTATTTTTCAATATAAAAATTATTAAAATAATAATAATTTTAATCTTTTCTATAGAGAAATGATTTCAACTTGAAAACTCTATATATATATTTCAAAGGTACTATTAAATAAATAAAACAAAAATAAGCTAAATTAAAGTGAGAGAGGCATGCAGATTTTGTTCAAATTTTATTAAACTAAATTATATGAATAACTTTTCTTTATTCATGAATTCTCCCCTCCTCAACCTCTCACAACTACCACATAATATCACAATCTTTTATAAGCATTATAAAAGCTTTCATGAATTAAATTGAATTATATTTTTTAAATCATTTTTTAAATAAATTATCAATATCATCTAATAATTATATTAAATCTGATTAAATTGATTTCTAATTGAATTAGTCCCATTTCTCCACATCAGAAATTGTATTTAAAATTAAATTTTTATTTAAAAGAATATCTGATTATTTTTAAATTATAATCGTTAAAAGTCTTCGCCACTGTTCTTGACCGTTGCTCGTTGGTCTAAAGATAAAGATACACGTAATCGTGGCCTTTTTCCGGTCTGCTGTCCTGGCATTATTTCTTTTTTGCCTTTGCCTTCACATTAAAATGTCATTTTCATTATATGGACCACCGCATGAGGACGGGCAGGTTCGCTGGTAAACATCTAGAAACGTTTAGTCAAATTTGCTTTATTTATTTATTTATTTTTAAAGCATATTTAATGTTTTTTAATACAAAAATCAAGGGAAATTAAAGGTCATATTTTAGTAGATGGAAACTGAATAACACGAAGATATCAAGATAAGTCATGAAATCTAGCAGTTTTATGGTGTTTGGTAAATTTGATCTTATCTAAGGTTACCACAATTTATCTTATATTTTATTCTTTTTAATATATTTAACCAACGAGAAAAAAATAATAAAAATAGAGTTGATTTTTTGATAAAAGTACTAAGATATTCACTACAAAAAAATATGAGTTTAGTGGTGGATTTAACGACAAAAATTTAAAAAAAAAATCGTCGCTAATCTGTTTAGCGATGAAAAAATTTACATCGTTAATAATGCGTCGTAAAAATTTAATGATGGATTTTATAATCCATCACTAATTAGCAACAGAGTCGAAAATCCGTCGCTAAATTTCGTATTTTATATTTTTATTTGTAGAGTCCACCCGCCCGCCGACCCCTGCCCCGACCCCTTGCTGCTTGCCCGCCCGCGCATGAACCCACTTCATGCTGCTTTACTTTTTTACAGAAAATATGCTCTTACCCATGTTCGAACCTGGGTTCAAGGGGACGTTTGGAGTGCACTTAACCACTATGTCACATTAATTTATCTTATATATATATATATATTTTTTACTTTTTTACTTTCTTTCTAACTCTTACCATTAAAAATACAATTCCATAATTTAATAAAAATACAAAATACAAAACTATATTTAATAAAACAAAAAATTATTTTTAATAAAAACATAAAATTGTATTTAATAAAATTATAAAATGATATTTAATAAAGACACAAAATTATTTTTAAAAAAATATAAAATTATATTTAATAAAAATCAATACCTTAATTTAATAAAAATATAAAATATGAATTTATGTTTAATAAAAACACAAAATTATATTTAATAAAAATACAAAATAATATTTAATAGAATTACAAAATTATCTTTAATAAAAATATAAAATTTAGCGACGGATTGTGGAATCCGTGACTAAATTTAGAAACGGATAATTATTTTCATAGTTAAATTAACAACGAAAATTAATTCGTAACTAATTAGCCACGAATTTCAAGTTTATTCCTAATTTTGTGATGAAAATGTTTTTGTCGCAAATTTCATCGCTAATTAGCGATGATTTCAGTTTTTGTCGCTAAATTCGTTGCTAAAGAATGACGAATTTTTTTCGTCGCTAAATTCCATCGTTAAAACCGTATTTTCTTATAGTGATTTATTTTGAAATTGAGCTCTTTAATTATGGAATTATACTTAGTATTAACGTTAATATTTTCATTGTTATAACAAGAATTTTTTACATTAAAAATTATTTAAAATTAATTGAATTTAATCTTCACATTTTAAAAAATAGTCTATATATGTTTTTTTATCAGGAAAAAATTGTAATATAGCGCTACGCACGTATGCTCATATATATATACATATATAATATATTTTACATATCATCTATATCCAAAATTATATTTTAACTAATCATTTTGAGCATTTGTAGGGCTCTATTTAACGGCAACTCTTTAGCATAATCTTTTTTATTCCTAAATTATGAATTTAAAATTTAGTTAAGAAATTTAATATTTTATCTCATTAAATTAACTATCCATTGTTTCACGTATGCTACTATGATAAGATTGAGAAAATAACATTTCATTACCATTAGCATTAATATTAAAGACTCTTGTTGTCATAGGTGGAAACACCGAGACCAAGATTTAGGTTTGTCAAAGTCATTGAAAACTGATGAAGAAGCCTACCAGGCAAGGGCATTGTATGGCGCATTTGGTGAAATAGTGAACAAAATAATAATAATAATAATAATAATAATAATAATAATAATAATAATAATAATAATAATTTACCTATCATCTATATCCAAAATCATATTTCAATTAATCAGTTTGAGCATCTGCAGGACTCTATTTAACGATTACTTTTTAGCGTAATCTTTTTTATTCCTAAATTACGAATTTAAAATTTGGTTAAGAAATTTAATATTTCATCTTATTAGATTGATTATTATTTGTTTCACGTATGCTACTATGATATGATTGAGAAAATAACATTTCATTACCATTAACATTAATATTAAAGACTCTTGTTGTCATAGGTGGAAACACCGAGACCAAGATTTAGTTTGTCAAAGTCATTGGGAACTGATAAAGAAGCCTACCAGGCAAGGGCATTGTATGGCGCATTTGGTGAAATAGTGAACAAAAATAATAATAATAATAATAATAATAATAATAATAATAATAATAATAATAATAATAATAATAATAATTTGTTATATTTTTTCTTTGATAAAAATACAAAAGCAAAGTTGGATACTTTTAATTTTAGTCATTGTGCAAATATCTATGCCCTTTTGTCTACTGGGTGTCCAATGTTTGATCTTTGATGTTTTGAGGTAATTTTAGCAAATCAAATTACGTTTTTAAAAGCCTTTCTTAATTGTGTCTGAGAAACATAATTCCTTTTTGTAAGCAGATAATTTCTAGTCATGGGAGAAAAGGAGAAAATCTGCAGCTCTTTGGATTTTCAGGACATAATTGAGCAAAGCAAGAGCAATTTATAGGGAAAAAATGGTTTCAAATTATAGAAAATGAAACATATTTGATTACAATCCAATCCCAGCAACACTCAAAAGACTGCAGTATTGGATTTTTATTCTCAAGCCAAATGTTTTATTACACAAAGACACACAAGAAATGGACCCAGCAACCCTTATTTCATAGGGTTAATACCCTACATATATGTGCTCAGGGACACAAGTGTTCTATTAATTTTTTTTTAAGCACAAACGTGGGGATTGGCAATGAGGTACTCTTCGACCTTCTTGTGAAAGCCCACGAACTTCTCTTTTCCTGCCTCAATTTTTTCCTTAGAAGGCTCAACATCACCCTTGGCATGGTAGTGTCCGGTCAGTTTAACGACAGCTCCTTCACCATTGGCCTCAACTTTTACCTCAAAAACAACTGACTCAAGTTTGTCACCAAAAGCATCGCTCTCAAGCACTGTAACCTTGACTGAGCAAGTCTCTATATCCAGAGCATCAATTCTGGTCTTCCAACAATTAAATCGGCTCCCTGTAATCCATACACACAAAAATAAATGGTAAGTAATAAGATTTAAATATGACTTATCAATCACATATTAGGTGTTTTAAAGTTCTTTTTGGCTCATTTTAACCCTCTCCCCCAAAAAAAAGAGTGAGAGGAACCATGTGGTTCCTCTCACTGTCCATGGTGAGAAAGGATCTACGATCGAATATCCTATCTTGTATATATTTTTATACAGTGATATAGTTTTACAACAACTAATACGAATGTTGTAACGAGACCAGGGCCACATAGTCCTTGATATTGGATACATCTCATTATCACATGATTTATCATTTGAAACTATAAAGTAAAATGAAATTAAATAGATAAAAACTAACCTTCAGTGAAATTGGTTTGTTTGATAGTTCCGACGCCACCATTACCTTCAACAATATCAACGCTCTTAATATGTTCAGGTGCAACTTTAGGTAAAACATTTTGATTTTCGAGAAACAAAGCTTTAAAAATTCTCTTAGGAGGGACAGAGACACAGAACTCTTGGCAAACGGTGATGACACCCATGATGGCTAAATGCAAAAGAAAGATGTGTTGTGAAATGAAGGTAGAAGTGCTAGCAAGATAAGTGCTTTCGAGTGTATTTTGTGCAACTGAAGACGAGCAATTGGGGTATTTATAGAGCCGAGAGAGTTGCACAAGGGCACGTCTGGTGTTAAGACTGTTCTCAGGGTCAAGTCTTTCGCCTACCTTCAGCTAGCCAATTTGGAATTTGGCAAAATTAAAAAAGAGAAAAATCTCTCCAAAGGATTTTGGTTCCATTTGAAATCAAACACGGAATATAGGATGGTGTGGGCCCACTGAGATAAAGTGAGGTCTTCAAGCTTTAACCCGACCCGGCCTCAAAATGAGATCCTCTTGATGCCTTGGGCTTGCCAATCCCACGGGTCAAACTCGTCTAGAAGGCTTGAAATATAGTTTAAATTAACTTATATTTTGGCTACGAATCAATAAGATATAAAACAATTGTTAGAGCAATATGGTTCGTATATTTTATTTAATAAATTAAGTAATTATGATTCACTCCCATATTTTCTAGTCAATGATCAAATAATATCGGGCCCGGATATCGTAAATCTAAGGTAAAATTAAAGGTTAAACGGCCCGACAAATGCATCTCTCTTTTCGGCCATAAAGTTTTATGAAAATAATATTGATGGCCTGTCGCATACTAAATTCTCTTAATTAAAATTTTAAATTCGAGATTTAAAAATAGAAAAATAGACATTCAGAGAGTTGATCCCTAAATAGATCTTATAGTGTTCAAATTGAATTAATTGAATAATTTGAATACCAGTTAATCAAGTTCTAAAAAAAATTTAAGGAAATAATTAAAAATAAAATAAAATATTATTAAATTCCTAATTATAATGTTAAAATATAATAATTCATATTTTAGATTACTTCTTAACTATTTTTGGTCAAAGTGACATGTAAGATAATTAAATTTTTTTAATAAAAAATAAGTTAGATATAGATTAACATGATGTTTAGATATTGATTAACATGATGTTGATGTATACTGACGTGATTAATTGATTTTTTAATTAAAAGTAATTTAAAAAATTTAAAATAGAAATAGTTTATAATTATAAGTTAGATATAGTTTAACAATTAAGTTACTCCTTTAGTGATTCGAGAGTACGAGTTTGAGATGTGAAAACAGGTTATTTGTAAAAATACAAGGGGAAGATAGCGTATATATACATCTATTCTAAAGCCGACTCTAGTTATTGGGACTAATATTTTGATTATTGTTATTATTGTAGAAATAGTTTATAATTTTAACGGTATGATTTTTACAAGAGTTTTGGGCTCCAAAAGAATTAGTGCTAGAAAACCGTTGAAAAATGCATATAAACATATATATATATATATATATATATATATATATATATATATATATAGCTAACAACCTTGTGGGCATAGGTTAAGACGAGTGAGAGACACAATCAGGGGGAATCAAAAGAGAAAATAGACCTGCTACCAAGAAGCAGTAAGAAGGTTAAACAATCTTTGGAAGGAGAAGGAAGTCAAGTGAAATTGCCCTTTGGAGACATGTTAGTAGCCCATTCAAGTCGATGTGAGTATGTGGAGATGGAAGATGAGCCTGAAATAGAATCTGATTTTGAGAAATTCTTGGAGGAAGAACCAGTCAATGACGTTAGGGGTCAAATGCCCATCATTCCAATCTCAAATGAAAAACTCATAAAGTTATGGAAACCATGGAGAAGCTCATTGGTGATTAAACTCCTGGGAAAAGATATATGATATCAATTGATGAATATAAAGATTAATTCCTTATGGAGACCTGAGGGGGCAATTGAACTACTAGACCTAGGTAGGGGCTTCTTCTTGGCTAAATGTTCCACAAAAAGGGATTACTATCATGCTCTAACTGAGGGACCACGAATGATCCATGACCATTATCCACAGTGAGGAAATGGCAACCATGGTTTCAGGCCCAATCAGCTCAGATCACTTCCACAGCAGTTTGGGTCCGTCTCCCGCAACTTCCTATTGAGTTCTTTGAAGAAGAAATCTTATTCGAGATTGGAAAGGCAATCGGAAGACCCATAAAGGTGGATAGGAACATGGCGAACGCACTAAGGGGAAAGTTTGCTAGGGTTTGCATTGAGGTAGATCTGAATAAACCCCTAGTGTCTAGGGTTTGTATCAGAAACAAAGTCCAAAGGGTGGAGTTTGAGGGGCTTCACATATTATGCTTTGTATGCGGAAGATTTGGGCATAAAAGTGAGAATTGTGAAGAGATCGAACGCAAAGAGATGCAGAGGAAGAAAGATCTAGACCCACCAGAGTTCAGAGACGGCGAGATTCCAATGAACAATAGGGAAGCAAGAGACGAAGGCTTGGGCCCTTGGATGCTGGTGATGCGAAAATAGAGGATCCTAAAATTGGAAATCACAGAGAAAGAGAAGGTAAAGAGGAAAATCTGTCCAACAGATTTTCATACTTAGGGAAAGTCAATGATTCCTCGGAGATTGCAATCCAATCAAGAGAGGAAGAAATTGGTATGTCAGAAAAGGGTTACACTCAGAGACAAAGCGATAGGAGAGTATCTGGGAAAGGCAAGAGTGTTAGCAGCAATGGTTCTAGAGGAGTGAGGTCAGGGCAACAATCTGAGGAAGGGCAACAAACGAGGAATATAAGTCTGAAGCAGGGGCCATACGATAGAAGGGAGATAGCGATGGGTCCAGATATAGTGTTAGTGGGGACGGAGGAGAAGGTTATTAGGCGTGAGAGAAACCTTTTTAGGTGGGCCGGGAAAACTAGCACTAACAATAGTGGCGGAGCCACACGTATGTGAGGGTGGGCAATTGCACCCCCTTAATTTTTTATTTTTTAAAATTCAATTAGAAAAATATGATTTTCTCGGTATTAAACTATATTTTTTGTATAAAATTTTAATGATAGTAGTGCGTATATGTTTTGTTTGCACCCCTTTTAATTTTTTGCATCCTCTAACTCTAGTTCCTAGATCCGCCACTAACTAACAAGGATGAAGACGGTTTGGTTCTCGGGAATGGGCTCCACTTAGAGCCAAGCTGCAACTCCAGTGGGCCGAGCTACTGCGATAAGGAGAGGATGGGTGAGGGTTCTGGGCCAGAGGAGTACTCAAGTCCAAGAATAGTTTAGGGGCTCCTTCTGGATCCATGAGATGAAAGCCCAAGGAGAGCAAGCCAAATGTTAAATTCAATGACTGTTGGAGCCTCAGACGTTGGTCATCAAAAGGGGAACAAGGAAAGGACAGTGCATGAGGAGAGAGAATTAGAGGAGAAGAGGGATATGGCCTTGAAAGATGAAGACATGGAGTGTGATTGTTATTAAGGGAAGTATGCTTTGCTCTTTATTTCCATGAATTGTAAAGTTATAGCTTAGAATTATAGAGGAATTGGTAATGGTGGTTTTTGAAGAGTTTGAAGGGAACTTGTTAAAGTTCAGGATCCAGAGATCATCTGCCTACTTGAAACTAATGCAACCTCGAATAATTATCATAAGTTCTTATCGAACCTTGGTTTCGATGGTGAGTTTGTTGTAGAGACGAGTGGGTTTCGTGGCGGGCTTTGGTTGAAATGGAAGAAATACAAAGTGAATGTTTGCATTATTAGGCACACGTACCAGTGGGTGCTACTGGAAATAAGGGAATGAGACTTCAAGTGGTGGCTGACTTGTAGCTATATTCAACCATATGAGAAAGATAAATATATCTTCTGGTTAGATATGCATCATTTGTCAAAAAATATATGTGGTCCTTGGTTCATTATGGGTAATTTTAATAACTTTGCCAGTCTCAGTGAAACCACAAGGAAGAGTTGTAGGAACTGGCGAAGGGGTCAAAAATTCAAAGATAGATGGGAAGCTTGTAATCTGTTAGATATTAGTTCTTTGGGTCCGAGATTCACGTGGACCAAAAGGCAAGAGGGTAGGATTGTCCTCCAGCATAAGTTGGACTGGGTCTTGGGGAATTTGTGGGCCAAGTTGGACTTCCCTGAGTTAAGAGTTATTACTCTTCCTTGTCTCCATGGAGATCATAATCCAATTATGCTTCATACCAGGCTTTCATCTTCTCCAAATCCTGAGAAAAGACCTTTCAGATATGAAGCTATGTGGTTAACTCATCCAGAGTTCAATGAGGTGTTTAAGAAGGTTTGGGAGGGAGGAGAGGGCTTCCTTTTGCAAGCAATTAAGAACACAGTTGATGAATTGAGAGTGTGAAATAAGGAGGTTTTTGGAAATGTCTTTGTAAAGAAGAGAAGACTAAAAGCCAGACTAAAGGGTATTCAAAATTCTAAAAACTATTAAAAATTAGGTCTTCAGAAGTTGGAGGAGGTCCTGCTTGATGACTACAATAAGGTGCTCGAGCAGAAAGAGCTCTTATGGTACCAGAAATCAAGGATCAATTGGATCAACAAAGGGGACAGAAATACTAGATTCTTTCATCCAACCACCAAAATTAGGAGACAAAGAAGTAGAATTGCAGCGCTTCGGATTGAGAACAGTTGGTCTACAGACCAAAATAAGCTAAAGGATCATGTGAGAAATCACTTTATCGAACTTTTCAAGGGAAATGTAGTGGCACATCCAAGTGACAGGCTTCTGAATCTTGTCTCGAAAATTGAAAGAGATAAGCATGAGGGTCTCATCAAGGAAGCGGTGGAAGAGGAAGTCAAATAGGCAGTCTTCGCAATGCAGGGCCTCAAAGCTCCAGGGCCTGATGGCTTGCAGTCTATTTTTTACCAAAAACAATGGACGACGGTGAAATCCTCCCTGTGCAGGTTCATTAACACAGCCTTAAAAGAGAGCTACTTCTGCCCGGAGATAGCTAATGCCCTCATGGTGCTAATCCCAAAAACCGAAAGCCCTGTTACGATTAATGATTTCAGACCCATAAGTTTACTTAATACTAGTTATAAGGTCCTGTCAAAGATCCTGGTACATAGACTGAAGCCTATTCTTCAAGAGATAGTTGGCACCCATCAGAACAGTTTTCTCCTTGGAAGAGAAACCTCAGGCAACATCATTGTGATGCAAGAAGTGATTCATTCTCTCAGTAAGTCCAAGAGTAAGAAGAATGGCATGATTCTTAAGATTGATTTGAGGAAAGCCTATGACAACGTCAGTTGGAGCTACTTGGCGAAGGTTCTTGCGGGCATGGACCTTCCCCTGTCTCTAGTCAGAATTGTTATGTTCATGGTCTCCTGTGGGGAAGTCTCCCTCATTTGGAATGGTGAGCTCCTTCCGCCCATAAAAATAGGGAAATGGCTACATCAGGTGGATCCCTTATCTCCTTATTTGTCTATCCTAGTGATGGAAAGATTAAATCTTATGATTCAAAATAGAGTGAGGAAGGGGAGATGGAGGCCCATTAGAGTTGTTAGAGAGAGCCTTCCTATTTCCCACCTTTTTTTTTGCAGACGATTTATTGTTGCTCACAAAGGTGAAGCTCCTTAATCTCAGTGATATTCTAGACTGTTTAAGGGACTTTTCAACTGAAAGTGGGCTTGAGATAAATACTACAAAATCCAAGATCTAGTTCTCTCTTAGGACTCCCTGGACAATTAAGAGTTCACTAACGGCTGTTAGTAAGTTTTCTCAGTCAGAGGACTTGGAAAGATATCTGGGAGTGTATACCATCAACAAAAAGGTTAGGAAAGACTTCTATAACCAGCTAGTAGAGAAAGTTCAAAGCAAGCTGAGTGGATGGATGGCCAAAAACCTTAATGTTGCTGGTAAGAAAGTCTTAATTCAAGCGGTTAATACAGCAATCCCCATGTACACAATTCAGACAGCTTGGTTGTCAAGGAATACGTGCAACAAGCTAGAGAAGTTGAACAGAGATTTTTTATGGGGTAGCAAAGGAAGTAAAATTAAGATCCATCTAGTAAATTAGGAAACCGTGTGTAAGCCTAAGTTGCTGGAAGGGCTGGTGCTGCGCAAGATGAGGGAGTGTAACATGGCTTTGTTTGCGAAGCTAGGTTGGAGCCTTCTACAAAACAAGAAACACCTTTGGTGTCAGATTTTGAGAGCAAAATATCTCAAAAATTCCAACCTGTTGGAGTATAAGCAAGGAGGAGGGAGTTACTCGAGTATTTGGAGAGGAATTATCAACAGTCGAGGGTATCTTATTAAAGGAGTTAGATGGAGGGTGGGAAATGGAAAATCCATAGACTTTTGGAAAGACAGATGGGTTGGTGAGGAAAGACTAGAAGATTGTGCAGTTCGTCCACCCAGAGTCACCTTCCCCAGTTCAAGGTTGCAGAGTTTATTGATATTGGAGGTAATTGGAAATGTCAGGATCTTATGGAGTGAGTTCACGCTAACAAGGTGGAAGAAATCAAAGGGATTATGATTCCAAGAAATGCTGATATGGAGGATGTAGTCATTTGGGATAACTCTAGTAACTGTCACTTTCATTATCAAGTGGTTACCAGTTCATGCTCCAAAAGCAAATCATTATTAATCCAAGTGAAGATAGTTGGAAAAAGGTCTGGAATTACAAGTGTCTCAAAAAGATCAAATTCTTTTTATGGACAGTTTTACAAGGTAGGTACTTAACCAATGTTGAAAGAATGAGAATGGGTTTCACGGACGTTGATCTTTGCCCCCAATGCGGAGGGGTTTCAGAAACGTTGCTTCACATTCTGAGGGATTGTAGGGAAGTTAAGGAGGTCTGGCAGCTGATTTGGCCTAAGTGTATGAGAGGAGAAGTTTTGGGAAGAAGATATTGTTAGTTGGATCAGGATGGGTCTCGATATCAATCTGGGCTTTAGGCAGTTGCAGGAAGTATGTTCTTTTCTTGCTATCATATGGAATTTGTGGAAAAGAAGGTGTATGGTGACTATGGAAAATACAAGAGAAGAAAGCTTGATCACAGCTCGTAAAAGCTGCAGCATGAGTAAGGCCTAGACAGAAGTTTTTGGTGATCAGAGAGCTAGGTCTGATTGCCTGAATATGTGGATCAAATGGCAACCTCCTGACGCGGGGAGAATTAAACTCAATTCTTATGGAGCTGTCTCCGAATTCCAATGTGGCTAGTGCAGGCAACCTTTTCAGGGGTGAGGATGGAGAGTGGATTAAGGGCTATGTAATCCATCATAGCCGAGCTTTGGGGTCTAAGGGAGGGATTTCAGCTTGCTAAAAAGATGCAGATAAATTGTCTCCACGTTGAGTCAGACTGTCTGTCTTTAAGACATATGATCGAGAAAGGTGTGGATCCGAATCACCCTCTCTACCCAATCATATTAGAGTGTAAAGAGCTCTTGTGTGAGCTAGGGGGCATCCGCATGAGGCATGTTTTTAGATAAATGAATAGGTGGGCGGATTGGCTTGCGAGATTGGGAAGTAAGGCCCCTCATGGGATTACTATTTTGGAGAACCCCCCCAAGGGGCTGAAGAGTGTTTTGCGGGATGACTGGGAAGGTGTTGAGTGCTTGAGAGTTAGAGCTCAGAGTGTTATTTTGTGAGTGTTCGGGTTGCTGCTTGAGAGTTAGAGCTCAGAATGTTGTTTTGTGAGTGTTTGGGTTAGGCTCGGTGTTGTTTTGTGGGGGTTGGCCCCCTTCCCTTTTTGTTTTTTGTTTCCCTTCTTATCAAAAATATATATATATAGTTCAAAAATAGTTTGAGCGGTAAAATTTCTTTATTTTTATTTTTTTGATTTAATCTATTTAATTATATTTCTTTATATTAAGAAAAAAAGTAATAATATATGTATATATATAAAATAAATTCCTAGGACAGGTACATGTGTATCCGGTGTGTCGGTGGCATTATTTTAAGGATTGTTGTCGCCCAACATGGATTTATAAAAGGAGAAAAAAAATAAAATTGAAAACAAATTAAAGGAGGCCTTGGTAGATAAGCTGGCGTTTTATTCGGAATAGAAAATGAAAAACACCAAATAGAAGCATGAGACACTACAGAAAAGAAATTATGAAAATTTTATAAATGTATAGGACAAAGTTAAAAAGAAAAAATTATTGAATTTTGTCTCCATCTTTATCTTGGTCCTCATGTCCCCCAAAAAAGACATAAAAATTTAATTTATTTTTCTCATTTTTTTTGTCTTTAAGGAACTAAATATGATTTTTTTTTTTTGTACCGATTTATCTTATATAATATTCTAAATAAGGTGTCGTTGATAGATAATACTTTTTGTATCTGTGCTATAAACTTTTATCATTTTTTTTTCTTAAACCATGTAAGCCATAAATTAGTTAAATGACTCCGTCCTTAAATTCTAAAATAGGTAAAACTTTACTTTAAAACTTCTGAATTTTAGTATAAAAGCTTTTCAATTAGACTAGCCATGAATAATGGTAATATAAAAGAACTTTTATAAGGAAATTCTACTTTTACTTTTGGTAAGCATGAAATTCTCAAGGCATATTTGCTTTTTAAGATACCAACGGACGATCGGTTAATACGTAAGGATATTAGATTTCTTAATCATAATTTAGGACACTAAAAATAAATGTGCTAAAAGAAAGGGCTAACAATGGTAGAACTGGCTAGAGAAATGTTTGCGAGTGTGTGTGTTTTGTGCAATTGAAGATGAGAAATGGGTGTACTTACAGAGGAGATGACCTGTGGGATACGGGAATGTTTGGTGTTATAGTGTTCTCCGGTCTAGTCTAGCGCCGACCGGCGGCTGGCCAATTCGGAATGTAATTATCCCACCAGCAAAGAGTAGGCGTATAATTGCTTGGAGCGTTGATTAAAAAATAATGATAAATTAAATTGGATTAATTGAAAAAAGAAAAATCTCTCTAAAAGATTTTGGCTCCATTTGAAATGAAGTACCAAGAAGCCATGGTCTAGACGGTGACAAAGAACAATAAGGGTGGAATGAAGTTAATCAAATTGGAAAGATGTATAAATAAAATGAAAAAATAATTATTTTAATTAAAATACTTAATTTTAATAAATTATATCATATTGAATTTAATCATTTTTATTATTAATCTTTCGACTCATAATAAACTATCACATCCGGGTCAGAGAAGGTAGCGACCATATTTCATTAATGACTGGTCAATGCTTATCTTGCAAATTCAGCTCACAAGATCTGACCCATCATCCCATTGACAAGTCTTGAAATGCTTCCACTTGAAAGAGATTTTTTATTTCGAACGAGATTAAAATTAAAGGGAAAAGGAAAAAAGAAAACCATTTTACTGAGGCAAAAGCTGTAGGGCCAAAGAGAATAAAATAAATAAATAAATAAATAAAATATTTGTGTCTCTGACTACTCTTCAACCCCCTTTGAAATATTAATTTTGAGTTGAAAACTATGATATATTACTGTCACATAAGTCCCTCAAATACTCTATCAAACATTTTTGAGTAATAAATTAATAATAACTATAATATGGTTCTTAAAATTTAGATCAAAATAAGCTTTTGGAAGGAAAAAGATAACTTCCAAATTTGTAACTAAAAAAAATGTTCATAAATGAATGAATTTGAAAATAATGTTGAACTCAAAATCCATCCAAGTAACACGCCATCAAGCATCATTCAATATTCGAATTTTTTATATTTTACATAATTTAAAAATATAAATTAATAAAAAACATTATTAATTAATATATAAGAAAAAGAAAAGGTCATTAGCGTACTACAAAATACACACCTACGTAATACATCGGTGGCATGCATTATCTTCCGGATTGTTATCCGTCAACAGAGGGAATACATAAAGAAAACAGGATGAGATTTTAGTAGGTCCATACCGATGGATATCATAATCTAGCAGCCGTGACATATCCTTTTGATCATTTTCTTGTAATGCTCAACGCAATCGCTCTTTTTTTTATTATTTTATAAATCATTAGTATTCAATAATTATGATAATTTTTTTTAAAATTTAATTTAAATCGGATTAAATCTTATGGAGATCAATTCTTTCGACTTCTATTTTTTTGGTACACAAATTGAAATATTTTCCGATTTAATTAATTGGCATGCAAAATTTTTAGGATGGTCAACATCTGCTCTGCGAAAAGAGAGAGAAGCTATGCCGGGTGTTTCTTCTAGTAAGTTGCCATTTGAAGAATTTATTCCTTTTTATGATCTTTGGATTATTTTTAATGTCAAAATTGATTGATATAATAATTTCGTTATTACATATCTGTTGAAGGATTTTATAAATTTTTGAGAAATTTATTTTTATTATTTTCAAATTTATATTAAAGGTATTATTAGTAAAATAAAATAAAGTATTTAAATGGAAACAAAAGTGTGGAAGAGAACAAATGTGGTTTACCCAAATGTAGGCCAAGTGGCGCGCGACAATGTGATTGGAGTGAAGATGACGTTTTTCCTCGTTTTCCCAAAACCAAGACAAGAAAAAGTCAAGTTTGTTGGCGCAAAACGAGGAATTCTTCGGTGGCATCTTGCAACGATGAGCGGAAGCAAGCCAAAACAGGCAAAAATAAATAAAATGAGTATATATTTTCTTTTAGGAAAATTAAAAAAAAAAAATTGTTTTAGCTGATACCCAATTCTCCATTGCAAGGATTTGTGGTTAAAGGTTGGATGGTGTTTAGGGGTTCTGCAGTTCAAAGGAAATTGAAACAAGGCTTTGAAAAGAACTCTCGTGCCCCAAAAAAGCAACTTTGCTTAGAGTAAATATGTAAGTTCCCAAGGCAGAGAGGGTTGGTATTTATTTTAGATTGGCTTGGAAAGAAAACTATTATGACCATATCACCTCCCACCAATACCATATGCTAATAATGAAGGGAATTGAGCAACAACAATTTATGGCGACAAAATGTCTGCTTATAATAAAAAATATACCAAGTGAAATACATTTAATTTTAATCCAATCCAATCCAAGCAACACTGCAAACACACCGCAGATTGGATTTTTATTATCTCAAGCCAAAAGGCTTTCTTACACACAAAACACACCAAAAACGCCACACCAGTCCCTACATATATATGCAGTGACACTAGTAGTTTGTTTAAGCACAAACATCTGGGTGGGCAATGAGGTACTCTTCGACCTTCTTGTGGAAGCCGATGAACTTCTCTTTTCCAGCATCAATTTGCTCCTTTGAAGGCTCAACATCAGCCTTAGCATGGTAGTGGCCGGTCATCTTGACAACAGCTCCCGCACCACACGCTTCCACCTTAAACTCAAAAACAATTGACTCCAGCTTGTCGGCCAAAGCATCGCCCTCAATCACGGTAATCTTGATATAGGTAGCTTCTACGTCAAGAGCATCAATTCTAGTCTTCCAACTCTTGAATCGGCTCCCTGTAACAAATTATACAATTTTACCAAACAATAAACGGTAAGTATTATATTGAACAAACTTAATATTGAGGGGACAAAGTTTGTTTTCAAGAAAAATGAACAAATACCTTCAACGAAGTTTGTTTGCTTGATCGTTCCAACGCCACCATCACCCTGAACAACATCAATACTCTTAACATGTTCAGGCACGATTTTAGGAAAAACATGATGATTTTCAAGAAAGAAAGCCTTGAAAATTCTTTTGGGAGAGATAGAGACCGAAAATTCTTGATTGACGGTAATAACACCCATGATCACTGGACCCAACAAAAATCTGTCGAAAGAAAGGTTTAATGAAGATGGAAGAGTTTGTAGAAGTGTTTGTGGATGTGTTTTATGCAAATGATGGTTATTTATAGAGTGGAGAGTGTCGTGTCCCCCAAGGGTAAGTCGGGTTACGGTGGCCAGCCAATCTGGAATTTGAAATATGCCACCACGAGATTTTAGTTTTTAATTTCCCATTGTATTGGCTGGCTGTTCTTTTTAGAAATAACAAATAATTTAATTTTTCATTAAATAAAAATAAATAGAAAAATCTATCCAAAGGATTTTGGCCCCATTTGAAAAAGAAGCCTTGATGATCGATTTTCTAATATAATTTTTAGTGAGTGATAAATCTATAATTAAAATAATAAAAAAATATTATATATAATATACTTGATCACTTCTATCGATAATTTTTTTAAATACCGAAAATGATTTCAAATTTAAAACTGAAAAGATAATATTAAAGGAGAAGTCTTTGTTATTATGGGACTCTCAGCCTTGGTCAGTAACAATTAGTATTTGCAAATTAGACCTTCAAATTATTTATTTTTTGGGCCAGTCGTTCCAAAACTTCATCACATTCACAGCCAATATTCACCGATCCCTACGTCTAAATGACATTGACAAAACTTGAATTCTTCGGGATCAGTAATCTCGTACTTCAAGGTTGCAGATATATTAAAATAAAAAAAAAATAAAATTATTAACAAAAAAAAAAAAACACCCACGTGAGCCCGTGAAATGTTCCTCAGGTTCTATTCAAGGTCGGCAATATCATATGTTCTGAACATATTCCACCAAATATTTTGTTTTATTTTAAATAATAAAATATAATTTATTTCGTTCAGTATTTCTATCTTTTCAAAAATTTTGGTTAAATGCGGCTTGAAACGTTCCGAATACGTTTCACTTTCACCAGCTCCATTCCAAAATAAAAATGGTAATTTTAACAAAAAATAATTATAATTTATTTCTTAAAAAAGCTAAACTCTAATTTTTAAGATAATGTTTTTTTTTGTTACACAGATATTTTAACCTTGAATCACAAGATTAGAAAAGAGAATTATAACCACTAAACTGTTTTCTCAGAACAAGAAAGATAATGTTTAATACCATGATTTATACTTATTTTGTGTTAATATCAATTAGTTTTTCAATATTTTGATATTTTGTCTACATAAAATTAGTTAAAGTACTCTTGAGTTTTGATTATTTAGAAATGTTTTAAAATTTAAAACTTATTTTTGTGTATGAGACCTTAAAATGGAAAATTAAAATAGTTTGATATCAAAATATATCATATCAATAAGAAAACTAAAGTGGATATCAAAATAGAATTAATAACCTTAATTCTAACTTGATCCGACTTGAGATAGTGTTTAGTTTTCTTGCTGAAGCAAGCAAGTTTACTACCGTTGCTTTTATTAATTCAATTTTGACCTAAAAAAATATTTGTTATTAGAATTGAGTTCTATTTTGCAAAAATTTGAAAATAATATCGAAATTTGTCTATTTTTGGGGTTACCATGCTCAAGTTTACCCAATATAATCTTCCTTCTCATTAATTTTCGACCAAATTATTTAAACATGCCTATTAGAAAATATTATGAATATTTTTTATTTTGTTTACTAAAGTCAATTCTTACCCATAAAAAAGGTCACTAATTAAGTTGTTTGATTTATTTTTACAAGTATTATAGCAAAATTTATTATTTATTGTATTAATTAAACAAATTATTGGGAATTATTTTGAGATAAAGAGAAAAAAGGGTATCTTATAAGGGAGTAAAAGTCCTTGGCCATCACGTATGCCTATGGTATCGTGTGACCAAAAAAAATTAAAAAAAATGATGTAATCTTATAGGATACGAGTGATAAACAACTATTGTTTAAATATTTTTTCTATGATCTCATGGATATACATTTATCAATTGCAGAAATTGACATCGTTTAATATTATAAAAATAGGCATAGTGTGATGATTATATATTTAATAATTTTTTAAATAAATATAAATTTTAATAGTAAATCTAATTTATTTATTAATTATCTGAAAATGATTATTTTAATATATAATTTAAAAAATAGCTCGGTGTGCAACTTTTAAGACGTCTAACCAGAATATAGAGTAGGATTTGATCCTGTAAAACCGGACTCTAAACCAAAGGATATCTCTTAAAAATTATTATACACTTGATCCAAATATAGCATAAATTTGATTAATATTTAGATCTACCTTTTTTTAACCATTGATTTTGATTGTAATGTAATGAATTCATAAATTGGACACTTAAAATTGGATTTATCATAAATCAATTACTTTACTTATATTTGAATTCCAAAGTTACTTTTGAAAAAGTGCGTAATTTATTGATTTGAATTATATTTTTATATAAAAACTATAAAAATTATGAAAATATATACGTAACACTTCAATAAAAGTTTTTATTACTCGAGTGTTCTGTAAGGATACTGAATTAAATTGTTTGAGATGGAATCATATTATATGGATTACATGAGTTAATAACTAAATAAATAATTATTTTTATAGCTATAAAAAAATTAAAAATTTATTAAATTTATTAAAATATATTTTAAATTAAAAATTATCAGATTTTTCGAAAACGTGTTTGACTGGGCTAAGCTATTATAAGTAGGGGACATTTGGCAATACGAAAATCTTTCATTCTAGAAGTTTTCTCAGTTCTGAAATGTTGGCCATTCTCAGATAAGAGCGAAAGACCATTGCTACTCCAACGTTGCATGGAACAAAAAATAAATAAATTATAATTTACGTCAAAAAATTATTTTTAATCTTTGTCCTTCTCTTGATGCAGCCGACGGGAAATACATTTCTCTTTTTTCTTTTTTTCTTTTTTTCACACTTAAATTCAACGGATTTGTAATTTATATTTCCCTAAAATCTACTTGGATGACATTTTAGGTCATCATAATATTTTTGAAGTGCGAAAATATAATTCCTGAATGATTTAACGAAAGTGAATATCAATCGTCTGAATTTTTTAAAAGAAAAAGGTTTTTTAAATAATTAAAACTTAATTTAATCAAAATGATTTCGGACAGAAACGAATGATATAGGAGAATTAAAAAAAGTTAAATCATCACTTTTCATATTATATATGTATTTGAATAGTGTGTATACATTTTTTTTTTAAATCATGCTATATTTATCTTTTAAACCATCGATCTCAAATTTTGAAATTAAAATTTAATTTATTATTGTTATTATTTCGTCCATATAAAGAAAATTATTCTCATCTAATATTAAATTTAAAAAATTTATTATAAAAAACCAAATATAATATGCATGCTTGCATCTTGCTTAATTATAATTTTAAGAAATAGGTATTACAATTTTGATTAAGATAATAAAATTTATAATTATATACTCACTCCCCTCCCTCTGCCTCTATAGATCTTTCCACTATCTTAATTGTTATCGGAGGTGGGGGCATTCGGTTGAAAGTTACTTCTCTTCTTACGTGATAGACTTGTAGTTTTAAGCCAGGAATTAAAAATCAAAAGTTTCAGAATGTCGTATTTTTAGGCACAACTGACGTGACGTCTACTCGCCCCATCCAAAATTTTCATAGGCATTTTTTATTTTTTATATTATATATATATATATAATATATATATATATTTTTTATTTATTATTTCTTTCCTGTGAACGTGATGTAGACTCCAACTTTGACGATTTATTCTATTCTCAACCCAAAAAATACTTTTCGTTGGTCACTTGTTCTAGATTTATGACCTTTGATTGGCCTCATGGGCCCACAATGTTTGATTAAATAAACTCAACCTTGAAAACAATGAAGTTTACTTTTGCTTTAACTGTTGACTTTGTTGAAATATGAAAAGTTCAGTAGATTAAAGAGAAAAAGAAGGAAATCCCGACACATTTTCTGATTTTAAAAAATCACTTTGGGCCCAGAATGGAGAACGGAGAGTTCATGCAAATCGTCGGCCCTGTGGAACTGATCTAAGAAAGAGAATGAGGTCTTTCCCAGATATACAGGATTCAGGTTGTTCAGAGAGGTGGGCTAAACCAAAAATTATTGACCAATGGCAAGATGAAAGGCACCAGATTGACGAGATTTAGATTTAAAATCTACGTGTGTGTGTGTGTGTGTGTGTTTATTTATTTATAAAGAGTAAAAGGAGTTTATTTTTTTTGTTTGGGGGGGGGGTACAATCTCTTAAATTGGACCGCAGGTATAAGCTTGCGAGAAAAAATACTCATGAATTTACACCGTGAGACAGTGACATGGGTAAACGATAGTGGACCGGGACTATAAACCCCTTTTAGGTCCATAATAGGAACATAGGGAGCTGAATACGAATTATAGGGCCCATGGGCCTCTTCATGTGGTCTGATGTGAGAGAGAGCCCATGCTCTAGCAAGCTAGGTTTTTTTTTTTTTTTTTTTTTTTGTTACAATAGGAATCGAACTCTAAATTACAGAGTCATGAGAGAAACACTGTTATCACTAGACTATCTTCTTGGGAACAACAAGCTAGGTTAATGAATAAAGAGTTGTACAATAGGCTTTTTGGGCTTTAGATTTTAATACTATACTAGACTGTACACTTGGAGACTTTGCATCTTGTATATGGTATGAGAAAAATAGGCGTCGATCTCTTAAGAGTTTAACGTATGTCGAATTAGATTTAGTCAGATTTAATATATTTATTAGATGTCAATAGTTTATACTAAAAAAAATTGATGTGTGTTTAACGAAGAAAAAACAAAAAGGATTTCATTTAAGCATGTCTCATACAATTAATAAGTCACATTTAAACTTAACTGGTTCGATAGTAATTGAATTTTAAAAAATTGATTTTTTTTTCCCTCACCAATATGAGTTTATTTTGATTTTTTTTTTGAAAGTTACCACATTTTCAATCAGGTATGCACACATTAGAGGCTCCTATTATTTGTGACCAGCTTCAGTCCTAGAATTTTGTCACTTTCTTGCACCATTTGATATTTGATTAGGTACTCTGTTTTCCCAGATTAAAAATGGTGGTTGAAAGCAAAGATGCTTTCCCCTTCATGCTTTTTGGTTGACCCGACCCAAAGATCGGGGATGGGATGAAAAGACACTTGGATTCCTACTGAAGTCGTGGAGTACCATGTAGCAAAGATTTTTTCTTTTTTTTTAATATATAAATCATTAAAATATACACTTTCCTAAAATTTGAATATTAAATATAAAAAAATATTTAAATAAAATCTCTTTACTACTCGATATCTTACAAGTACATTAAAAAGGCAGAGATAGGGGCGCCATTTAAATGCTTTACATTTTTCAATTTATTTGGAGGTTGGGCATGGTGTGTGTCTCTCCCTGACAATGTTTTTATGACTAAATTCTAAAATAATATTGGGTATACTAAATAATTTTGTAGACCAAATAATTAAATACCTGCATCATAATCTATATTGATAATTTTTGACTTATTTTTCAGATTCATAAAAAGGAAAAAAAAAAAAAAAGCTTTCTTTTACTGTTATAATTTATAAACCTATGTTTTTCCTTCTTCTAATTTTCCTTTCTTCCATTGTTTCCATATTCAATTTCCTCTTTGTAATTCTTTTCGTTTTTCAATCGCTTTCTCCTCATTTCTGAACCTTTTTTTTTTCATGGGTTATTTTTGTCTTATTTGAAATATTATATATGTTAATTTTAGAGTGAATATGTATTGTTTTTCATAACAAATAAAAATATGTCCGTAAAACCTTTTAAATTTCATTATTAGATTAAGACTATTTTAGTTAAAAATTAATTTATACAAAAAAGCTAATAAATACTTGTTAAAAGTTTATCTAAATGCTTATGGTGATTATGTGGATTAATTCCACATGCACACACCAAAATTCCTTTATGTGATTTGATCT
Organism: Dillenia turbinata; assembly: GCA_037126225.1. Lineage (NCBI taxonomy): Eukaryota > Viridiplantae > Streptophyta > Magnoliopsida > Dilleniales > Dilleniaceae > Dillenia > Dillenia turbinata. The sequence continues at coordinate 28,009,440 of JBAMMX010000005.1, forward strand.
AAATCACTTAAACATTCTTTTATTTAGAACATTTCTCTTTGTGAAAGGAGAAAAAAATCTCAATAAAAAAAGAAAAAAAAATTGTTCTTTGGCATGAGGAGAAAGCAATTAAAAAATGAAAAGGATATACAAATTGCAAATTAAATATAAAAGTACGGGAGAAAAAAATTAAAAAAAAGGAAAACTACAACAACAACAATCAATAATCTGAATTTTAATCTCAAATTTTAAAACCCGTTATTTGAGATACAAAAATTGAAGAGATAAAAAATATATATAGTTAAGATTTTAAAACAAAAATGAAAAAATAATACTTAAAAAAAACCTTAAAAGGATAAGAATAGTGATTTAATTTATTCGAATTCTCCTATATCACTTATTTCTATTTAAAATCATCTTTTCTTCTAAATTTTTAACTATCATGTTTTTACGGATAACATATATTCAAATTTTCAACAGACTACTCCTATGTTTTACTAAATTTTCTATATTTAAATTCTCGATTCTCCTAACCAATGCTTTTTTGGATTTTTGATACACATATCCAAACCATTTGATCTAAAATATTAATAATAAAAAAAGAATTTTTTTTTCTTCTTAATTTGAAAAATTAATTAAAAATTGTATGCATGAATTATCACATAACCATTTGATCTATTTGCTCCAATAATTATTTTATAATTGTGTCATTATTTATTAATTAATACGTTAATATTTAGTTATTTAATTTATAAAAATTAATTGGTCTATATAATATTATTCTTTTAGTCTTTTATTATATTTGAAATGAATAATGGTTTCTAAAGATTTTATGTTAATGATTGTGATTAAAATTTTTTTAAATAAGAATATGCATGATCATCCAAAGAAAGAGAATCGAAGGAAATCTTTGAAAATAATTTCATTAATCACGATAATTGAAATAAAAATAAGAATATCTATGAGCATCCAAAGAAAGAGAATCGTAGGAAATCTTGAAAATAATTCCATTAATCGCAATAATTGAATTAATTCTCTTAATCCTACAAGAACAAAGTCTCACAAATTGGAGACACGTGTCCTTTTCCTAGCACCTCGAGGTATATCATCAACAGGGCTTTCAAGTCCTTCCACCATTTCCCTGAATAACCTCTGAAGCTCCTCCAAGTTATTTCCTTCCTAACAAAATTAAAAATCTTAAAAATTATAACCCCAATAATTCCAACCTTTGGACATAAATATTACAATAATACTTTAAAATAATGTGAAAATTTCGAATATAAATGCAAATTACCTGAGGCTTCTCATGCTTTATCAGTGAAGCCATTTCTTGCATGAAATCAGAAAACCCCTGAAACATGGTAATGATTTAATAAACCCCTCGAAACCAAATTCGACATAGCAAAATACAATAAAAATTATTATTAAAAATTATAATTTTTAAGGGATAAATAGTAATTATAGCTATGATTTTTAGAGTTAGACACTGACTTCGTCATCTTCATCCTTCACAAATTCAAGCAGTCCCGCGTCATAAATTGATCTCTTCGCTTCATCCGATAAAACTGCAAAAGAAAAAAAGAAAAAAAAAAAAACGTTGTTATTTTATCTCTCTCTTCTCTCTCTCTCTCACATACCTGAATAGGCCTCTTGAATTTGTTGAAACATGCGTTTGGCATCTCTAGCTTCCGTGGCATCTTTCATCCACCTATCTGGATGCCATTTCTACCTCACACAAAAGCAAACAACCAATTTCTTGACATCAATCCTGTACGAACAAATATGTGTGTGTGTGAGAGAGAGAGAGAGAGATACCAGAGCGAGCTTGCGATAAGCACCGCGAATTTCAGCAGAGGAAGCCTGCTTGCAAACTCCAAGGACTGAATAGTAACAGGACCCCTCTTCCGACATTTTTTTATCTTTGATTCTTGGAAAGAAAGAATGTCCTTTAAGAAAAGCCTCAGGGGGGGCAGAAGCAGGTGGAGGGCTTTATCTGTTTTCTTAGGAATTAAATCATACAAAAGTGAGAAAAGGAGAGAACTTTTCCCTATCAGATGATCAATTGATTGACCCATTTACTATCTTAATAGAGAGAGAGAGAGAGATTAGAAGGTTCGAGAGTATTAAGAAGGGGTGAAGAAAGCCCACACGTTTTAAGGTTGCTGACAACTTCAAACTAACATTTACTGCACCTACAACGACCTCCACCCGTGGTTCTCATCGTGAGAAACGTGTGGATCTAGCTCACAATTGTTTTCCTATGGAAAATAATATTAATTTCACCAATTTTTTTCTTTTATTTTAAGCATATTAGAAATTGCACAAAAAGTCATTATTAAAAATTAGAAAAAAAAAATTAAAGAAAAAAGTAAAATTAACATCATAATAACATAAGATCATGATAGGAATAGGAATGCTTAAAATCGCTAGCTACAGACCAAACTCGATATTTTATAATGGGGGAAAATGGGTCTCACCCAAAAGCTTAGCAATACTAGTCACTTTCTACCTCCTTTCTCAAACCCCCCCCCCCCCCCGGGGAAAAAAAAGAGGCAGAGATCTTGCCCTAAAATTGATTTGTCAGCATGGCAATTTTTAAGAATTTCTTGAGTAAATTTAACTACCAGCCGTCTACAAGAAGAAGATGAATTCTGTGTATCAATTTTCTTCCATTATACAGCAAATGTAACAGTAATATTACAGAATGTTCAAATATATTTGAACGGCATTTTTAACAAAACACAGTGGGACACTTTCGAAAACTCTGCCTATAAACAAGTACAAGCAACCCGAGTTATTGCTGCATTAATCAAATTTTGGAAGGGGGAAAAAGGAAGAAAACCCCAGAAAAAAAAAAATACAAAAAGGGGACCTGTAGAAACATTTAACAGTTAACTATATAACAGAGCCTCTCTCAGAAAAAAAATCTAGAAAAAATTAATATAACACAAAACAAGGGGAAGATCCCTCCACCGATTCCTACTTTTTGCGTTTCCCGTCAGAAGGAACAACTTGTCTCCCACCACGGGGTCCAACACCGTTGGAAAGCTTCTGTGATGGTGAAGGGCCTGACGGAGAAGTTGAGTTTTTGCTGCAAAATTTAAGAACAGCAAGTTAAAGAGCATGCTTGTATATATAATTAAAAAAAAAATGCTTGGATTCACCTTAATTACCTTAATTCAGGGTTCTTTGTAACCATAGGAGAAGACCTTTTGGTTTTTGTCCCAAAACCATTGGCCATGGAGGGGAGTCTAGAATTATTAAATTGCCAAAGTAAATCTTGCTCCGAGGAATCACTAGTGGCAGCATCAACCTCATCCAAATCATTAATATTTGTAACCTCAAACTGGTTGCTGGACAAAAACATATTGTAGGACTGATCTTGGAATAGTTTGGAAGAATCCAGGTGATAATTTTGGTAGAAGAGGCCAGGCGAATGCTTGTTTTCTGGTTCCCAACAGCCCAAGGGATTCTCAGTTCGCAATGCTCTGTCTTGTTTGTTGACCATTACCTTATCCACCCATTCACCTGAGCTTGGCTCTCTGTCATCCTCCCCATAGTCTTGACCAGGAACAGGAGGCCAGGGGGGTGAATTTGCTAGCAACTCATCAAAATCATAACTTTGCTTCTTCTGCCTTAACACTGAGATGTCATGAACCTGACAAGCAGTATACATCTGATTCATACTTCCGAACTTCAAAACAGTAAAACCAGCAATTGACAGAAAAGTGATGATTCTATGAAGGACACCACCATCAAACATAAGAAAATAGTTCAGTAAATTTCTATGAACTACTTAGGGCAGATTCTTTGTGACCTTGATGCAATGGTTGAGTTGCTCCTTTGTAACCTTGAGATCATGAGTTCAAGGCGTGAAAACAGTCTCTTTGCAAAAAAATTACAAGGGGAAGGCTGAGTACATATACGCCCACCCTCCCCTTACGCCCACAAGACGAAGAAAACTTTGTGCACGGGTGAACTTTTACTTAGGGCAGATTCTACTCATATTAGAGATTAAGAAGAGAATCACTTTTGGTTAGCGTGATTTACAAATTTATGTTCATGCTTAACCGATTAGGAAGCTACAAGCTGTAGCTTACTCGGTACATGTTATTTCTACACCTGAATATCAAGTTTTATATGCATGAATACAAAAAACATTCAAAGGCAGATAAGTATACCTGTATGTTGCCCACATCCCCCATTGGCAGCCTGCAGCTGTTTTGATCACCACTTGTTGCTGTATGTTCACCCTGCCCATTAGACTGATAGGGTGATATGGAGGCTAAATTCAGAAAGTTCTCTGGTTTTCCTTCTTTCTTTGCCAGTGCTGCCTTAAGACTGGCAATCTGACAAACAATTAAATTTGTATAAATGGAACATGAGAAAAGTAAAACTTACTGCAGTGAGAATTACAGGAAGTTATAACATAAAGGAATGCAGACCTGTTCCTTAAGCTCCTTAACATCTGAACTGTCTTTGTTTACTCGAGCAGCACCAAGCTCAACAGTAGCAACTCGTTCTGCAAACTTGAGAGTACTAATTGTTTCCCCAATGGCATCAAGCCCGGGACTTATGTGCACAAACATTAAGGTCTTGGCTTGCCCGCCTAGAAGAACATTTTACAATTTCGACATTTAGTCGGAATATGAAAGAAAAAATAGAGGGATTACAAACAAAATAATAGAGAAAATTTTACTATGAAGAATGAAAGTGAAAGTAGTTCTCCTTCCATTCAATTCCAACAGACACATTAATTTATGCTTACCAAGTGAGTCTTGGAGCAGTTGGGTAAGCTTGCTATTCCTATAAGGGACATGTGCATTCTTTTGGGCAAGTGAAGATATGACATCCCCTAAAGCAGAAAGAGATTTGTTGATATGTTGTGCTTCTTTTAGCCTATCTCCAGTGACCTCAGATTTATTAACTCTTTCACTTCCAGCCAAATCAACCAGATGCATACAACCACGAAGAATGGTTCCTGATGTCAGCTCCCTCCCTTGAACATGAACAGTCAGGCAACTACAAATATTTGCACACTAAGGTTAGCATTTATAAAGGAATATGCTCCAAAATATACATCTGCAAATAGTTACCTGTGAGAGCGACTGCTGCGATCATTGAGAGCTGTTGCACCCACTGCACGATTTCTTTGCCCAAGGTTCATCAGATTTATAACATCAGATGTTGACAAAACTGGCACAAGGCATGCATCTGGTACACTGAGTCCAGTTTGAGAACTATTGCGAATTTCTAATGTGACAAGCCATTAAGGAATTGCAGGGGAAATTAGCGAGGCATCAGTCATATGAGCGTCAAAATAAAAAGTAGTAATAATAACAATGAAAAATAAAGTAATACAGTAGTTAAGATCCCAACTTCAATGAAATTTTGGTTCCACACATAAATTCAAAGGATATCTCTTGTTAAAACCATCTGCAACTAGGAGATCTCTAACTTGTTCATTATAGATCTCAATCATTTGAACAGAGACATCATAGCGGAAAGTGTCCTTTCTTTGCTCTGAGAGAAGAAATAAATCACTCAGCGCTCTATGGTTCACACCCTGACTATGCTCATTAAGTTCTTTTGGGCCCGTCTGATAGAAAAAGCCAAAACAAGTAGAAGAAATTTGAATATTCCACTGTAAAAGCTCTTAGGCAAATAATCATGTCAAAAAGAACCTTTACGAGTAAATCTTACCATGGTGTAAGTTTTTCCTGATCCTGTCTGGCCATAAGCAAATATACAAACATTGTAACCATCAAGAACAGAGCGAATCAGTGGCTGGGTATCTGCAAAGACCTCAGCTGCAGTCCCACAACACGAAAAACAAAGTAAAGAAAATGCTGAAAGGTTTGCAATGCTGAGGGTTAATGAATGTCAATGTTTTTAACCTTGTGAAGCAGAAGGTCCAAACACTCTGTTGAAACTAAACGTTTTGTGTCCCTTTCCATTTTTTGCTAGTGTGTTCACTGTGATGTTGCCTTCTTGTATGTCAACAACAGTGCTCAAATAAGTTGAATGACCACCCAAGAAAGGTCTCACACGGCAATAGACCCTTATACTTCCTAATGGCAGAAAAAATGATCTTCAGTGCAAACATACGTACCTTAGCAGAAATTAGAGTTTCAACTTTCAAGAAACAGGTTTGCGTACCCTTGAGGTCTTGCACTTGATTGTATAACTTACGGTTTTCTTCAAGAACTCTGTGATATCCAGAAGCCGCATGAGCTAAGCCTTGAATGTGCATGCCTGAAATGGAAGGGATGGGCTCAATATGAAATTCAAATGCTTCTCATTCAAAAGATTCTAATTGAGATTATAGCTTTTATAGATTCTCACCTAGGTTGTGGAATTCCTCCTGCAGCTTCATTTGCATAAACTGCATGCCAGCTTTTGTTGTATGGAGATTGTTCTTTAGATCCTGTGTAAACAGAAGACACCACAAAAAACACTTGAACAAAAGTGATGATGTTATTCTATTAGTGTGAACAAGTACAGCTATTTTTACCTGAATATCTCTGTGTTGTTGCTCAAAGATCATTTGTTGCTTTATTATAGACTGGCCTTTTAGTTTCTCATCTGCAATATGGTTTTTCTGCCGGGATTCTTCTTTTTTCGACTGCCTAACATTTCTCTCTTCCACCTTAATTGTTGTAAGGGAGAATCAAACGTTAGAAATTGTAATCTGAAATTGCTTTTGCCCATTTATTCACCGCTATTAGCATTCCTAAAGTTGCAAGATGAAGAAATCACCTTTACATCTGCAGAGGCAGACTTTGAGAAGAATCTTTTGCTATTAGAAACAGATGAATCTTTTGAACTTATCTTTCTCTGTAACAGGGGAAAAAAATATCTAAATTTAGAAAGCAGTTAAAGGCAATCTTATTGAAACCACAAAGAGGCATAATTATGATTCTATTTCACTCCAAAGTTAATTCAGCAGCACCATTGAAGAATATACTTTGCTTCGAGTGTGTTAGCTAATCATAAGTAAGAGTTAGGAACTCCTTAGTAATTAATTTTACAAAATCCATTACATACCTCTTCATTTTGAGTTGCGATGCGAACCTCAAACTCCTCAATGACCTTTGTTAGCACAGACTCTACTAGCTGTAGCATGTGAGAAATCAAAATAAGCATAGAATTGAAAATCAGCAGTACAAGAGACAGTTTTCAAGGCAAGATGATTTAAGGCCCTTAGTAAAAAGTTTCCATTATGACGTTCCTTGAACCCTTTTAAGCGGGATATGCTTTGGGTTTCAGCCTTCTGAGTCCAACAGTAATTGAAATCTATCAAATTAGACTAGGAAAGCTATCAGGTTCTACTGAATAGGCAAGGCACAGGTAGAGTCCAAAAGACCACATTAACACTCACCATGGGGTATTCTTCAGGCTTCTTATCTGATAAGACTGAATGTATCAGCATAGCCAGATTACGAGAACCAGACTGCAAACATGAAAGTGTAAAACAAATCAGGCAAAAATTAACACGAAGCAACTTAGCCATTTGTTTAAATGTAAATTAGACCAACCATTTTGCTAGAATCCAGGTCGGAGGATAGAGCATTCAGAGACTTCTCATTTGCAGATAAATTCCTTGAAAAAGGATTCGTAAACGGCTCTGAATTTTTGCGTGTGTGTGAAAAAGATTTTCCAGATGTAACAGACTTTATAGTCCCACCAAATTTCCATACCCCACTTCCACCTGTCTGTTTCCATTCACTGTAAGACTTCAGTGCGAGAACACAGTTCACAACTCTCGCAGATTTCCCTCCCTGACAAAAATAAAACAATGAAACGTGTCATCAGAAGTCCAAATTAGTTGGAAGCATATTGTACCTGAATTATCTGTACAATTCAGCTTCGAGAATTTCATGGATACAATAGACATCTTCAACACTGCAGAGCTTAACTCTAATTATTTTTCTACCATTGTAATCAACAACACCTACTTGTTCAAGATCAGATGCTTCGAAAGTAGGAAGCCCCATTTCCTGCACAGCTACAAGGAAGTTCCTCACATTCTCAAAATACTGATATGCAGACAAAGCTGCTCCATCCGGAATAACAGTAGAATCACATGGACTCTCAACCACCTAAATAGTTAAACTCCGCAACTTAAAATTCAAACTCAAACCAAACAAATTCATACATAAAGATATAAAAATCAAAAACCGAAATCTACATTTACCTTGGGCACAGCCCCAGGCTGAACTTTATTGAGAACAATGCAAAGAATCAAACCGCTTCTCAATCCAAGCCTGAACTCTTCCTCAGATGGCTCTGCTGGTAAATCTTTTGCCCCTACTACACCCACCATCTTTCTCAGCCAACCAGCAGCGTCAGACCTCCTTGATGCTACAAAACAAAACCCAATTTCCCACACAATTTAATTTATCAGATGGACAATGTAACTAAATTTCGAAGAAAGTATCTCTAGCCCATTTTTACTCACAGAATTTAAAAGAGACCCAATAACACTTTCAACCAAATTTTAATCATATAGACAACGAACTTAAACCTCTAAACTTTTGAAATGGACAGATTCTTTTCTAAGACTAAAACCCGATTTCTCACCCAGTTTAGAAACACAGGAAAGAAAAAAATAATAATAAAAAAATAAGCCAAGATTTGCAGACGAATGAAATTCAGATTCTAAGTTGTCTATCCGAAAAGGGAAAAAGGAACTTACCCTACACACATATATATCTCAAACCCTAATTGATGCTACATCACAACACGGACTCAAAAATCTATACACCCAATATCAACCGAAATTCTACAATGGAAGTAGCAAACAAACTTCAGATTGTCAATCATTCAAAAACAAGCTATCACTAAATCTCTATTTTTGTTAGCACAGACAAAATGGGAAAAAAAATAAAACCAAATTCTAACTTGTTTGACCCACAAAAGAAGGGGGTAAAAAAACCACTTAGACTCTCCAAAAATAATACAGGAATTCGTAGATCCTCAGGCATTAATAACCAAATTCATTTTCTCACAAGATCAACAGCAATTGTTTTAAAAGGATTAGAGAGAGACCAGCTTCTTCTGCTTTTCGAGACTCCATATCAAGATCTTTGGGACGAGTTCCATGTTGTTGAAGGACATCTTCCACGACCGAAGCCATATTTATAGAGAAATCCATTTCTTCTACACCCACAAACCCAATGAAAAGTCTCTCTGTTTTGGGCTCGGCAATCAGAATCCCAAGCTCAGACTTTATTCATTCCGCGAATTCAGTGAATTGAAATTCTCCAAAAGGAAAGGAACTACAAATTTGGGTTTCAGATAAATCAGACGATGTTAGGGTTTCCAAAGTCAAGATCCAAAATCATAAAGACAAGTTAAGAGAGACAGAAAGTTAGAGAGAGAGAGAGAGAGAGAAGTGTGAGTTGTGAGCAATGTGCTTTTCTTAGGACTACTACTAAAATGCTTGAAAGCTTCCCCTCTTCTTTATATGCACTCCTACTACCGTTTTAGTATCTCGCCATCCCATGTATGTGTAGAGAGAGAGAGAATGGGATCATGTTGTTCCAAACCTGTCTCCGAGCCTGCTGGCTCGGAACACCAAGCCCCTTTTGTCTCTCCATTTTATTATTCTTCCAAAATCAAAAATTTTGAAAAATCTTGAAATATATTTCCACCAACCCCATTGAAGCCACTTTTGTTGTATTAGCGCGTGTATATTGCTTCAAATGACATGGATTTTTTCTATTTATTTATTTTTCCTTTTTCTTTTTTTACATTTATTAAAATTAGAAATTCATTGTGACTTTTTCACAACCAATTTTAGTATAGATATGTGAGCAATTAATTTTCGGTTGCTCTGAGGGAAAAAAAAAGTAGTAAAATATTATCTAGTTTTGGCTTGCAACATCTCGTACAATTCATGAATGTAAGATGGATTTATGTTTTTAATAATTTTTTTAAAAAAATTGTCAGTAGAAAAGTGCCCTTTAATGTGGTTGAAATAAATTAATTTAAATCGCGTAATGAATTAATTTTATCTATATTTTTTTAATACTGTCAATTTTAAATTTAGAAAAAATCTGAATAAATGAGAAGGGTTACAATAATCGATAGATAACGTAAAACTTTTGCTCGATATGTAAAACTTTTATCAATACCATGAAAGAGATCAAATGTATTATTAAAAGCGTACAAAGTTAGCTATTTTTTTATCTTATATACAACTAGTTAATTGAAATATTTTAGAAAGCTTATTGCTTATCATTACATAATGAGTTGAATCAAATTTAAAAATAGAAAAAATTATATTGATAGAATTTATTTTAAAATTAAATCTGATAATAGTCAGAACAAATTAGTTAAAATATGTATTTAGATATTGATTAGTTATATAAAATATAATAAATTGTAATTTTTTTTATACGAATCATTACAATTCGAGCCTACTACACTAAAAAGAACTACCAAGTCAATAGTTGCCAGGTTAAACCTGCGTAGCGATCAACTATTTTGAAATACCATATTCATTATTTTCCTTTTGTTTTTACACACCCCGTCAGTATATCTTCTTGGTAGATGTTGATTGCTCGCCAAACTTCGTGAATTCTTGGGCAAATTGGTTGCTAAGGGTATAAGATTTCCAACAGACATTTTTTATGGGTGAAATAAATGCCATACCATACCATGCTTATGCTTGTAATCAAGTGCCCTCCATCAAAGTTTCAAAAACATTCAAAAATTAGAACCAACAATACCTTGATGTAGGTGGTGGGTTGCCGGTTGGGTCGGTTAGTCCATTTTGTCATAATTTCACTTAGTTTTCCCCCTTATAAATTTCAGCATTGGACTTAGCCTATCACTTTCATGGAATCTAAAGTTTTCAAACTAAAAGTGGGTCCTCCTAATCTCAAAATTTTCCAAATTAAGTAGAAATTTCCTGGTCTTTCAGCACAAACCCAAACATATGCTTGTTTAGTAAGTTAGAGAGAGAGAGAGAGAGAGAGAGGAGGGAGGGAGGGAGAGAGAGAATATCATTCCAAACCTCTATTACTCTTAGAAACCCACGTAGACAGATAACTTTTTTGCTTCACAATTCAGAGTTCAAAGAGAAGATTTCATCTCAACAAATCACAAGATATTGAACTCTTTTTTTTTGGGGGGGGGGGGAGGATCTATACGTCAACATGGCAAACCATTCCAAGAAAAATGCTTCTTCAAGAAATTTTTTGGGTCAGAAATTTAGTTTTAATTTGACTCGTTAAACAATTAGTACATAGAAAAAATTATTAACTTATGGTAATTAAATAAACAAACAAAAACAATTTTTTAATGAGTCATTTTCACTAAAAAGAATGCTATATATTGAGTAATATTAGGAGACCAAATAAATTATAAATCAAATGGGCAAAATCTTATATAATATTCTATATCAGTATATTTTGACTAATTTTTAATTGAACATCTATTTAAATTGATTAAAATATATTTATAATCTGATGAAATACTCTAATGTGCTACATATAATTTCATGTGTTTAATCAATGATTTTTTTTGATTTGTTTGTCTTCCATTCTCACAGTATCAAAAAGAATACTATTTCATGTGTGGTGGTTGTACTGAAAAATATGTTAACACCCGACTCTAAGCATTCGTAGTGTCTATCTCTTTTACTAAAACAGTGTGTGGTGAAGGGAGGGAGGGAGAGAGAGAGAGGAAGAGAGAGGGAGAGGGGGTTAATGTTTGGATAGATTTTACTTAAGGGTGTGGTCTACCAGTCAGTAGGCAATGTGTCATGATCAGTAAGCGGAACTGGTTGTTGAAAACAGTTACAGATTCAACCTAGTCGTCTTTGGTTCATTATGAAAGGATTTTACTCTCAACATCTGTCCTCAATGTGGGAGGAATTGTGTGACCTTATGTTTCTTTTAAGTAACACCCAGCCCCTTTTTTCTCCTATGACTTTCATTTCAGCTTTTCTTTGGATCAAAGTTTGAGATTCTTATTCAAGAATACAATTTAGGTGAAAAGATGTTGGTGGAAAATCACCCACAAAACATGCACCATTTTAAAGAAGATTGCTAGTACACATACCCCAAAAAAGGGCTTTCTTGTCCAAATTCCAACTACTTATCCTCACTTTCCTCTGGAAAGGTAACCAGAACCACCTATAACGTCCTAAAAATTAAAGGTTTGTTTCAAAATTAAACGATAAATTAATTCCTTCTAAAAAATAAGTTAATCAAAAATCGAAAATATTAGTAGTAGACAAAATAATTATTATTTTAATTATTTGACTATAAACTAGTTTTTGTATTTAACAATATTTGAAGTCAATTAATCAAAATTTTTCCTAGGATATTTCGTAGCATGACTGTTGACTTGTAGAGTAAACCATGAGTTCTCTAAATTTCCTTTTATCTCAAGAAATGTGGCCATGTTTTCCACACATGACCTCGGTTTACTGGTCCTTATTGGACAAAGACATGACTCTCTTTAATAGCCCTTCAAATAATGTTACCCAAAAAAAAAAAAACTACAAATAAAATAAAATAAATTGCGACAGTACGTTGATGAGATGTGGACTCATGGTGTTCCATGAAAAGAATCATTTAAATGGTACAAATTAATAAAATATTAAATAATAATTAACATTTGGTAATGATAATATAAACATAACAAGACAATTGAGTTAACGAGTTATAATTTAATTGATATCATTATTTTTTTTTAAAAGATATTAAGCTCGAACTTTTTTTATATACCAAACAGTATTTTTAAAATCGGACTGAACTGGACCGGCCGGTTCGACTATAAACTATTCTATAGATCGATTCAAATTTTACTCTTAAACCGAATAAAATCAAATTCGATCAAAATTATTTAAAATCGATGGAAATCAATAAAATCGACTAATCCGATCAATATAATATATAAATTATATATGTATTTATATTTTATTTTAAAATATATAATATTCAAATTATATATATGATATCATGTTAATGTCATTCAATTTATAAAACGGTCCGATCAGTCTGATCAATAAATCAATAATAAGACATATATCAAGTTATTTATTAGTTCGGATTTAAAAACATTGTTTAAAAAAATAATAATAACCAGACTATTGTGGTTATTTATATATTCTCTATGAAAATTTTGCCCTCAGCTTGGCCATGAAAATCGACAAATTAATTAACCAAACCAGGGGTAGTCCTGACAATTGGCTCCTCCGCGGCCGTAACGTTCCAAAAAAATTCAAATTCGAGGTCCGGGACCGAGCCTAAAAGGTTCGGATGGGACCCACAGGGCTCGTCTTCGGTCTTTTGCGGTCCCTCGCCACCGGAACGTCACGCCAAGGTGTAGATTATGCTTGTCCGTGCCCCACCTGGTAGCTTTTGCAAGAATAAAATGCTGTCAAAGGCATAGGATACAAATCGATTATAAATAATTACTCGGCCAAAAAAGAAAAAAAAAACAATAATAAAAAATACACGTCAATAGTACTTAAATTCAAATTTTCTTGAGGTATATTTGGTAGTATATGATCCGCAAAATCTTAATTATAGAATTAAAAAAATATGAATATCATATTGCTTAACTGCAAATAATATGAATTTAACATTTATCAAATTCTATTTATTCATAAAAATTTTCTCAAATAATGTTGACTAAGTTTAAATACTAGAATTAGAATTCTATCTGAAATATTTATAAAATTTATAATTAAGAATTTATATTTGATCTCAAAATATCAAAACTAGAAAGTATTTTGATTGTGAATTCAAATGGGTAGTAATAAAAATTTTCACTCTTAAAAAATTTATCAACGCAGAAATATACGCGACCAGAAATAATAAAGACCCTCAGGAATCTTATTACATATGCACAAATATATTAAATTACTTCAGTACCGAAAAGCTTATATCTTTTCGTATTTTGCAATTAATAAGACTATACAGCTATGCTTTTTAACCATAATCATATATCCTAATCAAGAACTATCACATTGATTCATGGATTGAGCCACTCAAGTGCAGACCTGTAAAGTATAATGTTGGGGATCCAATGCATGCTGTAAGAGAGCTAATCATTCCTAAACACCGCAATAAAGTAATTAAGGTTTGATTAAGCGTATAATTGTTCACAAGGTCCTTTCATGGTCTACCATATGTATAAAGTTACAGCTGGTTTTTCAATGCTTGGTCCTAAAGTGGTGAGCAATCTATTCTTCTTTTTCTAACACAATCACATGTTGGCATAGAGAGAGAGAGTTTGTAAAAATTTTGTTGATGGGCATTGATAATATTCATGGAATTTTGAAAGTTGCTTCAGATCACTTTGTCCCCGAGCAGCATTTTATGGTTTCATGGGTGTGCAGGTGGTGGTGAGCCATATGTATCGACATGAGGGCACGTCTATCACTCTCTGTCTAAGGCACATCGCCGCATCCAAAATTACAACAATACCCTCGATCCTCCCATTGATACAAATATTATCTTCAATAGAATAAATTTAAAAAATTGAAAATGGAAATATTACAAACAAATTGTATCAAAAGGTCAATTAAACAAATTCTCAAGTGAATTTTAGCAATCAACCCATATAAGGCTCTATTGGCCCCAGAATTGCCACATTTTTTTTGTTATATAACAATTACAAAAATCATAAAAATATACATGTTTCGAATATTCAAACACTAGATTTTAAAAAAATATATTTAAATAATAACTCTTTATCATTCGGATATCTCTACATAGACAGAATTGTCACATATTTATGCCCGCACACACACCAAATCCAACTTGAGATTCACAAAGTATGATTAAAAATAAATCGGCAAGTGTAGTTAGGGTTTGTAAATTGCCTTTTTGCTATACATAAGAACTTGCTTGCTACTTTATATAATGATTTGTGCATCTTCTTCGTATTAGTGAGATGTCACAACATTAAGAAAACCATTTTGGAAATAGGAAAAAAAATGACTGGATTAATCATGGCAATTGGCTTTATGGGGGCAGGCATAAACTTTTCTCAATGAAATTTTGTCCACTTCTTTAAAGTAAGACGGATTGCCCACGTTGACAAAAGTTCCCAAGTACTCATTTTTCCTTTTTTTTTTTTTTTTTTTGCCCTTTTAATTCTTTGAAAATCAAAGATGCCCACAACAATGCATTCTCTGCCTTAAAAACCCAGGATGAGATAATAGAAACAAAAAACTAACCAGGAAAGCATATATCAGAAACCATAAATTGCATGGATGATAACTAGCACAGGATTAAAGTAATCTTATGTTGGATATGTAGAAAAAGCTGTGCACACCTTTGTTTTAAAGTGAAGTAATATGAAGAGATCAAACTAACAGTAGGTGGTTTTTTTTTTTTTTTAAGGTTTGCCCAATGCCCACCAAAGTGTCTTCTTGTTAATATGGGTTGGTTAACTTGAATTATTTATTCATTAAACGAAACATAAGAAAAAGCAAAGCAAAGCAAAGCGGGAATGGAAAATGTCATCATAAGTTGTTAATTTTCATTATGGCTGGGCCACGAAACCATTCCCAATGAATGATGAAAGCATTTGCACTCCAATATCTTTTGATGGCTTTACACTTTCAAACCGATCAATGCCATAATGAGATCTCAATGCGCAGTCCTTTTCTGTCCTACAAATTCCTTCCCCTGCCCTCCCATACCCATAAATCGTACGATGAATTTTTCGCTACAAGTTGCCCTGTCCTTGATGAAGTCTGTTGGTTCCCTTCTAATCAAACCTTCGAAAACCTCTAAACTTGAATATTAAATTGTACAATGGCTTAGTAGGCAAAAATTTAATCGAGTTGTTCTTTCAGCTTTTAAGATCAACCCCACGTGTCTCAATCGTGTCACAAAGGATCTCTCTCTCTCTCCGCCAAAGAACACTTGCCCACCAACGGATATCTAAAGTCACTCCAACTAATCTGATTCAAATCACGGTGAAACTCTTTTTCAGAAGAGCTTTCTCAATATAATTTTTTTCTCTCTCTCTAGATCAGGGTCCAACAATGAGTTAAATATACATTTGAATCTGACTTTTTCTCGACCCATCTTGATACTTAATAAATTTTATAATTTTTTCACACAAACATCTTAATACCAACATAAACATCTCACGATACAATTTTATAATTTTTTTCTGTTTAAATTAAGTAATACAGGGGTGGTATAATAGATTTTGATCATAGATCATGTCATCATATGGACTCAAGTCCGGTTGTCTTAATTTTTTTCCCCCCTTTTTTTGGCTTAGATTCTCCCAAGAAGGGCCCTACTAGGTTTGCTTTAATAATGGGATAAGAAGATAAAGTGGTTGGAAAACCTAAATTACAGAAATTTGTAGGTGTCAAAATATGGGCATTGTCTCTCTTTCGCACACTTAAACTGGCATTAGGATGGAAAGTAATCAAGATTTTCTTAATCACATTGAGAAGTATTGTCCAATGAGTAATATTTTAAATGATATCGTCGCTTCTCTCTTTTGTAAAAATTTAAAATTTAAATCTCTTTATATATAAAAAATAAAAAAATAAAAAAAATTTGTATTATCCCTGTGCATTGCTTTCGATTTGCTATTAGTTAAATCACTCGCAAACCTGCAAAGAATCTGCTTAAGATGCACCTGTTGTGGAGCTAACCAGCCACTAAGCATATGATGCACAACATTTGCACGTGAAACCGGCAAAATGGAGCTTGACCGTACAATCAATTCATGTCACTGCAGTGCAGACCCCTTTCACATCAATCCCACAAAATGGAAGTCTACGGCACTATGAACGCATACTTTTGAAAATGATTCTAAAGCATGCAAATCCAACCCATAGATCTAGGGCTCAAATCAAAGAGTCGAGGGAACAAGTGCTCTCATTCTTGTTTTTGAAAATGAACAAGTACTTGAAAATGGTTCCAAAGCATTGCAAACCTCACTTCTCGCTTTGTCCTCTTACGAGAATCACAGGCAATCGTAAGAATTTTGTTCAACAGCATTGGGAGTTACCGCTGGCCTTACAAGGGGGATCATCCCTCACCGTTGACTAAGGTTCCAGCCATCACAAGCCCTTTCCCCCTTGTAAACATGAACCTCCTAGTGGGAAGCGGGAAAAAAACGCAGCTTTGGGAGTTCATGCAAATATGAAAGCTAAAGTCCACCCAACCCGAGAGAAAATAACTGCATTGTAGTTCTTTGATCTGTGAAGGTTTACCATGACCATAGCCCCGATTGCCCGTATAAAATCATACATAAATGATATACCACAAATTTCTTTCCTACAATCTAAAAACTAACAAAAAGCTTTCCCGGGGTAAAAGCCAAGATCCTATCCGTTGAACAGAGCTGGGGAAAAGATAATACATGTTTTGTATACTATAATTTATCATCAATATCATTGTATGAATGAATTCTGTGGAGTCTCCTTCAGGGGTTCAAGACACGAAAATTCAATGAGGCAGCACATCCTTTTTCATCCTGCACAAACCTACCACATGCCATCAGAAGTGATTCTTACAACCACATCTTTTCCATTGAGACGAATTCAGAAAGGCAGATTATCTCTAAGAGTGATCAAATCCTCACAAGGGATGATGCTGTGGATCAGGAGAGAGTAAATCACTGAGAAACCGTTGAATCATCTCAAAGCTGGTGAAGGTGATTACAGCAGCTGGGGTTGTCCTCAGTAAATTGGTGGCACATCCCCGGTAAAAGCCACTTATACCTTCTTGGCAATATACCTTCTTAACGCAATCAACCAACCCAGAGTATCTTTTCTCTGAGTGGTACCCTTGTTCTTGAAGCCTTGATCTTACCACCTGATACAAGATTTGGTAGAAACCATAGAAAGATAAATATAGAAACTAGAAATAGTTGGGTCCATTCTAAGAACAGGCAGACAGTTGATTGAAGCTGATAGACAAAAACTATGGGGACAATGACAAGTCCACAGAGATTCTCCAGAAAGAACATACAATTATCATAAATACCATCTAGCACCACAGATGGCATGTTTCTCAAGGTGCAGACGAAGGCAACTTGTTTCTTATGGTAAGATTGTAGCTAAGCACCATCAGAAACAGACTTTTTAGAAAATCTCATATCACATTATACAGGACAATCATTATTTTCTACAAATTGTCTTCTGCTTCTGGGTGAACCTCAAAACAGCAGGTCTGTTTATACTTTCTGATATCACTTTGACTCTGGAGCCTAGAGAAAACAGAGATTTTGAGGATGATTTTGGCACTTCAACCACAAATTGTGTTTATGTAATTTAATTATTTATTGGAGGTATCAAATTCTAATCGTTGAACATCTACCATTCACCAAAGCTGCTTAAATATTCAACACTAAAATCTTTCGAAATGTATTTCTTAATGACTATTTGGGCCTTGGTTTATTACAAACACCATTTCTCCCATGAACCCCCCTGCCCCCACCCCAACCCAACAAATAAAAAAAGAAAAGAACAATTATCACATTTCACCGACACTAAAATGGCAATGTGCAAACAATGTCATACATACCTCATGTGGGTAAGTCAATGTTGATGCGAATATCTTGGATACCGAGGAGGCAACAGCAACATCACGTGCACCGAGTTTATCCATGGTTGTGTTTTCTAATATTGACAAACATGTGTTATTGTTTTCTCTTTTTGCAGCATCAAGTCATGTTAGGAGGATGATTACCTTGTTCTGCCAAGTACATTTTAATTTTCTCGTAAGTTGGGAATTGAATGGCAACATGACTGATACCAGCCAACGCAGGAACAAGACCACTGTTTGCCACAAAAAATTCAGCATTAGGATTAATACTAGCAGCCAGAAGACCCATTTTGATGTAAAACTACCATGAACAAATGGAGAGCCATTTTGATGTAAAACTACCCTGAACAACTGGAGAGTAACCACAGGCAATAGCCCAGTTGTCACTGAGGTGAGTCTCGGACTGTAGCCTAGGTCAGGGTTCAAATCTCCCATCGCCCACCCAAAAAAAAAAATGAAAGAAAAAGCAATCAAGGCAATAGAAACCTGTATAGCCCACGGATACCCTCTTCATGAGCAATTCTTCTCAATGCAGACAGAGTACTTCTATATGGCACCACTCCTCCTCTCATTCCTTGAGTCTGGAGAAAAGAAATGAGGTTGCAAACAAAATTAATAAAGAGGGGCTCAAAACTTGCATTATAAGCAATAATATATTGCCCAATAACAAAAATTCCCCTCATTGACTGCACTCTTTCACCCTAAAAGAATAGACTGTTCCCATTAGCAGAATTTTTTATGGAAGCTCGCAACTGATATTGCCCAATGTCTACATGCCGCTAAACAATGCACAGTTCCAATAAACTTAGCTGCAAAATGTTTGAAGGCAGCACAAAATTCTTCATTAACCATAAATACTTCTCCACAAACCCCAGTCTTAACATTAAGAACTTGACCAGCAATAGCACTAATTTATTTATCAGTTAAATGCAATCCACCAAAGAAACTTAAAGTAGGGAAAAAAAATGAAATGACTTTTCACTGTCATAGGTTTAACTCACACTAAAATGAGAACCTATTTGTGCAAAGGAAGACATTAATAAAATCATTTACTCCTGAAATAACCTCATAGTACTAATATTTTCGAATTAAGACAAATGTATGAAGATCTCGTTGTCAAGCACCAATGTTATTGACTCACTGGCCATTGCTTTTAAAATTGAAGAATGTTGTAAGGAATATATGCAACTGTGCAAACAAAGGCTGCAAACATTAAAAACATACTTGGAACCTAGTCTTCACAACCCAAAGAGGATTTGTGGCTATTGTTGTTGCAGCTCCAGCGCCAGAAGCAGCTATCATGTTGGCACCAACCGAAAGTTGAGTTCTATCTGCACATACAACGCAATGGCTTAATTGCCTACTTCACAGTAAGAACACACTTTCCATGACACTATCGGGATAAATTCATAAATATGAACTAACCATCAGAGCCGAGGAAACTTTTAAGTTGCTCATAAATTGTAAAATATACCTGTGAAATTAATATCAGGCAATTCAATAAGACAGAAAATGTGGAGCCCTTCAGAAGCAAAATTAGAAAGGCAAAGCAACAGATATTTTCAACTGGGTAAGCAGGACTCTACATCATGGTACCATCCAAAATTTTAAACCCAGGAAAAAAATTTTACAGAGTAGCAAGTGTAACCCAAAGAGAGCATTCTTTTTTCTCCACAAGCAGAGGTAAATAAGCATCATTAGGGTCAATCAATTTCAACCTAAAGAATAGATGAAGAATCTAAAAAATTGATACAGAGACAAGAGGGAAGACCAAAAAAATAAGGGAGTTATAAAATTTTTTAATGATAGATTGAAGTTTTCTATGCTTTAGCAAATATTTAATCTTATACCATCATAGAAACTCAATTAAGTTGGCGTACACATTAAGAAGCCCTTGACAATAAATAAATAAACATATTTGTTGGCTTTAAAACATAGGACTTAGCATAGAGATGTTTTCATAAATTTTCTGAATGCCAAAGAGATTCCTCACAGCAAATATTTTTCAAGCATGTAAGCTTTCCATGCGCATCTGACTCATACTCAGCACAATTATCTTACAGCAATGTTTCATCCTTCTGACATGCCACTTATTGAGAAATATTTACGCCAACAGACACTATCAATCCAAAAAGCAACTGCAATATGATATATGACACACATGCTATTGCAAAGCCCTTCAACCTACTCATTTAATAGAGCATTATAATCACAGTTGATAGATGAAAGTACTGTAGAATCAAATAGTAAAAGAATGAGCAGATCATCAAAGTCCCTAAAAGCTTCTGAATAATTTCACAGCAAACCAGATTTACAATTATGAACTCAGAACTACTACTCACCGCCCAATTTGGAAGTAATGCTAGCACGGTAGGGGAGAGACCACGATACATGCCCCGTAAACCCTCCCTCCTAAGTATTTGCTCCAAACTGCCAACTATGAGACTACCTACACAAATCAAAATAAACACAGAAACAAAATTAAACTAATACGACATCCATTCCGGACAAAAGCATTTTTAACAAGAAAGGAACATTCACTTATTTTTTATGCCACTATCCTTTGGATGCCTACAGTTAAACCCGTCAGGCAGATTAGATGAGTGATGGTAGCGTGCCAGCTCTACTAACTGAGCGCCAGCACATAGCTGCAACAACCCACAACCGGCATGCAATAGACAGACACAC
Organism: Dillenia turbinata; assembly: GCA_037126225.1. Taxonomy (NCBI): domain Eukaryota; kingdom Viridiplantae; phylum Streptophyta; class Magnoliopsida; order Dilleniales; family Dilleniaceae; genus Dillenia; species Dillenia turbinata. The sequence continues at coordinate 28,030,658 of JBAMMX010000005.1, forward strand.
AAAGAAACCACTTAATGTGGCCTAAACCCCCTCAAAGCAATTTGTTTAAATTCAGTCAGCTCTAACCTAAAATTCCCACCCACACTGAATCCGAAGAAAGCATAGACCATATACCTAAAAAGTCCTTTTCAATATTTAATTGCCCATCACAAGAAATAGGTTCCTTTTTGACAAATATATCTTGGTTCTAGAAAGATATTCTAACCAAAACAAGAAGTAGATACTCAAAACTAAAATCAACATTGCCACAATCAGGCAAACAACTAGAGAAAGCAAAGAACCCATGAAAACCTCGTACCTTTAACAGTACTAGTACCAAGATTTGGTAATCCATGAACCTGAAACTGAGTTTTAATTACATCTAAAGGACAAACGAAAGTCGCCGCTATAACACCTGAAACAACACGAAAATCTTCAAATTCAATCAAACGAACAAAAACCTTAACAATTCAAATCAAATTAAATTAGGGTTTACAAGAAGAGAACGGAATACCTGCGGCAGCACCTGCACCGGCATTACAAAGAAGACCTCTAGGGCTAGGCTGATGGTGAGAATCACTTGCCATCCTAAAAATTATTCACAAATCTCTGAAAAAATTGAAATTGAAATTTTTGGGCTAAGTTAGTAGCAATAAAGGAATCCTCTCTCGAGAGGGAAATTGCAGCGAACCAGAGTCGCATTTGAAATCTGTGAAAGACGTGTTCAAATTCAAGTCAAATTTTGAAAAAAATAAAAAACCCCAATTTTGAGAAGAATTAGGATTTTTTTTTTTGTTTTTCCTAGCCTTTGCCTCGAAGAAGATCACTCACTTCGACCCAACATCGAATTGTTTCGATAAGATCAGGGGTAGAGAGAGACAGAAAGAGAGTTCGAAAATTGGAATCTGGCTCAGCTGCAGAGAGAAGCGTGAGGGCTGCGTTTCTCGCCGTTTCTTTATCAATTCTTCCCCATTGGCCAGACGATTCGCCACGAATGGGTCCCACTCTTACTCTTTTCCCTCACAAGGTTTGAATATTAAGGCTTTGTTCGCGGAAGGGGAGGGACAGCGCAAAGGGACAGGGAATGGTAAAGGGAAGATTTATTTCATAAATAAATAAATATATATATATGTGTGTGATTTTCACAATTTTGTAAATATTGTTTCTTTTTTTTTTTTTTTTTGATAATTGTGAAGAATTAACAACGTCTTATTTGTCTAAGTAGTAATTTATTGATTTTTTAAATAATTTTTTAAATTCAAATTTTAAGAATAAAAAAAAATATGAAGTCGTCCCTTAATAAATTCAATAATTAATTCAAATCGAACTAATTAAGACCGATAAATTTGTTATCAGATGATGGTGGTGAATTATGGCTCCACAGATACCGACTCTTTTTTGATTCGAATAGTAGCCACCGATGGTGGATACACTTACAAAAACTGCTGGAGGGTGTTTCGACGGGAAGATACCGACGTTCAAATCAGTAAAGTGCGATTTTCGTTTGAAATGAACAAACTGAGAGTTGAGGGAAATGGGTTCCATGTGTTCTGTGTACCCCATGTGTTAGACCTAGAGAGCATACCTGATGTCGAGGGTTTTTAGGCCTCTTATACCTATGAGAGTCATACGCTATTGAGGAACTTCCACCCTACCTTTCTTATCGAACCGATCCGGGAATCTCAGAAATTAATATTATGAATTGACCACGATCCTCATATATCGGGAAACCTTCTTCTTCGGGAGGGATGTTTTCCTCATCTGAAAGATTTTGGAATTGCTGTTACGAAATAAGAAGTTGAAATCAAGGAAGTTATAACCTTCCTTTATTAATCGATAGGGGTGTTGCCCCTTGTTCGGTTGCTCGACGGATAAAGGATCTTTTGAGACAACTGAGACCCTATCGTTCGATAGACTCGGGCGACTGAGACCCTTCGGTAGATTGACTGGGGCGGCTATGACCCTACGGTAAATTATTTTTGTGAACGTTAGATACTGATCGGCAGACCCCTTTTGTGGGCCTTCAGGGAGTTGATTCTTGGTTTGGGCTTTTGGGTCAAGTCCCATCAATTGCCCCCGACTCATGGTCTTATCGGAAGAGTAAGCGCCATGAGTGACAATCCTCGAAAAGGAACGTCCCCTTTTACTTTGACATTCGCCGCTTCGACTTTCACGAACCGTCTTTTATACATTTTGTAAGAGCCTTCGCTTATTAGAAAATATCTTTTTTCCTTTTTTCTCTGAAAAGCTTTATCTTTCAATAGAAAATGTCGACAGACGTCTTCTCATTACGCAGCATAGACAATATTCAGAACATTATGATCGAAGAGGATCTGATAGAAGTCTGGAAGGAAATGTCGCTCGGAAGTGACTTCGAATTTGTATTGCCTGGCGAAGGGGATAGAGCGAGTCTTGCCCCCGAGGGTTGTGTTCCAATGTATAAATAGTGCGTGAAATATGGTTTGAAGATTCCATATACCGGTCCACTGACAGAGATCTTGAAGTATTGGAACATTCACCATTCGCTGCTTATCCCAAGCACTTGGAGATTTGTAATCGCCCTAATTTCTTTATTAGGGTTTTTTCGTGTTCGTTTCGACCTAGAGATTTTAGGGACTCTATTTTCCTTGGGACGATGTAACTCTAAAGGGTCCACACACGGTTGGTATAAACTTCAAACTCGTTGAGAGTCTCGCTAGAGATTTTTCTATAGTGGGTCCCAGGACAAGCACTAGATGTAGAGGCTCTTCTTCATTAGATTTTTTAAGAGGGATCTCCTTCTTATATTTTTGGATGCTAATCAGGTGCCCTTTTTGAACGAGAAAATCCCCTCTCCTCTTCGTCACTCCCATTTTTTGTGTATAGTTGCCCGTTATTGTGAGGCCAGCTGCAGGAGCTTGTGGGTGGACAGCTTGGTGAGAGATGACATGTTGATACTATCCGGTCTTTTCAAGGGTATGCCAAGCCAAATTACCAAACTCCTTCTGTTGGAGCAAATGGGAAAAGACTTGGTCGACACTGTGCTGAACATTGATGTCCGTCTTCTTGATGAAATTTCTACTGAGCGGGGAATGCGGTCTCATGTAAAGAGGAAAGCAGTTGATGCTTCCCCTAAGTCCGAGCGGAAAAAGTCTAAGACTAGGGCGTCTAGTTTACCTACTAGGAAAGAAGGGCAAGCTGTGTTTGGAGAGCATGCGCTGTCCGAAAAACATTCTGAAACTGGAGGGAGTAATCTAGTTAAGGAGGCCTTTGGTGTGTCGATCGGAGTTAGAGAAGATGCGGTTCCGACGAGGAATTCTTCGAAGTGACTAAGAGCATTCTAGTTCAAGAGTAAGGGTCAGAAGAGTCTCCGGTAACGCAACCTTCTGCTTCCATTCCGGGCGAAACTTCTGGACAATCCCATCGGGGGTCTCAGTGTCTTTTAGTCGATATACCAGATGACTATTGTGTTCCTCCGCCTATCTTGATTGGAAAAGGACGAAGTTCTAAAGAAAGATCAGTGACGGTTTTCATGGGAGGTCACAATTTCAATCTTGTTGATCCACAGGAGGAGTCACAGTTGGCTGAGCGTTTTCAACTTCCTCCGAAATCCGCCCTTCGGAAGATGTCTCTTGAGTATACCGATAGGGCTATCCAATCCCCATGCCTTACGGTAAGTACTTTCTTTGTATGAGTTGAAATTTTATCTTTACTGTCTCGCGACTTTGACCATTGCGTCTTTTGTCCAGATTTCTGCCCTGGCTGAGTTTCAAAGAAAGCTGAGAGTTAAACGAGATGAGTAATTTTTTCGTATGAGCAACCAAGTGTTGGCGCTGAAAGACACTTTGGAGAACCAAGAGAATACCATTGGGGAGGTCAAAGACAGGCAGATCGAGCGCTTTCGGGAAGAGCTTGTCTCGGTTCAAGCTCGTTGCAAGGAATTGGAAACAGAGGTATGTGCTTGGAAAGCACGGTTAACAGCTGCTGAAACGTTAGTCCGTTTACGAGAATAATCCCTTTGAATGGCTGAATAGGAAATAGCTGACCTCAAGACTTCTGATGCTAAACATGTCGTCGCCCTACAACTTTCTGAGCGTAAGTTGCATGAGCGCCTGAAATGTGCCGAACAGATTCTTCGAGAGATTGGTCGATACGAAGCTCTACCCCCGCTTGAATGATCAGCGGATTCGAACTCTGCTCCTACTGTTTCTTGTGTTCCTCCTACTCTTTTGTAACTTTATGGAATGAGGATTTTTTACCCCTTGATTTATTGAGATGTAATAACCACCAAAGGATTTCTGATTTTTTGCTAGCCGAGCGAGGTTAGGGGAATCTCCTCTGATGATGTGCTCATTCTAAAATGTTATTAAAAGCTCTTGGAATCAAGGTTACTTTGGTCTATTCTTAGAAGATTGATTCAGAGATGCTCCCTTGAAAGGTCTAGGCGACTGAGGCCTTCCGATCGATTAAAGTCTTTAGAAATCAGGGCCGTGTCCGCCCGTTCGGGGAGCGACACATTCGTTCGGAAGATCTAGGCAGTTAAGGCCCTTCGGTCGATTAGAGACTTTAGGAATTAGGGTCGTGTCCTCCTGTTCGAGATTGAAAGCGATACATTCGTTTGGAAGATGTGGGCAGTTGAAACCCTTCGGTCGATTAGAGACTTTAAGAATTAGGGTCGTGTCCGCCTGTTCGGGGAGTTCCATCTCATATTAGCGACACATTCGTTTGGAAGATCTGGGCGGCTGAGATCCTTCGGTCGATTAGAGACTTTAGGAATTAGGGTCGTGTCCGTCCGTTCGGTGAGTTTCATCCCATATTAGTGACACATTTGTTCGGAAGATCTGGGCGGCTGAGACCCTTCGGTCGATTAGAGACTTTAGGAATTAGGGTCGTGTCCGCCCGTTCGGGGAGTTCCACCCCATATTAGCGACACATTCGTTTAGAAGATGTGGGCGGCTGAGACCCTTTGGTCGATTAGAGACTTTAGGAATTGGGGTCATATCTGCCCGTTCGGAGAGTTTCATCCCATATTAGCGACACATTCGTTCGGAAGATCTGGACAGCTGAGACCCTTCGGTCGATTAGAGACTTTAGAAATTAGGACCATGTCCGCACGTTCGGGGAGTTCCATCCCATATTAGCGACACATTTGTTTGGAAGATGTGGGCGGCTGAGACCCTTCGGTCGATTAGAAACTTTAGGAATTAGGGTTGTGTCCGCCCGTTCGGAGAGTTCTATCTCATATTAGCGACATATTCGTTCGGAAGATCTGGGCGGCTGAGACCCTTCGGTCGATTAGAGACTTAAGGAATTAGGGTCGCGTCCGCCCGTTCGGGAAGTTCCATCCCATATTAGCGACACATTCGTTTGGAAGATCTGGGCGGCTGAAACCCTTCGGTCGATTAGAGACTTTAGGAATTAGGGTCGTGTCCGTCCGTTCGGAGAGTGCTTCCTTTTGAAGTCCCAAACCACGCGCAGTCAATGAGTAGTGACAAATATAGAGATTTTCATTAAAGGAATAGTGCCGGAAAGTCCGGGTCATATGTTGGACAGATGTTAATGGGAACACAAGGCTCGTGCTAGCCATCTCCATGTTGGACTTGGAGGATCACTCCTCCTGATTCCTCTCGTGGTGGCCTGCGGTCTGGCCTATGAAGTGGCTCATTCTCCCTTGGTGCGTCACGCCTATTTGGGGAAGACAGGTTTCTTCCTTCTAAACTGATAAACTTCTGTAGTTTTTCACTGTGGACCAAGAATTCTAATTCATCCTTGAGTTTTTTACACTTATCGGTCATGTAGCCGTAGTCCCTATGGAAATGACAATACTTAGATTTGTCTTTTTTATGATCTTCTTCTGCCGAACGATGGGGTCATCTGACATATAACTTGTTCTTTATTTGATACAAAACCCGGCTTGGGGTTTCACTTAGTGGGGTGTAGACGCTGAACCTTTATGAGGGTAGAGTTCCTGGTTTACCTCTTTTCAGGGAACGTCGGCGTGGCGATCGGCTGCGTTCTTTTTTGCTATGGTGTCCTTTTTGTTGATCGAAGGCCTCCGCTTCTTTCGCAGCGATATATTTCTCTATTCGAGAGTAAAATTCTTAGATGGAGGCTGGAGGCTTTTTTGTGATGGAGACCTTCATATCATAGGAGCGCAGACCTGTTAGGAGCGCAGCAAAAGCGATGTTATGGTCCAGGTCAGGGACTTTTAGTATTTCCGTCTTGAATCTTTCCATGAAGTTCCTGAGAGATTCCTCCTTCCATTGGTGTAACGATAAGAGGGACGTAGATTTCTGTTTAGCCCCTCGACTGATTACAAAGTGGGTCTCAAACTATTGTCGGAGTTGTGCGAAACTTTTGATACTGAACGGGGGAAAAGAATTAAACCAAATTAGGGCGTTACCCTTAAGGGTGGTAGGGAAGTGTTTGCACATCGTAGCGTCTGAGAGGTCTCTAGAGACCATCACTATTATAAAGTGGGTGGAATGGTCACGGAGTCATTTGTCCCATCATACCGCTCCATGGGAGACAGAAGGATATCTTTTGACGTCGGTTCTGACGAGATTTTTTTGTCGAATGGTGATTCGCCCAGGGAGCGTTGGGGATCTTCCCTGTCCGTTACTCCCGCTCATTTTAATTCGGCAGCCCTAGCTATTCAATCTGTTTTTTTAGACCCTGAGGGTCGTATTATGAGGCTACCGATGGTTTCAAGAATTCTTGTCCAGGGGGTTATCTGTATTCGGATTCTGCAGCAGATGAGTGGTTGTCCGGCCCAAGGGTTTGACTGAGTTCTTCTAACTGTTTACTCATTCTTTGGATTCCAGACACTAATCTTTCCATTTGGGGCTGGCCTGCCTACCCTGGTTTTGGGGCCATGACTTGTTGTTCTTGACTTGCATGCCGAGGAATTAACTCCGGATGCGACAGTCGGGGGGAAAATACAGGATTGAGAATTGGAGGATTCGTTACTGGAGGAATGACAGGTTCGATGGGCATAAGGATGTGCCCTTCTACAGCAGGAGCAGCTCTAGATGACGCTCTAGTTCTTGGAGGCATGGTTATCAAAACTTCTCTAGTCTATTCTCCCACGGACGGCGCCAATCTGATGGAGGTGGATTATAACTCCACAGATACCAGCTCCTTCTTGACTCGAATAGTAGCCACCGATGGTGGATACACCTGTAAAAACCGCTGGAGAGTGTTCTGGCGGGGAGACTCCGACGCTCAAGTCAGTAAAGAGCGGTTTTTGTTTGAAAGAAATAGATTGAGAGTTAAGGAAAAGGGGTTCCCTGTGTTCTGTGTACCCATGTGTTAGGCCTAGAGAACGTACCTGATATTGAGGGTTTTGAGACCTCTTATACCTGTGAGAGTCACGCGCTGTTGAGAAACTTCCACCCTCCCTTCCTTATCGAATCGATCCGGGAATCTCGGAAGTCAATATTACGAATTGATCACGATCCTCATGTATCGGGAAACCTTCTTCTTCAGGATGAATGTTTTCCTGATCTGAAAGATCTTAAAATTGCTGTTACGAAATAAGAAACTGAAATCAAAGAAGTTCTAACCTTCCTTTATTAATCGATAGGGGTGTTATCCCTTGTTCGGTTGCTCGACCGATAAAAGATCTTTCGAGATTCGTCCGGTTAAAGGATTGATATTTGCTTAATTGGAAGAGGAGACCGTCTCCGATCGGTTAACGAGACAACTGAGACCCTATCATTCAGTAAACCCGGGTGACTGAGACTGTTCGGTAGATTGATCGGGGTGGTTATGGCCCTTCGGTAGATTATTGTTGTGGACGTTTGATACTGATCAGTAGACCCCTTTCGTGGGCTTTCAGTGAGTTGACTCTCTTGATTTAGGCTTTTAGGTCAAGTCCAATCATTAGATATTGATTAGTCAAAAACAAAAAAGAAAAGAAATAAATGATAATCGGTGAAGAATGGATGGCCCAGTATTTTTTTGTGCCCAGCATTTCCATTTGAGATGCACGTGAGTTCTTTTATACCTTCCATAAGATATATTAAGTATAAATTTATTCCGTATCAACTTTTAAAGATAGAATTGGTATATTAATATTTCTACTCCGTCCATTGGTCTTTCTCTCCCTTTTTTTTCCACTTTTAAAAAGAAAACTTTTAGACTTTTGGAGAGATTTTCTTTTGACATAATTATTTCTTTTATGTTCTCCATTTGCTCTTAAACGAAGAAATCCAATAATTTTTCCTTCGAAAACTTTTCCTTTATACCCATTTGCTACTCCCAAACGAAGCCTAAAGAAGTCTTATCGGAAATAATTTTCTATTTTTCGTAATTATTATTATTTTTTTGTTTTTCTTCTATACACCATAAAAATGAGTGGAAAAAAAAAAGAATTAACATAATTGTTCATGTTACATAGATGTCTCTATTAGTGTTTTGAAACCCGAATCAGAATATGAATCGGTTGTGCTAAGGGGTTAATAGGTCACTGGGTCAAATAGATCGGATTGGACAAAAAACTCGAATAACGTCATCATGATATCATAAATAAATTTAAATTATAATATATTAAATTTGTATATCTACCCACAAATATTTGTCAAATTATGTTAAAAATAGATAATACAATATATAATTCTTTAATTTAAATATCGCACATCATTTAATATAAAATATTATTTAAATATATCAAAATTTAATTTAAATAATAGATTTAAACGTATCAAAATCTAATTTAAATAATAAAAAAAATCCAATGAAAAAAGAATAGGAAAATAAATGACCCCAAGTTTGTGAATTAAAAAAAAAAAAAAAACCCGTGAGAGTGAGATATTAAGAAAAAAAAAAAAGAAAAAAAAAAAAGGCGCAGCACACACTTGGAATGGTGGCCTAGCCGTTGACACCACATGCTTGGGTTCGATCCCCCTTTTTTACAATTTTTGCATGCATTCAATACCCTGTTTTTACAATTTTTACACAAAAAGGAGAATGAGAAAACCCGGGTTAGACCGGTCGGTTCCCGGTTCAACCCGGGTTTGATCAAATTTGATTGATTTATTAAAAATTCAGTTATAGTACAAAATCTGGACCGGCTATCGATCCAATTCTCAGTCGGATCGGTCGGTCCGATCCAGTCGATTCCTTGTTTTTACAATTTTTGCACAAAAAGGAGAAGAAAAAAACCCGGGTTGGACCAGTCGGTTCTCGGTACAACCCGGGTTTGATCAAATTTGATCGATTTATTGAAAATCTGGTTATAGTACAAAACCCAGACTGGCTATCAGTTCGGTTCCCGATCGGATCGGCCGGTCTGATCCGGTCAATTCCCTGTTTTTACAATTTTTGCACAAAAAAGGAGAAGAAAAAAACCCAGGTTGGACCGGCTGGTTCTCGGTCCAACCCGGCTTTGACCAAATTTGATCGATTTGTTGAAAATCTGATTATAGTACAAAACCCGAACCGGTTATCGGTCCGATTCCCTATCGGACTAGCCGGTCTGATCCGGATTTTAAAACACTGGTCTCTACATGTCATATTCCTAAATGAACATATTTAACATATTCATATATCACACAGAATAGGATTAATTTTTACACTTAGAATTTATCAGAACAAATTCAACCTATCATATTGTTTTTTATGTCTTTATTAATACTCCATAAGATATCATTCATTGTGCTATTATAAAACTTTTCATCCAATATTCAATGTTTAATTTGAATTTTATTATTTTCTATAACTCTATTCATAGTACATAAAATACCATTTTACTGCATATTATAAAAAAAAAATTTATGCAGTTTAAATTATGGTATCAACTTATATTAAAATATTATCTATTCAAAAATAAATATACATCTTGAAAAATTAAATGTATTTATTAAATTTAGGGTGTTATTATTATTTAAATAAAGTCAGGTAGCGGTATTAACTTTTTTAATTATTAAAGGAGTATATAACTTTACTTGTTTTTTTTTTTGGTATTTTGAACTTAATTTATCATTTAGCATCTAGAATTTAGGTCCGATTAATATAGATTAAGTTGTTGTTAAGGTTTTATCCGAAGGGGACTCTCCTAATATCATTTTTATCATTACTGAGATTTGAACTCGAGCACTTAATATGAGATTCCTTTCTCGATAGAACAATCAAACTTTGGTTAACTTTGTTTATTTTGGAAAATTATATCTATTTTTTTTTGTTCTAAAATTGATTTATCATCGAGTATCTAAAAATTAATTTCGATTAATCTTGATCGAGTTATTAAATTCGTTTTTTATTTTTGTCAATGTTGAGATTTGAGTCGTGATTTTTAATATAAAGTGTTAATATTTTTTCTATTAAATTAATCGTTGGTAAAGATATATCTATCTATCTAGCGATCTATATATTTATACACATATATATATATATATATATATACATATATATATATATATATATATATATATATATATATATATATATATATATATATATATATATAAAGAAAAGTTACGTTTGCCCAACTATTGCCACTTGGACGAAAACCCACAAACACAATTCCTTTGTGTGCATTTCTTGAAAACACGGATTCACACTTCGCATGACGTCCACGTGGTCTCTCTCTCTCCATGTGCAGAAAATTCGAATCAAGAGAAAACACTGTCTATCTATCCAAACCAAAATCTCATCCCACACTCTCTCCTCTCCCTCCCTTCTTCCCAATTCGATTCTTACTCCCTCTCTTACGATATGTTTGAATAAAAAAATCTAGAATGATATGTTTGAATAAAAAGATTTAAAAAAATAATAATTTTTTATTTGAGAGTTTTATATAAAAAAAGAAAGAAATAGATTGATTTTTAATATAAAATTTTTTTTTTTCAAAAGTGAAGAGAAAAGAGAAAAAAAAAATTATCTCATGAATATATCAAATTTATTCTTTTAAAATTAAAAATAAAATTTTTTATTTTTAATAAATTTTATTTTATTTCTTTTTTTTTTTTTATAATGCTTCCAGATGAAAAATAATTATAATTTTCTTCTATTTTCTTTTTTCTCGATCTTTTCTTTGCCTTCAAAACTCTCAAACGTATCGTTAATTTCTCATACCAACTTGTTTCAAAACTTTTCCTCGCGGTTCGCTCCAAAAGTGGCAGTTTCATTGGATTTTGAGCAAGAAGAAGAGGTTTTCAGCGACGAAAATGGAGAGCTTCTCTCCAAAGCTCAAACTCTTTGTGGGCAATCTTCCTTTTAGCGTCTACAGCGCTGCTCTCGCTCGATTGTTTGAGCGCCCTAGAGAGGTTGAAATGGCTGAGGTTCCTCTCTCTCTCTCTCTCTCTCTCTCTACGTACTGTTTTTGCTTCGGTCATCTGCAAACCCTAACTTTGACTTGGGGATTTTGATCTACTCCATTCGATCATGGCTTCTAGATCCTCCAATGGGTCTCCTTCTGCTTCTTCTGGCAAGGATTCCTTTATGGGTAAATTTTTCCCTGTGTTCCCCCTTCATACTAGGTCATGATTTCCACTTTCTGTTGGGATATATCAAATATGCACATTATAAAGATGCTGATAATATGGCATTCGGATTGTCCATAACAAATGTAGTTTTCACTTGGAAATAGGAACTTATGGTGCTCATTTCACTTCTAAGTATCCAGATTCCAAGATATTGAGGGATAAGGGGAAGGTACAAATGGAGATGTGTTTTATTTTAATGTATCATGATCTTCTACAGATGTTCCCAGTTGCTGTAACTTGTGGCAATACCTTTGTTCTGAAGCCATCAGAGAAAGATCCAGGTAATATTCTCTTTTTTTGGTCTGAAATTATTCAATCCTTATTCTCTACCTTTGAATATTAATGTCCTCCATTGAAATCCAGTTACTATTGACGTTGATAGATATTCTAAAATATTTGCAATGTATATCCTCGTACCTTGAAATGAAGAATAGCAGGAAGATATTATATCCATGATGCTCAATGATTGTATACCAAAGAGTCACCAACTCTTCGTACATCACTGTTACTATTAAGTTGATCATCTTTGTGGAAAAGTGAATTATTTCATAGCCTCTTGGCCTAACTTTGTACCAATTGATTTCTCCCAATATTCTGATAAGTTTTATTCTTGGATACAAGTTACGTCAGTGCAATAAAAATGTAAAAATCCCCTACTCTTTTCAACAGTTTTTTCCAACTAATTGCATCAATTTCCTTCATGTAGTTGACGTTTAAACTTTTTTGTATGTTTTTTCCTTAAATTACAAGACAGCTTGCAAACATCCTTATTCTTTCCCAATAACACTTGCCTCTATATATATATAAAAGCCTTGCTTGTTTTTTCCCAAGTTCCAACCTGAGCTAGAAAGAAAATTTTAATTGGTCTAATCTTGGGAATTTGTTCAAGAGCTTCTTCTTATAAGCCTTTAAGACATAAAAATTCTAGCTGAGATATAAAATTTGAGCTTAAAATAAATTAATTGCGAGGTGGAAAACTTTGCAAACCCTTGGTGAAACTCATCCTTTCCTGTTTTCATACTCAATTTGGCAGTCCAAACAGTATCATCTGTGAATGATACCTAGCTGACCTTTGGTTTTGAGTTTTAGACCCTTCCATAAGATGAGCATTTTGTATACACTTCTGGGTTATGATACTGGTGCACATATAGGTGTAAGTAAACAATTGACGATAAAATTTCAAAAACCCATACTTGAAAAATGATCGACTCAAATCAATTATTTAGAGTCAGCAATATGATTTCACTTAGAAAAACAAATAACTGTTGTCAAATAAAGCTTATTTTGCTTTGCATCCTTTCAGGGGCTGCAATGATGCTTGCAGAGTTAGCAATGGAGGCTGGTTTGCCAAATGGTTTCCTAAATGTTGTTCATGGAACCCATGTAAGTTCCAATTCAGACAACACCTTAGGAGCTCTATGCTTTATGGATTGCCTATCTATCTGCAATAAATGACCACTCCGGATCATGGCATATTTCACTAATTTGTAGCTAAACTCCTTAGCTGTTGTAACTCTTGTTTATTAATTCTGTGGATTTCTTCCATGCAAAATTTGTCCTGTGCCTATAAAATGACTATCCCAGCCATCCTCTTCATCTCTATCACCTCCTCCCTCTTTACTTTACAGCACAATCATTTCTCTCTCTCTTCTGATTAAAGTGTGAAAATGTCAGATAGTACAGCCAACTAGGTATGTATATTGCTTGCTATCATTCGGTGTTTTCTGCAACTTTGGCTTCAAGGTATTAAAACTCTCTCTCTCTCTCTCTCTCACCTCCGGATACCTTTTTTTTTTTTTTTTAAATCTTTTTAAGGAAAAAAGAAGTTATTTGGAAATAAGGAAGAGGAATTCATACGCATGTTTGCCAATCGAGTTTTGGATCTATTTGTTGCTAACACATAGGTGGCTCCCTGGTATTACTATGTTGTTTGGGTCATCACCGAATGAACTTAATTGTACCCTTTCTCTTTGTAAGCCTTCTCTCTCTCTCTCCCCCCTTCCATTTCTCTCTCTCTCATGTATAATTACGTGACAAAAGGTTAATCTCTCATATCACCCTTTGGATTCCCATAAGATTTTTCTTTTCTATTTTTCTCTAAAACAGAATAAAATTTTAAAATAAATTTCTTTCTATTAAGAAACTTATAATATTCATACCCCTCTAAAATATTTAATTTTGAAAAAAATTTAAATTTTTTATTAATTTTTTTTTTTAAATAAAGAAAGGGCAGCATGTTCTTATTCAATTATATTATTTTCCTTTTGATAGGTAGGGGATGTGAAACGAAAGCAACAATTCTTTCAATTTATTTGTTGGATGGCATGTTGTTGTAGGGATGGGTCATGGTCATGTGATGTGGGAAAATTGCCAAGTTGACGAGTTCTAAGATTCTGGCAGAGTATGAGAAAATTACTAAGAGAATCTGAGGTTGAATCCTTGTTATTGTCTATGGGAAAAGGTCATGGTGGTGGGCTAGGTTTATTTCCTTGCCTTGGGTTGTTTGGCTGCTGTTTGTGTCAAATGCGTTTTCCCTTACCTCATGGATATGGTATTTTTCCTCTTCTTCCTTTTTATTTATTTATTTTTTTTTTAAATCACTTTTCTTAATTTGAATTTTTGTGCTTATTGTGTGCGGTTAACTTTATGTTTTTTTTTTCCTTGTTTTTTTTTTTTTTTTGTCTAGAATTTTCTAGGTCGTGTAATTTTGATGTTTCTCTGAAATGGGTTGATGCTCTGTTTTTTTTCCCCAATGATGACGCATCCCTCTGGCTTGCATCCTATGGTTATTCATTGTTTATGCTGTTGTTGCTTGTTGGTTTTAATTTATGTTTTTTTTGACTATTTTAATGTTTCTCTCAAACGGGTTGAGGCATGTTGGTTTGAGTTTCTATGTGTTTTGTATTTCGTATTGAACCATCTATTGATTGTTAGGTGATTTGCAAGATTCGTGCACTAAATTATTATCTTGGGTTTTTAATTTTTTATTGTTCTCGGAACCAAATGAATTTCATAAGAATTGGGAAATTCTGATTTCAAATGGTGTTAATATATTACAATCTGTTATTCCATGATCACAGCAATTTAGTGAATTATAATATATGTTTTGTATATTTAAGTAGCTAAACTGTTTTTAAATAGTAATAAGGCATGTTTATTAAGTATTTATGATTGTAAAATTTGACGTGTTTTGGTAAAATTTTAATTTATTTGGAAAAATTTAGATATTATATATATATATATATATATATAGATTTTAAATTTAAATTTACATAATATTTTTTATAGGGGTTATAAATGTTATTTAATTAGTTTATTGCATAAAATTACAGTAATATATTATATAAATTTTAAATTTAATTATTTATTGGGTCTAAATAAAATAATTAAAAAATTATAAAAATTTTTGAGACTTCGGCCGCTCCTTGGGCGGCCTAAGCCTACCTAGTCTATAGGATAGAAAGGAGTTGGCTTTGCTCACCCGTTGTCACGTGGACAAAAGCCCCATCACGTGATTTCTCTCTTATTCAAGTCACGCAACACACTACATCAAGCCAAAAGCAAACGCCGCTTTGCTGTCTCTCTCATGCTTTTTTTTTTAATAGTCGTCCATCATCTTGCATCCGACGGCCGATATTCATAGTTATCAAAAATCCAAATTTGGAAAATGACCTCAATGCAATTAATCTCTTTCTCTCTGAAACGAAAGCACTCCAAAGATTCCCTTCTCTCTCTGAGAGAAAGAAGAAACAAAATCTCTCTCTCTCTCTAGAAGAGATCGTCGATCGTCGATCGTGAAATTCTTCAATTCCGATCAGTGTAAGAGCTTCGAATTCGTTCACACATTGATTGTCTTCCTCCTATTCTCCTTGTTTCTTCATCGATTTTGATTTTGTTGTGTAGAGAGAGATAGAGCGGCTGATGGATGAATGAACGATGCCGGTTCTGCGTAGCGTGGTGCGCATAGGCGGGGAAGCAAATCAACAACAACAACAGCCAAACAGAGACGATAACAACAATAACGACAATAAAGGGTGAGTGACTGCAAAAAGGGGAAGAAGAAGAGCACTGCTAAGGAAGAAGAAGAATCAAGAGCAGCAACAGGAGCAACAAGAGAAGGTGTCGGTTGAGAAGAGAGTGATTTTGGTGACATATAAGGAAGAGAAAGGAGGAGGTGAGGAGATTAGGGTTTTGGAGGAGGTAGGAGAGAAGTAGATGGATGAGTATGAGAGTGGAGGAGGGAGGAGTAATGATAAGGCGAATACTGGAGTGAGAAGCCTGAGAAACGTGAAACCGATTTAACTAGTAAATTCTTAATCTGGAATTAATTCAAATAATTTGAAAACTTTTGGTCTAACTGTGTAGTTTCTTGGATTTGTGTTTTTTTGTATTAGTTTTTAACTTAATTTGGATAAAACTTGTTCTTTGATCTCTAAATTTGTTATGGATTTGCTTTCGATGATTCTTTTTGATGGAAAGTTCTAAACTTGGACTGAAGATCTCTGTTAATTCGGGGATACAGTGAATATTTTTTGGTCTAATCATTTTAAAAGATTTTTTTGGGGTTTATTTTGGTTTAATTTTTGAATTTTCTGTGGTTTTTGAGGTTTTTCTAGAAGTGGAACAAATGAAGGAAAGATTTGAAAAACTACTACTTGGAGAGGACATGCCAGGAGGATGGAAAGGTGTCTGTGCTGCTCTTGCTATCTCTAATGCCATTACTAATTTCTCTGGTTAGTCTCTCTCTGTCTCTTCCTCTGTTTCAGTGTCGATGTACATTGTGAATGGGTTTCTTGTAGCTCCTGCATTTGGAGAATTGTAGGTTGTATGTGCGAATTTATGATTGTAACTTGTGAATTATGACCTGGAATTGTAATAGCTCATGCATTTTGAGGTTCTTGTGTTTTGTGCGTGTTTTAAAAATTGTAAAAGTGTGCTCTGACTTGGGTTTTGAACTTTTAGCTATTGTATTTGGGGAATTGTGGAGGTTGGAACCAATGGCACAACAGAAGAGGTCAGTGTGGTGTAGAGAAATGGAATGGCTGTTGTGTGTGAGTGATTCAATAGTAGAGCTTATACCCACTGTTCAAGAATTTCCTGGTGGTGGCACCTTTGAAGTAATGGCGTCTTGACCGCTCTGTGATTTGTATATTAATCTCCCTGTACTAAAGAAACTTCATGCAATGCTAATTGAAATTCTTGATGGGTTCCAGGATACAGAATTTTGGTATGTTGATCGTGGGATAATTGTGGCCAATGTTGAAGATCATGATGGGTTCCCTTCTGGTATTTCTGGGAGGCCTTCAATTCGGCAGGAAGAGAAATTGTGGCTACCATGCCCAAGGGTTCCTCCCAGTAGTTTGTCAGAGGCAAGAAAAAGGTTGCAGCAGTGTAGGGATTGTAGTAATCGGATTTTGAAGGCGGCCATAGCCATTAATAGTGGTGTGCTTGCTGAGATGGAGATCCCACGTGCATTCATAGAAACCCTGTAAGCATGTCCTATGTTTTATGTTCCCAGAATATTTGCTTAAAGATAATCAAGAATCTAGCAGACTAAACACACAAAGCATACAAAAACCACAACAAAACAACAAAGTGCCCAAATGGTAGGTATCATACCAAAGATTTTGCAGCTTTCCACAACACTATCTCAATGACCCTCTTCCTCTTTGTTGCATGCAATTTCTCCCACCAATCAAACTCTCTTTATATCTCCAAAATGCATTCACTACCAAAAAGAATGACCAAATACAGATCCAAAATACTTGAATTATTATTAATACATTAAACTCAAATACATATATATATATATAATACAAATAAAAAAGAATTATAGGTACAAACCCCAAAAACATACATGGTTCATAGGAGCAAACTTCATCCTAGTTTTGAGATAACTTTTGAGTCATCAATCCTCATAATTATTTTGTGTACCACGAAATCAAGAACTTTCTAAACTCTTCTTCTAATTTTCAAACAAAATAAATCAATATAAAAAACTCTTCTGTCATGAACAAAACACAAATTGGAATAAACCAGCATGATTTTGAAAACAAAAGAAATGATAAAAAAGCCATGGATAAAAAGTCACTGGCATGGCAAACATGAAAATAGGATACATGAGAAGATTTGAGCTCCATTTGAATGAGAATATGGTATAAAAGTAAAATCATAACAATCAATTCTATGATGGTAGAATGTTTTTCAAATAGGGAACTAGTTTGTTGATTATACTTCATTAAAAGCAAATTGAGAAGCAAGGGAATCATGAAAAATTGGAATGGAATTTTTTTAGGTTCGTGTTTATTGGGATGATGAGAGAATTGATATTCATGCTGAGAGAATTGATATTCATGGAAAGAGAGAGTGGAAGGAAAGATATGGAGAGAAATCCTTTTTTTGGCTTCGGTAGTTCTTTGGTCTGCTTGCCTTTTATAGAGGAAATTGATTGGTTGTTTGGTGGTTCTTGGGTTTCTTTGGTTCCTTGGGTTGACATTCATGAGATTAGTTTATTTAGTTCATTTGTTGATGTTCATTTTCTTCTTTTGGAGTTCACATTTATTTTGATTGATGACCTGGTGCGGAATAAGCAGATTCTTACTTCTGCCAATAATTATATACAACAGTAAATTAACTCTTTTTTCTGATGTGGGAAATCTTCAAAATAACCTCTTATATGTTAAAATATCTCCTCTTCCTCAAATCCATTCTTTTCATAATTTCTCCGCTTCTCTTTTTACTCCATACACCTGATATGCTAGTACCACATGGTTTTCTAAAATCATTTTTTTTTTTTAAGGTGATAGTTGTAAAGTTACTCGTTAAGTTAATGTGATGAATTGGTTATTTTAAATCATCCACTAATAAAATTCTTACTAGGTAAGGTAACACCTTAAATGATTAGAGGCACTCTTGAATTTTTTGTCAACTATTTATTCATATTAATATTCAAAATATATATATATATATATATATGCATGTGGTAAGGGACAAAATACAGAAAGATTTTTTTTTTTTAATGAAAATAAAAATTAGATAAGAGGTAAATATTAGGAGATTAATCAATTGAATCTACGTCAAAGTGTAACATTAGTATTAGTAATTTCATTGAGAAACATTAGTCATTGTCATTGAATTTTCATTGTGATACATTAGTAATCTCATTGAGAAATATTAGTCATTGTCATTGATACATAAGTATTCTCATTGTGATACATTAGTAATCTCATTGAGAAACATTAGTAATTGTCATTGATACATTAGTATTCTCATTGAGATTCATTGATACGTTAGTATTCTCATTCTCAATGAGAAGACTACATTAGTATTAGTATGAGAAGAACGACATTTTCTCATACAATTTCCTCTATAAAACCTCATGGCTTCAAAGCTGAAACCGCACTATACGAATCCATTCCTCTCTCTCTCTTTGCCCTCTTTCTCTCTCTCCTTCCATAAACTTATGGCTTCTCAAATTACTGTAAATATCAATTCTCTCAGCATTCCAATAAACGCAAACTAGAACCCGAACATATATGATTCCAATTCGATTTTCATGGTTCCTCTACTTCTCAATTTGCTTTTAATGACATATGATCAACAAATCATTTCTCTATTTGAAATGCACCCTATAATATAACATTGGTTGTTAGGATTTTACTTTTATATCGTTTCTTTACTTAAATGGAGTTCAAGTCTTGTCATTTATTTTATTCTCATGTTTTTCATCACGTTGGTTCCTTATCCATGGCTTTCTTATCATTTCTTTTGTTTTCTAAGTCGAAATGATTTATTCCAAACTATGCTTTAATCATAGGAGAAGAGTTTTTTATATTGATTTATTTGGTATGAAAATTAGCAAAAGGGTTGAGAAAATAATGGATCAATGGTTCTTTACAACAAATCCTCTAATCGTGATGTTCCTAAGGGTAAATAATTGATCGTCTTAGGCATTTTCTGTGACTCCTTGAGAAAGGGTTTCTTAATATTCATTTTGTTTTCAAATTCGAGACACCTTTGTTAATAGTAAAAGGGTTGATTTGTGCCTTGGTACTAGCAGAAGGATTATTATTATTATTTGAAGTAATTTTAGTGTACGTAGGAGAACTATGAGGAGTGATGATTCAAAAGTTATTCCAAACAAATACCTTTGAAATTTTAGGTGTGATCGAGGAGCTCTTGCGAGGGTAAATTGTGCTCCTAATTCTCTCTTGGCAAGCACCATACAAAACCTGAATCAATCAGTGAAATCTATAATAATTCAATTATTTTGGGGTTTATATTTGATAATTCTTTTTAGTTTGTATTTTCTATTTTTATATATCTGTATTTGAGTTTATCTTATTTTTATAATTTCTATAATAATTCAAGTATATTGGGTTTGTACTTGGTTTTTTTTTTTTTTTTTGTTGCAAATTCATTTTGAAGATATAAGTGTGTTTGGGTTGGTGGGAGGAATTGGATGCAAAAATGATGAAGAATGTTTTTGAGATGGTGTTGGGTAAAGCTGTAAAATTTTTGGTATGATCCTATGTGGCAACTTGGTTTTTTTGTTGTGGTTTTTGGATGCTTTATTATCTTTATGTAAATATTCTGACTTGAAACATATAACATAGGACATGCTTGCAAGCTAAAAAGAAATTATGCTAAAACATATAACATAGGATGATAGCACCAGAGAGTGCATGCTTACTTTTCAACGTTGAAAATTCAAAAAAAAAAAAAAAAGCGATTATATCAAGTTTAACTTTAAGAGGAAGAAAACTCGCAAATTATGTTTTGTCAGATTTTTTTGTTCCCTAATCATATAATAGAAAAATTGATGTTTGACTTTTTAATCAAATAAAATGTTTATAAATTTAAAGTTACATAATAAAAAGTAATGTATTTATTTTATAATCACTAAATAAATAACGATCAATATTAGAATTTAAATATCCTCAGGTAAAAAAACATGGGCTTGTATGTTTTCAATCTTA
Source organism: Dillenia turbinata (assembly GCA_037126225.1). Lineage (NCBI taxonomy): Eukaryota > Viridiplantae > Streptophyta > Magnoliopsida > Dilleniales > Dilleniaceae > Dillenia > Dillenia turbinata. The sequence continues at coordinate 28,051,080 of JBAMMX010000005.1, forward strand.
TACTATTATAATTAAATGGAATGTCTTATGTTTTAACAAATTAGTGAAAATACAAGGGAAATGCAATTAATTTTTTAGGCGAACTGTTCACTTTGCACGCATCACACACGGTTGCAGTGGTAATGCAATTACTGGATAACCATTTTTCTGATACTTACAATTAGTATAATATTATGAAGCTGTTCTTTTTCCTTCTTTTTATATTAATTTTGTTTAATGTTAAATATAGTAGTTTTTTATTTTATTTTTATACGTAAATTTAAATTTACCTTAATTAATTGGTAGGCGACAAAGATTAGGTCAATCTATTCTTTAAAAGTTAAGATGAATTTTAGCTATTAAGAGTTAATGTTGTCATGTAATGTCTTGTGGATGATCATTGATGAATGACCATTGATGACTTGACTGCCTGACCTGTATGATCATTCCATGCAACATATTTAAGACTTTGTATAACAGCTTCCATGATCTTCTTCTCTGTGAAAGAGTTAAACCAATGCATTAAAACCAAAACCAAAGTAAAGAAGATGAGCCGGTTAAACCAATGCATTAAAACCAAAACTAAAGTAAAGGAGATGAGCCAACATTGTCAAACTGGGAGAAGAATGGATGCCATGAAGCCGAAGCTAAACATCCAAAAAAGTTGCCCACTCTTTTTGTTTAGTACCTCTAGACTTTGTACATTACTCGGTATTTAGAATTTTATCCTGATTAATCTGAGTTGAGCTAACTGAGGTTCCTCTTTAGGGGATAGAGTTCTTTCAACGTAGTCTGTTTCATTAACAGGATTCAAGATTCCCTGAATTTGAACTCGAGATCTTTAATTAAAGGGCCATGTGACCTACTTACCAGACCTTGTGTGACACTTGCTAATGACACAGCTAGTAAGGTAAAAGTTGCCTACTCGAGCATACGAATATATGTTTCTCTGCTCATCCACGAGGTTGGGAAGGTTGTTTTGAGAAATCTCCACCATGTAAGAGGCATACCATATTAGGGAGAGATGCGATGCAAGTTATCATGGTGATAGGCTTTGTCTCAAATGGAATTTCAGTCTTGTCTTCATATTTTAGTGTACCGAAAGATGTGAGCGCCTGAATGAGGAAGGCAAAAAGAGCATGTTGTGGGGTAGACATATGGAAGATTTTAATTCAAACGACGTGTGTGCTACTGCAAAATAGAACATTCTTTTTTTTTTTTTATACAAGGAAATACAATTAAATAGAATCGAATTAAAGAAGAGAGAATGGAAGTGGAGAAATTTTATCACGAACTGTCCCTGAGGGAGAGGGAGAGGGAGAGAACAATATTCTTTTATATTTGTAGAGAGTTGGTTTTAAGTTTGCATACCCTAAACGTTTCTGGATGTTGCCTCTATTGCAGGAAACACGTTGCGATCAATACTAAAATTTATTAGTATAATATCTATTTGGCCTTCTTAATGAAATAGTTTCAAATCTTTCCAAAAATCTTTGTATTTCATATACGAACTTCTACATTTAATATAATATGAAGAATGAACCAATTAGATGAATAGGGAAAAAAAATAATAGGGTCATGCGAACGAATATTTTTTTTTTTAATTTTTATACACATTAATATTGATGAGAATGATGATTGTTAGATCGTAATTCAACAGCTATCGATCAGTTCATTATCATATTTTTTAATAGGAAAACATATCTTATTACTTTTTTTACAATAAAATTTCAATAAATTAGGGAATTAACTATTTTTTATTAAAATATAAAGCAAAATCAGTGAGATTCACTATTGATTTTCTTAAAAAGAAAACTGTTTATTGAAAAAAAAAAAAAAACCTTCTTTAGGAGTAATATTTTGTCCTTCATTTTCTCGGGAGTCTGAATTCTTTCTATAGAAGTAAGGGTGTATTCGAGTCGAATCAATTTTGAGTATCCTTATATTCGAACTCGAACTCGATAAATAATAATAATAGAACTTGAATTCGATTCAATTGTATAATAAAACTATTCAAACTCGACTCAAAAACTTAATTTTTATATAACATATTAGTACATTTTGTTTAATTTATTTTTTAAAATTATAATCATATATAGATATATATATAATATATATTAATGTATAGATATATAATATATATAATATATATTAATGTATATTATTGAATTAATCAACAAGTTTTTAAGTTTTTCGAGTTAAAATTTTATTATTTGAATTCGACTCGAATTCGATCAAAATCGAGTTAAATCGAGCTGTTGATCGAGTAGTTTGAACTTGACTCGATTCGCATAATTGCCCTCCATGAAAGTTAATTTTTGTGAAACAATGAGATGAAAATAACCCCAACCCAAACCAGCCCCTAATTCATGTTATGTTCTACCCACAAAACAAAACTTGCATCCTTCCTATAATATCTCACAACAATGCTACATCCAAATCAAATGGTCTCTGAGCATTTGGAAAATAAACCAGAGAAGAGACACCCAAAGGGCCGGACAATGGTTTGTCCTTTTTCCCCCTTTTTATTGAAAGGTTATTTTACTAATCTTCCCCTATACCGTTACATACAAAATAGTAATAAAATTCTTTTTTTTTTTTTATGAGAAACGACTCCTAACTTCTCAAGGTGGAAATTACGTTTTTGCAAAGTTTAGTTCACACTACTATCAGGTCAGATCCAGGATATGGATCTCTATAAGAACCGGGAACGCGATGCTGAAAGCTCCAAGGAGGAGGATGATCACATCCAAAGAAGCATTAAAAAGGCTAAGGCTAATGGGACATGAATTGACATGCAAATTAAGATCTCTTTCAAGGAGATGTTAGTGGGTCATAGGTCCATGGGAGAGTGTTCAAGGATAATAGAGGAGCTAATTTTCGATGAGGATAAGGACTCAGATGGGGAAGATATGGAGGAACAGTTTACTGGTTCGGGTTATATCCCTAAGATAAAAGTCTCAAATGAAGTCCTAAAAGATCTATGGAAGCCATGGAGGCGATCATTGGTTATTAAACTTCTTGAGAAAGAAATTGACTATCAATTGATGCTAACAAAGGTGAGTAGCATGTGGAGACTAGAGAGCAATTTGGAACTGTTGGATTTGGGCAAGGGTTTCTTCCTTGCGAAATTTTTCAGTAAACAAGATTTTTATCATGTTCTTACAGAAGGCCCGTGGTTGATTCATGACCACTACCTAACTGTAAGGAAATGGAAGCCATGGTTTACCCCGGAGGGAGGCAAAATCCGGACTACAGCAGTTTGGATACGCTTGCCACAATTGCCTATAGAGTTTTTTAATGAAGACATTCTATTCGAAATAGTGAAAGCTATAGGCAAACCAATCAAAATTGACTCAAACACAGCAAATGCATTAAGAGGAAAGTATGCTAGGGTCTGTGTGGAAATTAACCTAGAAAAGACATTAGTCTCTAGAGTCAAAATCAGAAAGAAAATACAGAGGATCGAGTATGAAGGCCTCTACGTTATTTGTTTCGGATGCAGTAAAGTGGGTTACAGGTCAAAAGATTGCAAGGAGACTTTCCTAATGCGGAACACAGTCCATCGGACATGAGTAGTGAAAACAAGTCTAAAGCCCCAGAAACCGGTATCTCCTCTACGACGGAGCATACGGTGGAGAGAGATGAAAGCCTTGGCCGATGGATGGTGGTGTAGAAACGACAGAGATTCAACAAAAATGGCAAGTTCAGTGGAAAGGAAAGGAAAGAAAGCTCATACCATAGTCAATTCACCAATTTGAGCAAAGTTAACGAGACTTCGGGAGATGTGTGCGCTGAACTGACCTAGGATGCTGGAGTTTTGATCCATACGGCTGGACATTTCAAAAACCATCAAAGAAGAAGTATAAAAGTGACCTTGCCAGAGTTGATTTCAGAGGGAAGGGATGGGTTGTCATTGAGAGACAAAAGAGGTAAGGGGCTATGGGTTCAGGGAACTGGCAAGAAAAGGGAAGGAGTATTTATTAGGGAAGCTCAAAGTGGGTCCTCGCATAACGACAGTGTTTTAAAAGAAGGAAGGGGGCAGGAGACTTAAATATGGGCTTCAAATTTCTGGGCCCAAGTGGAAATGAAGATAGGGCCTTTGGGAGTATTGAAAGTAAGTTTGTGTTAAGTGAGGAGAAACAAGCTAGGTTTGGGCCTTTCAAGCAAACCCGTTTCCTCTTAATGAATAGACCAGGGGTGCTCAATCCAGGAGAGCATTTGAAGCCTTTTGGGAGTTTAAACTCAATGGCTAGTGGCAGGGAGGAAGAAGAGGTGGTTATGGACTGTGATGTTAGAAAGGGAGGAGCTAATGACTCAATGGTGAGGGTGTTGAGTGAGGCGAATATGGAGGTCTCTTAGGAGTTTTCTCTGGATTGTTCCTCTTTATTTTTTCTCTATCAATGAATTTAAAACTCATAGTGTGGAATTGCAGAGGGATAAGCAGTTGGAGTTTTAGAAGAGCTTGTAGAGAATTAATTTCCAGAGAGTGTTTGACAGCTATTTGTTGTGTCGAAACCAAAGCTAGGAATGACAATCACCCTAGGTTCACGAAGAAGTATGGTCTGAATGAGGAGTTTATTGTCCCAGCAAAAGGTTTTAAAGGGAGTTTATGGCTTTCTTGGGACACCAATAAGGTAAACTTAGTCATTTTGGCTCACTCTAATCAGTTGATTCATTGCAAGTTAATAGAAGGAGGGAGGAATTAGCATGTTACTTGGGTGTATTGCCAACCCCATTTTAAAGCCAAGGAGGATTGTTGGAGGGATCTGGAGGCAATAGCAGAAAACATGACTAGACCTTGGATAGTGTTGGGGGATTTCAATGAGGTTGCCCAGCCTGATGAGTCCAGTAGTGTGTACGGAGTTTCTTGGAGGAGGTGTCAAAATTTTAAAAAATGCTGGGAGAGGTGTAATTTGTTGGACACCATTCCTGGATGCCCTTTGTTTACCTGGGACAAGAAGTGTCAGGGTAAAGTTATGCTCCAGAAAAGGCTTGATGGGGTGTTATGTAACATAGAAACTAAATTAACCTTTCCGGAAATGAAAGTTCTAAACTTAACAAGAGTGCATGGCGATCACTGCCCTATTAGTTGGAGCTCTAGTCTTACCAACCACCCATGAGAAAGAAAAAGCCTTTTAGATTTGAAGTAACTTGATTGATGCACCACAATTTTAAAGATATGTTTGAAGAAACTTGGAAGGCATCCGAGGGCCCCCTAGAGAATGCAATCAAGGCAACTTCAGAGGAAGTGAAGGTGTGGAATAAAGTTGTTTTTGGGAACATCTTTGTCAGGAAGAGAGTGTTAGAAGCCAGGTTGGGAAGGATCCAAAGATCTCCTAGATACGGGCATTCCTCTGCTCTTCAAAAGCTAGAGCTTAACCTCCTCCGTGATTATCAGAATGTGCTGGAGCAAGAGGAAATCTTCTGATTTCAAAAGTCCAGAGTAAAATGGTTTGTTGAATATAAAAATACCAAGTTCTTTTACACCTCTACCAATTTATGGAGAAGTTTCAATAGAATCGCTTCTTTGAAGATTAATAGGGAATGGTGTGAAGATCAGGAGGTATTGAAAACTTATGCCAGGAACTATTTCAATGAGCTGTTTGCAGGAAAGCATGTTGTTGAACCTAGTAGTAGGTTCATGGCGGGTAGAGCTAAAATCAGTCAAGATGACCAGGAATATCTCTACAGACATTTTGGCGAAGACGAAGTGAGGTTGGCTGTGTTCTCTATGAAAGGTCTTAAAGCTCCAGGTCCTGATGACATTTAACCTATCTTTTATCAGAAGTTTTGGCCTATAGTGAAAGAGAATGTCTGCAATTTTGTCAACAAGGCTTTAAAGGATGGATACTTCTACCAAATTATAGCTAAAGCCTTTATGATCTTGATTCCTAAATCTAATAATCCTGAAGACATCTCTGATTTTAGACCCATTAGCCTTCTTAACACTTTTTATAAGATTCTTAGCAAGTGTTTGGTGTCTAGACTCAGATCATTTCTGCATAATATTATTGGTCCCCACCAGAACAGTTTCTTGCCAGGTAGAGGTACTCTAGACAACATGTGGCCGTTCAGGAAGTGGTCCACTCAATTAGAAAATCCAAGAGCTCAAGACACTCCATGATTCTTAAAATTGACCTCAGGAAAACCTATGATAATGTGAATTAGGAGTACCTAGCCAAAGTCCTGCTAGAAGTCAATGTCCCTAAAATGCTCGTTAAGTTGATCATGTTTTTAGTGTCGAGTGGAGATACTTCTATTATTTGGAATGGAGAGGTGTTGCCGCCTTATATGCCAAGGCAAGATCTTAGACAAAGAGACCCCTTATCCTCTTACCTCTTTATTTTGATTATGGAAAGACTAGCTTGTATGATAGAGGAAAAAGTGAAGAAAGGGGTGTGGAGGGCAGTTAAAGCTAGCAAGAGAGGCCCTTGCATTTCCTACCTTTTCTTTGCAGATGATCTTGTGTTATTCGCGGAAGCAGAGCATCTCAACCTCAACAACATTATGGACTGCTTATATGAGTTCTTTAAGGAAAGTGGTCTTCAAATTAACCCCATGAAGTCCAAGCTTTGGGTCTCCCCTACAGTGTTGAGAAATCTGAAATTATCTTTAGCAACTTTTTGAAAGTTCTCACTCACAGAAGACTTAGGCAATTATTTGGGAATGCCTACTATCCATGGGAGATTGGGCAAGTATTTTTACCATCAAGTAATGGAAAGAGTGCAGAATAAATTGAGTAGTTGGAAAGCTAAAATGCTGAGCACTGTAGGGCGGAGCATCTTGATCCAATCAGTCACAGCAGCCATTCCCCTTTATGTGATGCAATCCTCCTGGTTATCAGAGAGTCCGTGTAAGAAATTGGATAAGTTTAATAGAGATTTCCTTTGGAACAGTAGTGAGGAGAAGAGAAAGGTGCACTTGGTGAAGTGGAAAGAAATGTGTGCTGCAAGGTAGAGGGTGGTCTTGGGATTAGAAGCATAAGAGAATGCAATGTTGCTTTTATGGCCAAGCTCGGGTGAAGAATTTTGAAGAATGATGAGACTCTTTGGTGCAAGATTTTGAGGAGCAAATATCTAAAGGGAAAGGACCTGTTGTCCCACAGGAAAAAAGGTAGTTTTTCTGCTATCTGGAGAGGCATTTGCAGCAGCAGAGATTGCTTAATAAAGGGTCTTAAGTGAAATATTGGGAATGGGAAGTCCATTAGATTCTGGAGTGATAGGTGGATTGGAGAGGAGGAGTTGTCTTCCAAAGCCACTATTCATCAGGAGCTATGTGATTCCAGCATTAAAGTGGGCCACTTCCTTGATGATGAAGGTTGGTGGAAAGTGGAGGAGCTGGCCAAGGTCTTTCCTAGGGGGGTTTTGAAGAAATAAGAGCATTGAACATTCATAGAAGAAGAGACAGAGAGGATTTCAGGGATTGGAAGGAGTGTCCTTCAGGAGATTTCACAGTTGCTTCTGCGTATTGGCTACAGAAGAAGAGTTCTGAGGAGCTGGATAATGGAAGCCAAAATTTAAATTGGTTTTGGAAAAAGAAGTGCCCTGAAAAGATAAAAATGTTCCTATGGTTGGTGGCCAAAGAGAAAGTTCTTTCTCATGCGAAGCTGAAGAGAATGAGAGTTATAGAAGATGGAACCTGCAGTCTCTGCAAGAAGGAAGAAGAGTCCCTTATTCATGTCCTAAGGGATTGTATCTATGCTAGAAATATTTGGGCTCGTGAGTCAAGACATTGCTGAGAATTCTATTTTCTAGAGAGATAATGTGAAAATGTGACTGAAAGAAGGAGTGTCTAATAATCTGAAATTATCAGTGGCAAGGGAGGACTTAACTTTCATGGTTACGTTGTGAGACATTTGGAAATTGAGATGTAATTTTGTCTACAACAAGAAACTTGACCCGCCTCATCTGATTGCGAATAGAGTAAGAAGTATGGTTGAAGTGGGTATAGAGCAGGTTTGCTGCGAGGATAGGAGGTTAAGGGAGTTCAAAGTTTGTTGGAAGTGCCCAGAGGTAGGAGTTATTAAGTTAAATGTCGATGGAGCCACTGACTTCAAGGATGGAAAGGCTAGTGCGAGGGGTGTTTTCAGAAACAGCAAGGGGGAGTGGATTCTTGGTTTCTGGATTAATATAGGAAACACTGATGGTAGCATGGTAGAGCTCTGGGGCTTGAGAGAAGGGCTCAGGCTAGCTAGCAAAAGGAATTTTGGCACTTTGGAGATTGAGAGTGATTCTTTAGGATTGGTTAAGGCTATTAATGAGGGAGTTGGGGCCAACCATCCATGGAAGTACCTGATTGGTGACTGTAGATATCTAATGAAAGAGCTGGGAGTTCATAAAATTAATCATATCTTTAGGGAAGCGAATAGGACTGCCGATAAATTGACGGGGCTTGGGAAATGGGTGGGAGTTGGTTGTCATGAGCTTAGTTCTCCTCCAGGGGCTGTTAAGGAGCTGCTTCACCTGGATGCTAGTGGCACTGCTTGGATTAGAAGAAATGGGTCTCTAGCTTTGCTTGTAAAGCCCCCTTTCAGTTTCGCCTGAGAGTTCTTTTTTGTTCTGTGTTTGGCTTGTTGCCTCTGTTCTCAACCAAAAAATAAAAAAATAAAATAAAATTCCTTTTTTTGAACTTGGTCATGGAGTGGATTCGATCCCATGAATGAGTAGTTGCTTCTATTATTGAAGGAAAATGATGAAAAGCATTTCAAGGGAATAACTTAGGGATAGTTTGGTTAGAATGAAAAGTGAAAGAAAAAAGAGAGGGGAAGTAAAAGTGGAAGGTAATGAGAGATTTCACTTATTTGGTAAAGAAGTAAAAGTGGATGGAGAGTAAAAGTGGATGGAAATGGAAATAAATAAAATTTTTAGACGATATTGCCTTATTTTTTTTAATGTTTATGAAATTGTCTATTTTTTTTACTATTATAATTTTATTTAATGTAAAATAATAAAATTTAATTTCTTTCATCAATTTTATTGGACAAATTGTTTTTTCTAATTTTACTTTTTTTACTCTTTTTATTTTTTTACATTTATATTCTAATTTTATTTAATATAAAATAACAATAAAAAATATAAAATAACAATAAAAATAATTTATAAAAAATAAGAAAAATATATTAAATAACTATTTTTTAGAAAAAATTATATTTTTAGAAAAACATTTTAAATTAAAAAATAAAAAAATCATATAGTAATAAATATTAAAAATATTATTTTATAATGATAGAATAGTAAATTATGTATTATTTATTTCCACTTTTCACTCCAACCAAATACAAAAAAAATACTATTCATATCATTTCCTTCCATCCCTACCAAACAAAAATGAAAAAAATACATTTATTCTATCAAGTGAAGTAAATTTTTCTCTTTTCCTCCCCTTCCTTCTCTCCTTCCATGAACTAAACTTACCCTTAGTGTTCTCAATATAGAGATTTTAGATTTAAACTTATATATAACTAAAAAAAAAAAAAAAAATGATGAGAAGAATACATGAAACCAGCCGACAAAATAAACACCCAGCCTCACATGTTTGGCACGTGTGGTTGGACATAGAGTCAAGTTGGCACGTGTGATTGGACATAGACTTGTAAACGGGCCGGGCCCAGTCCGGTTCAATGCCGGTTCTCGGAATCGCGGGCCGGGCATCACTTTGATTTTTTTTCTATTTACAATGATTTTTATACAAAAAAATTATTATTATTATTATTATTATTCTTCTACTTCTTGTTCATCATCTTCGGAGGCCTTGATGATTCCTTGCATTTTTTTTTCTGCATCCTTAAAAACTTCTAAAGTGTTGTCCGCTAAATTTGTACATTTCTCAGTTAACATTCGACCGCCTACACTAAAAACACTTTTCGATGGTACTATGGACACAAGAGGGGTTAATACATCTTTGGCTACTTGGGCCAAAATTGGATAATACAATACATTATTTCTCCACCAACCTAATATATCATATAAATCTGTATCATCAAAACCTTCTAATTTAGGTGTTTGTTTATATAAAAGTAATTCATTAAATGATGATGAAGAAATTTTTTATTTTTTTCCTAACATATATAAGAGATTAAATGAAAATGAAGATGATTGAGTGCTACTACTACTACTACCACCTATATTATTAATATTTAAATTATTATTTTCCTTTTCATATAGTTCAAATATTACTCGTAAAGTATGAGATATTTGTTGTTTTAAAAAATGTGGGTTAATAGATATTTCTGATAGAAAAGTTCCTTAACACATGGATCTAATGCACTTGCAACTAAATATAAAATTGGAATTTTTTTGTAATATTTTAAAATTTTTGTTTTCATAAAAAGAACAATTTTACCAAATTTTTCTTTATTTTCAAATTGATTAAATATATAAATAATTTTACAAAGATTTGGTAACATTAAATGAGTAGTTTGATAGTAACATCTGGAAAATATGTTTGTACATAAATAAAAAATTTTCAATAATTTAGTAAATATAAATACAAAATCGAAAGCGATATTATCAATAAAACCATATTCGTAATTAAAATATACAAATTAAATTAAAATATTATGAAAAAGAAGTACACCTTATAACATGTCATATGTTGAATTCCACCTAGTGTCATATTTCATTTTAAATTTTTTATATTTTTTATTATGTAACATACATAATTGTCTCATTTCTTGAGTTTTTGCAGAAGAATTTCTTATTTGATAAATTAAATCACGAATAAGTTTTAAAAATAGTTCTCTCATTGCTAAACCATCCTTAACATATAAATTAATTATATGGCATGCACATCTAATATGAAAAAAAGTTTCATTTAAAATTATTTTTAAAGAATTTTTTAAACTATTAATTGCAGTAGTATTAGCCGAAATATTATCAAATGAAATAGGAAAAATTCTATCACTTATTCTATAATCATAAACAACATTTGAAATTATTCTAGCTATATGTGTACCGGAATGTGAAAATTCCCAACGTTGAAAAGTTAAAATCTTTTTCTCTAAAAACCATGAATTATCTATCCAATGACATGTTACTACAATAAAATATTTTTTTTTACACTTACTTTTCCAACTATCCGAAGTTAATGAAAATTTATATTGACTATTCATAAATTGTGTAATTATACCATTTTTTAATTCTTGATATCTATCTAATGATCTCTTCCTACCAGATGCTCTACTACTTTTTTTATAACTAGGTTGTGAATATTTTTGTACATATTTTTTTAAGTACGGGACATGCAACTATGCTAAGTGGTAATTCTTTTCTTGCTAATGATTCTATTTGTCCTGTTTTTTCTTTATCCGAATTATTTTTAAATGTACCAGTTATATTACCTCATCATGTAGCAATTTATGTTTGTTTTGTTTGTGGTAATTTATCTGGATGATTATTAACTAAGTGTCTCCTAAGTGTGCCTACCCTCAACCCCCTCAAAAATTAATATTTTTAATGACAAATTTTACAAATTATTTTTTGTTCATCAATTTTTTTTTAAAAAAAATTCTATATATTAATATCATCTTTTTTAGTGCGTCTTGTGTTAGATTCTGTGTTACTAGGTTCAGTTTCTTTCAAAAGAGCTTCAATATCTATATTATCGGAAATTTCATCTTGTAAAAAAAATGGAGGAAGAGGAGATTGTTGAGAAGATTGTGAAGAGTATATTCCGGCCATTTTTTTTAAAAAATAAGATTAAAATTTTAAAATAAAATATACGATTAAATTTTTAAAAGGAAATTTAAAATAAATTTAAAATTTGAGATTTAATTTTTTTTAAAAAAATTAAGATTTATTTTTTTAAAAAAAATAAAGTAATGCAAATGCAAGAAAATAAAGATGTAAAAAAAATTAAATATACCGACTTGACGGATATAACGGTTGTTTTTCGCAAAATCTTAAATTTGAGCTCCCAACCTTGAAATCTTGCTAAATCTTGATGAATGTTGAAAGTCGTGGAAAATTTGTAATCCTCCCTTAGGTTCCGTCCAGACCGTTCTGTAGCAAAAGTATCAGGAAAGTTCCTAGGTAAAGGTAGAGTTCATCTGTCCTCGCTTAAGTAACTCTTTCTTTCGACAATTAGTTGCCACCAGATAGAATTTTTCAAGATATGCTATGTCGTTGCATACTAGTAATTGTATTTTACAAAAGTTTAGAATACAAATTTGAAAATGTGTTTAATGGAAATGTATTTAATGAATAAAATGGTAGAAATATAGATAATGGTGGAAATGTAGATAATAGTGGAAATGATAATGGAAATTGGAAATGGTAATGGAAATGATGTAGAAATTGTTGTAGAAAATAGTGGAAATGATATAGAAAATGGTAATGAAAATTGTGTAGAGAATTGTAGAAAACGATGGAAATTGAGAGAATGTAGTAATATTGAAAGAATGTAGATGTGAGAGAGAGAGAGAGAGATTTTGTTGTGGAGATTTTGGAAATGAGGTGATAGGTATTTATAGAAAAATTTTTTGACTTCATGGACCAAAATAACCTCAAAATTAACCGTTTTATAGTTGTTGGGAGGGGTAAAATTGAAAAAAATTCAAAAAAAAATAGACTAGTCATTGGAACCGATGGGCCTGGTTCCGTGCCCGGGCGATTCCCGATTCAAAAAAGAGTTGAATCGGACCAGCCTGCTACAGTACCCGGGCCGATCCAGTTCGGGTTACTGTTCATCCCGGTCTAGTTCATGAACCGGGCTTTCCTGGGCCGACTAGGCTGATTTTCAGGCCCAAATCGGTCCGGTGACATGTCTAGTTGAATATAGTGTCAAGTGTGGCACGAAGTTTCCTATCTATTAATTTTTTTTTTTAATATTATCATATGAATTCGGATCACTAAATTAAAAGAAAAAATTATAATCACTAAATTATTTTCCTAGAAACCTTTCTATTAAAAATCTTCAAACTCTTCCTAAAACAACGGAAAAAATAATAGATTAATTTATTAATATATTATTTATTTTTAGTCTCGTTAAATAATAATTTGATAAAGTTTTATAAATCTTTATACTTCAAATAAAAATGTTTTAGTTTTACTAAATAATATACAAGTAGAAGGAGAAAAAATATGGCATGACCAATAAAAATAAAGAAATTTAGTTTTAAAATCTGTTTGGCTTATTTATTAATTTTAAATCAGTTTTAATTTGAAAAAAAAAAAGTCAAATGTGTATAACAATATCTTAAATTTTTTATTATTTTTTAATTTTTTTCAATTGCGTTATATATAGTTAAAGTTAATTACAAATTTACTCTTTTTTATCTCAAAATACATTAATTTTAAATTTTTTTTATAAAATATCAAATTTGATTTTTCTCTCTCTAATCCAACCATGTTAATTTTCTTTTTCTAAAAATCTAAATCCAATTTTTCTTTCATAATCAATTTAATATACAATTTTCTTTCTAAATATATTATTTTTAATTTTTCTCTTATTAAAAATAAAATTTAATTTTTTTACTTTCTAATTGAAAGTATAAATATCGGTCACAGTTCCGTCTTCTTTGATGGCTGATTAAAGTACAAAAAAAAAAAAAAAAAAAAAAAAAAAAAAGAGAGAGAGAGCGAGAGAGAGAGGGAGGGGGGGAGTGGGGGAATTACTAAAATAATGAAATGGATCTTACACACGTGCATGCTTAACTCTCCCCTTAATTAAGAAAGGGAAGTCACGTGCCTTACGTAATCGAAGTTTATCTGGTTTATTAGAGCTATGGCATTTATGATTTGCATGTACGATCTCAGCTCAAAAGGCAAAAGCAAAGACCTATTTTATATTTTTCTCAGAATTTTAATTTTAAAATCTTTTAATATTATTTTAATTATATTTATTAACGAAACTAGCCGAGCCCATTTCAAGTCTCTTTCTTTTTTTTTCTTTTTTTCTTTTTTTTTTTTTTTTTCTATTCTTTACAACAAAATATGTAAATAAGTGATCATGGGTTATGATATAAATAGTTATTCAAATAATTTTAAACTTTGAAGCAATAAATACATATACTCCCACTAGGCCTATGCACCTGAACATAAAAATAAATAAAATAATATTTTCAAATTTACTTATATATAAGTTCTGGCTGAAATCTTAAAGCATATAAAAGTGAGTTTACATTTTCAATGTTTTAAAAAATTTAAAATACATTTAATAGTTTCAAGTTAAAAATAAAAGAGATCGAGTATCACAGTTATTCATATCAATTTAGTCAGTTTTTTAAATATTCATTAAAAAAAAACATTCATGCTCAAACCCAACCGTTCTCATTGATATTCCATTTCTTATAAAAGAGAAGGACAATGGTAATAGCATCAGCACCTGATTAATTTGAAATTCTAGCAAAAACAATTTTTTCGACTTCTATTCTTTTAATTTCTAAAAAAAAAAAAAGGGAAAATCCGGCGGTATTATTAGATCCTATGGGTCGGAATATATTACAAATATTTAATGTTAACTAAATTAATACATCAAAATCTTTTGAAGTTTCAAAAAAAAAAATTGTTGTTTAAATCGTACTAGGATTTCTTAATTTGTTTAAAATGTTGGTTAAATGAAGAACTAGCTTCAAATATATTCATTTAAGAGACCCCTCTTAATTTTTTTTTTTTTCTTTTTGATATATGGGTGTAAAGACCCTAACCTTAAAGAAAGTTAAGTCTCAAATATCATTTAACAAAACCCTACAGACCTCATTAGGAGGGGACAACAAATCATAGACACAAATCATCAAATGCCAATGTCTGCACATCTATTATCTTCACGTGGGATAAAAGACACCGATTAAACTGTTGTCTTCTACTTTAATCGTTGACATACTGCTATAATATGATAGGCAAGATGTTGTGGCTCAACTCCGAATGTGAGTAGCATTACTAGCTCATTTGAATCAAGCTCCACAATTGCCGAGGAGAGATTACACCTAACTAGTAAATGCATACTTTCTCGAACACCCCATAACTCATACATAATTGGATCTGTGTTCTCCAAATTTTCAAATAATCCTCTGATTTATGGTCTAACCTTATCTCTAATTAGCCTACCTATCTTTATTGAATTTGTATTTCTATGTACTGAACCATTTGTATTCATTTTATAGGAACCCGTAGGAGGAGGGTACCAAGTAATCCAGCATCCCAAATAAGGGAGTTGGAGTGATTCCCTCGAAAAGACGATCCACCTGTTACGGGTATAACTCGTAGCCTTAATCATCACACCTTTTGGGGAGAATGTTTTGCCCACAAACACCACTAGGCAATGTACCTTCCATATGATCTAATTGGAATAAACAAAAATTAGAGGCCAAGGACGAACCCTAAATAAAGCATGAGATTTATAATTTTGGACAAGCCAAACTCTATCCGACAATTGAGATAACACTAATCTCAATAGAAAGGAGGACTTGAGGGTTTGGTTTCATACCTGTCGGACTATCGAATAATCTTGGAATAAGTATGAAGTAGTTTCCTTAATTTACAAATTATGTAAAAATAAGTTGGTAGTTCTTAGTTTCACCTATCATAGATTTTAATGCATTAATTATCGTGTGCTTATCAAGAGTTTGTACTTATGCTAATAATTATATTTAAATTTTGTGCTCGAAATAAGGATGGAATGACAAAAATATTCAATTAAGGAATTTTCTTTTTTTTGGGACAAGCGGAGAGAACCTAAAATCTAAAAAAAAAGTCATATTTCTAATATCAAACATCAAGAATGGTACACTTCACAGGGAGGGAAATAGAACTCATAAAATTCCGAAAAGAAAAAAAAAATGACGATCTTAATTTGGTAAAACATAAGTACAAACAATACTCTTCATGGAAAACAAAAATACTTTATGAATCAAGTTGCTTACATTTGCAAAGAGTATGAAAACCTAGATGTAAGGGATCCATCTCGGAGAAGAGGGCCGACACGAGCTCGACAGAATCGATCTCAAACATCATCGGGAAAATCTTTACACGAAGCAGAAGAAGAGGCCACCATCAAACTCCACATAGCTTCGTAGTAAAGAGATTTGTCACGCTCCA
Source organism: Dillenia turbinata (assembly GCA_037126225.1). Lineage (NCBI taxonomy): Eukaryota > Viridiplantae > Streptophyta > Magnoliopsida > Dilleniales > Dilleniaceae > Dillenia > Dillenia turbinata. The sequence continues at coordinate 28,067,096 of JBAMMX010000005.1, forward strand.
AATTCATCGTGAAATCATCTACTCAGAAATCAAATTCATCACGTAAGAGAGTTCTGAAACCAGTCACACCGGAATGGATTCTCGAGGACCCATCCGTGTTCACGACAATGCCGGATCGTGGTTTACGCATATGTTCAACATTTAATTTCATTCATTCATAGCATCCACTTGGGTATTTTGGTAAACAAGTTGGTCTTTGTCGGGGCCTCGCTGTCACTGCATCGTTGTTTTTTTGCCTTAATCAGCGAGACAAATGAAGGGAATGTCAGGGACGGAAGGTATCTTTTTGTGCAACACATGATAAGTAGACAATGTAGATTAAAATAAAATTTTTTATTTTAATTTTCCATTAACACTCCAAAACATTATAATTTGGAAATTTAATTTTAATTAATGGGTATAATTATTTTCAAGTCCGTCCATATGCATTTTTACCCTGATTATATTTTGATTTTACGAATCAAATCCCAGAGATTAAATTGAAATTTGACCCATATTTTAGATATTAAAATTTAATATATAGTTCAAACCCCGACCATGTAATTTGACCCCTTTCAATAATTTATCTATCCTAAATTACCGAATTACCCCTCGTGTGGGGTAAATGCTCTCTCTCTTTTCCAAAAATTAAAATTTCAAGGAATAAAAAAAAAATCCAGAAAAATGGGTAAAGGCATGATACGGATTCTATCATAAAAATGCACTTCATTAATGTAATCTAGTCAAATAATCTTCCTAATTTTGTTTTTAACAATTTATTAACATGATCTTTACAAAAAAAAATAAAAAAATAGACAGATACATGTGATTTGGATTATAATTTTTATAATATATTATTTTATTTGTTTTAAATATTATAAAATATTTGAATTCCACCAAAGTATTGATTTATTAATTACTATAAAAATTAAAAAATATATATATATTGATTCAATTCATTCAGATGCATAAAATGTTAATTAGTCAAAAATTTATAATTTTATTAAGATAAAATTTTTAAGAAAATGAATTTATAATATTTAGATAAACATTTGTGATCGCTGAGCAAATAGATAAATGATCATTAATTTATTTAGCTTAAGAATTAAGTTAATATCCTTTTTTGTGCAAAAAAAAAAACTAATAAAAAAATAAATTAAATAAAATCCGAATCTAGAAGACAGCTACGGACCGCAAAACCAGCGGCAAGCAACAAGGGTATCGAAAATTTGACAACTTACGATAGAAAAGGGTAAAATGGTCAATTAGATTAACCAAATTTGGTGTAAGAAAGGCTAAGGTGATAGAATGAGAACTACGATTGCGACAAAAATAGTTTTAAGAAATATTATATATAAAGGCTCACCCCCCTACCCTTTTTTTTCTACAGTAAGTTTTCACAGAGAGAGAGAGAGAGAGAACACTCAACAGCAGCGCATACGTACAGTTCATAGTCTTCTATTTTTGTCTCTCTTGCTCTCCAAAATTTGAACCTCTTAAACCCTCCAAAACCCTAAGATTGATCAAAAGCTCTTAAACGTGTAGACTGAAATCTCAATTTGATCCCGAATTCGTCGAATTCGAGGACAGAAAATCAGGAATTTGTGCTTTTTTTTTTTTTGAATATTTTCAACTTAATGTCGGGTAATAGAGGTTTTGGTATGCGCCCCAATGGCGGAAACAGACATCAAGGGAAGCGACGAGACAATTACAATTATCGACCTGAACAACAGTGTCCTCCTCCTCCTCCTCAATCTCGTCAAGATAATCAATTTCACCAACATTTTCAGCAACTCCAAAATGATCAATTTCAGCAGTTTCAGAGGCCAGTGAGGCCTGCTCCGACCGCACAACCTGTGGTGCAGAATCTAGCGGAGTCGAAGAGTTCGACATTGTTGAGCAGCCTTGATCGTGTAATGCAATCGGTCACTCCAGTTGTTCCTGCTCTTTTACCTGAGGTACTCTATGCTTGAACATGAGGTCTTTATTGGTTATCTTTTTTAGTTATTTATTGGTATTTGGACTTTGCTTTATTTGCATTTTGTTTAACTTTGAATTTATGTATCTAGTGAAGTCACTTCGAGTAGTGGCGAATGGAGAAATGGGTATTTTTAAGGCGTAATTCTTTCCTTTTTTTTTTGAACTTCTTGAGGCCCTCAATAAAAATAAGGTTTTGGGGGGGTTTACCCATATATATATTTTTTGTGTTGATTGAAATTAGATTTTTTTTTGGTGTTTTGTTAATTTTGAAATTATTTAAGGAAGCTTGACTGAGCAAAGAAGCCAAGGAACGAAGCTGCTTCTTTAATAACCCCGTTGAATAGGAGGGCTTAGTCATGGCTTCAAACATAGGTGGTATAGCAGATATATATATAGCAGATTTCAATTAATTTGCGATTTAATTGGGTTAATTTTACTCGGAAGTATTTTGTTGATAGAAATTTAATACTTGTTCGCTGGCATTTTGTTACCTTTAAAGTTTAAACTTAATTACTACCGTTGCGATGGATAGAGTTGGAAAGAAAAAAGGAATATATATGGCTACCCCAACTATTTTCGTGACTTGAGGCTTAGTTGAGTTGAGTTTATTGCCTTTTTTATGTGTGATTATGCAGGGAGGTGCCGAAGGGAAACAAAAAGAAGGTGATATGAGTGGTGCTTATTTTACCCTTGGGGATCTTTGGGAGTCATTTGAAGAGTGGAGTTTTTATGGAGCTGGGGTGCCATTGGCGTTGAGAGAGGGTGATCCTGAAGTTACTCAATACTATGTTCCCTTTCTCTCGGGTATTCAATTGTACATCGACCCATCAAAGTCCTCATCAGGGCTGAGGTTAGCCATTTTTGTATTTTATTCGATTGATTTTGAATTTATAGTTTTTTTTCCTTGCTTAAGTATATTTAGTATAATGTTAGCTACTTTTTGCTGTTGTTCATTCATGTGTTACAGACGTGCTTATATGTATCATCTTTTATCAAAGTTTATATACAATACCGTGTTATTGACTAGTTTGGTGAATAATTGGTCTATTCATTGCGTCCCATTTTATAGCCTGCATTTAATCGAGACTAACTATAGTGAAGTGCTGATTTGCTCCCCTATCCTAAATTCTTAAGGCTGGCTATGCAATAGTAATTGTAATTCAGTGGTACGGAGTCCTAAATTTTATTGATTTGGACAGGAAAAGAAGAGGAATTTAAATTTATTAAATTTGTTTTGTTGTCAAGTATAAAAATTGATTGCGCAAGCACACAAGCATATCCTATTTGTATAGGCAAACAATTATTCTTAAAATTCTATTTTTATATCGTATTTTAATATGAAACTGTACATATATTTAAAATAAATGCACATATATTTAAAATCAAATGAATAATTAAAAAGACATATATTATAGGTTAAGAAGGTGTTAGCCTAGTGGTAAGAAAATGGCTAAATTGTCCGTAAGTTCTAGCGATCGAATCCTTATGGACAATCCAGCCATTTTCTTACCGCCAGGCTAATTCCTTCTTAACCTATAATTTGTCATTTTTTTTCTATTATTCGATTTTAAATATATGTGCATTTATTTTTATAGTAGATAGCCTGTGATCTTTGTGAATCTGCCATGAGATTCAAACTTTAGTTATGCATTGCCTTTTTTTTTTGGTGTTAACTTATTTGACTATATTTAATACTTCCAATATAATATTATTTTTCATTCAAACGGGGCGGGGGACCAATTTTATAATCAATTTGCATTTGCTTGAGGGCATTAATTTGTTGGTGAAACTAAGATAAAATCGTTCGAGCTGTAAAATACTAGAGGGCAAGTCTTGTTTGTCAAGGCTCTTTTATGCAAATTGATGTTAGATGCTGTTGTTGGAGGGAAGAAGCCATTTACTCTGTTTATGACAATGCATAATCAAAATGTAAACCACCAGTCCTGGTTTTTGTTGAGTGTGTTGGAGAACTTAGGAAACTTCATATTAAGCTTAAAGCCTGTAATAGGGGGTTACCAGGAGATAGTTTTTATCTGAGTTCTTTCTGTTTCATTTTCTTTTTGGCTACGCTATTTCTTGTTCGTTGTTCATGCCTTGTTTGAGGGGGTGGGCTTGAAAAGCTAGAGAATGTTATCATTGGTGCCTTCTAAAATTTATAGGTTCATTATTTGTGTGAGTTATCATTCATTTCCAATAACTCGTCACTGTTTTCATGAAATTCACATGATTAAATCTTGAAGTGCCTTTTTTCATCTCCACAATCCTTGTAAATTTAATGGTGAGTCCATGTATTATTTTGCCATTAACACGGAGGTAATTTACTTATGTCTTGCTTTAGCTTTTCGATGTTGTCTTCTATTGAGCACTTATACCTTTATTCCACTGATACATTTAGAAATAAGCACTGTCATTGTCAGCTAAATCTTTGGATGGCATGATTCAACACTGTCACTGTAATAGTGTAAAATTTTTTCTCAACTTTGTCGTGACAATATGCAGTTTTAGTTTCTTGTCATGTCTCATGTCTTGTATTTGCCTCTGTATAGTCCGTGCTTCATAGACCCATACAAAGTCTGTTTTATATGCACTTTTGTGCATAATCTAGACGATGACTTCTATGGTCTTTATTTCTTTTTGAAACCCTAAGCAGTCTAGACTGGAAGTTTGCCTTACTATAATTTGTATGGTATGACGGCTGTTATAAAGAGTAAATTTGGAATCCCTTCCTGTGCTATCATTTCAATCTTGTAGGTAAAGACTGTCTGATTGATTTATCATTTTTAGATTCCAATCTTTAAATCAAAAAAATTTATATTCCTACCTACCAGCTAAAATGAAGATAACTTGTAATATCTCCTAGAAGAGCCATGCAGATGTGGGTAACAAGGCCACCAAATTTGTTACCAGATCCGTTCCCATGAAATTTAGAAGAATCTATTGAATGGAAAAGGCAATTTAGCCTTGAATCATAATTATCTGTAATTTACCAATGCTTAGTTGGTCCAGTCACTGGACATTGACTCTCCTTAAACAAGATGTCGGGTTCAAGTCTTGTGTATAGAGAAAACAGGTGCGGAGAGAGTTTTGTCCCTTAAGGGTCCAACCTAACTCGAACCGGATTTAGTTAGGCCCAACTTGGTTATTAGATACAGGTATTTTATACGATATAAATATATATATATCTGTAATTTGTTAGCCCCTAATTTTGAGTTTGTCTAATTGTGATGATTATATCCTTCACTGAAGCTGCAGGAGAAGATTGCATATTTATTTTTTTGTTTAAGCTTGTAGTTCTGTACACAGGAACACACTATGCAAAGTATTATTATTATTATATATATATATAGGGCTCACCCGTTGCACAAAGTGCTATGCGACTTAGTGCGAGGGTAGATTTTGTTTTGCCCCCTATAAAGAATATGTAAAGTATTAGGGTAGATTTTACACACTATGTAAAGTATAAGATAGAGAATATGTAACTATCATCAATGTGGAGTCCTTTGTTGGCTGATGTAGATTTTGCCCTAGTAGTTGCATGCATGCAATTGCAAACTATATGTTTTTTTTTTTTTGGTAATTTCAAGTTAAATGTTTTAGGAAATCTCATGAGGAGAATGGTGTAGAATCTTCAAGAGCAACTGGCAGTGCGGAGAGCAGTGGTTGTGAAGCTGATAGGCAACTGCAAGGTGTTGCAGGTGGGGCATGGAGTACTCTGTTGAACTTGAATACCCAGATGAACAGACTCTCACTGAGAAATGAAGCTGAGAAATCTGATTCCCCAGGGATGCTCATATTTGAGTACCTGGAAAGAGAATTACCTTGGTCACGACGACCTCTATCTGACAAGGCAAGTTTTCACTAGCTTGACATATTGAAGGTAGAGCTCAATGATGTATATTTCCTTACAAGGCATTTGTATCTTCTACTCCCAATCCCCAACAGGTTTCAACTCTTGCATCTCAAGTTCCAGAGCTTAATACATACAAGAGCTCTGATCTACTGCCTGCAAGTTGGCTTTGTGTTGCATGGTATGGTTTTCATTTATGCAGCAAACATCCTTGAATAAATATAAGAATCAGGCTTTATATCTCTATTGAGAAATTGCAGTATTGATATTGGGACTGGGTTGCAGGTATCCAATATATAGAATACCTCTGGGCCAAATGCTAAAGAATCTGGAGGCTTCTTTTTTGACTTTCCATTACTTATCAACACAGTCCAAAAGTACTCTTTCTCTCTCTCTCTCTTGCTTGCTTGGATGTTCTATTTTCTCAATGCATATCCTGTGATCCTTCTTAGGTATTCATCATCCAAAACTTCATCCTTTGAGTTCAAATGGGTGGAAGGTCCAGGCTGCCAATACCGAGTCACCTAAAATTTCACTACCTGTATTTGGGCTTGCATCTTATAAGTTCATGGGCTCCATTTTGACTCCAACCAGACCACAAGATCGCCAGCAAGAAATCTCTCTTTTGCAAGCTGCCGAAAATTTTCTCAATTCTATAGGGGTTGAACTTAATGATTTCAAATTCTTTGCTTCACATTACCCATACTGGTGGAGAAGCTGAAGGTGGCATGATTTCTTTCAATTGCAAAAGTTCCTTTCCTAAATGAGCAAGAATTACTCAAGGGTTAATTTTGTGGTGAACAGTAGCAAATCACAGATGGTTTTAGGTGAAATTACTCACTTCTCCTACTTAAAGACCAGTTAGATCATGTGCAGTAGTTTTGCAGCCTCTAAATGCTTCTAATTATTAGGTTTTTCTCTAGAAGCAGCAGTATCCACAAGGGAAAGTGGTATTTTTCAGGCTTGGCTTGCAAAAGGATTTTGGTTATGCAACTGCTCCTGATAATCGTAGTTGGCAATGAGCTTTTGAGTTGGGTCTCAGTACTGCCATCAGTAACCAATGGCTGCAACCAGCACAGAAGAATCATTTTTGCCTTGCCTATTTTGGCTGCAATTTGAAAGAAAATCAGTTGATAAGATTTAGACTATGATGATAGTCAATTGTTATATTATGTTGTCCATTAGCGTTGAGAGGTTACAACAACTTTACCTGATGATGTTGAAATACTGGGGAAAAAAGAACTCATTCCCTTTTCACCTTATTTATACACCAATACCATCAGATTTTACATTAAGAAAATTTTCTTTATAAGCATTTTCTGTCTTATGGATTTGGCACGAATGCTTGATATCCAGGTTGCACCATAGCTGCAACCTTGGGAGTCTATTTTCAGCACTCTCGAGCTTAAAAAAGCAGGTGCTGCAGAATGTTGTAGCTCGCAGATTTGCTGGTTCGAATTGTCATTTAATGTTGCTCCTTATGGTTTTTGGTATCAATGTTTCGTCCTTGAATTAAGGCTTAAAGATTTGCAGGCCGGCCATTTTGTGGAATTTGATCTCTGAATTCTACAGATTGAGACTTTATTTTGAGACCTTTTCTATTGTAGGACTCTGAGATTAACGGTCTTCCCAGATGATTACTTCTCTCTTGGAAGATGAAGGCACGGTTATCATGGTTCCACCAAGTAGCAAAACCATTGTACCAATGCCTAGTTAGTCTAACGGTTGAGCACCGATATTCCTTAAGCAAGATGTTGAGTTCATGTCTTGTGAGTGAAAAAAACAGATATCAATAGAGTTTTTCTCTTTTAATATCTAATTTAAATTGAATCAGATTTAATCAGGTTAATATAGGTATTGGATATGATGTTTATAGAGAGAAAAAATCACAGCCATTATTTATTTATTTATTTTGATACATACATTGAGACTCAAAATCGAACATTTTTTACGATGGCGATGGGGAGGGGGAGCTATCACTTAAACTAAAGTTTATGGGCAATCACAGCCATTATTCATCAGCTGTAAGCCGTCATTGGTTAAAGTGGTCTTTATTCATTGGGCCAAGCGCATTAGGTATAGAAGATGGGAATATAATATATGGGCCTGCACTGGGCTTTTAATCCCACAAACAAACCAAATCCTCCATTCCCTATAAGCCTCTACGAGGATAGGGCATTGCGGTGGTTGTCCTGGAAAACCTTATTCCTCATCCTCAGGTAGAAACCTCAAAACTCCACACCACAACATGAGTTGTGCTGCTCCCAATCAAACCACAAAAAGGTGAGAATTTTTAAATATTTTGAATACTTTACAATTCACTGTTTGTGAGTTGAGTTAAACGTCTTCTCCTATTAACACATGTTTCTCTCTAACTATAGGAGGTGATACAATCAGTTATCACTGGTTTTTCTTTCTGGGTATTTCTTGAAAGTGTTTATTAATGGCCTCTTTATAATTTATTTACTTGTGTTCGCTTGATTTCTTTTGGGTTTTCTCGATTACCTTCTTTTTTGATGAATTTCCACCCGCGGGGGGGGGGGGGGGTTGCAGAAACACCATTGCATGAGAATATACTAATATAACCGGTCTACATCTACGAATGCAAAAAGTTGAATTTGTCCCTGCTTAATCAAATTTTAGCGTGCTGTCTTCCAATAATGAGAGAGAAAATTTTAAAATAGCGCTCTCTCTCTCTCTCTCTCTCTCTATCTCTCGCCTCCTTCTGGGAATTCGTTTTTATTATTTTTTAAGAAATTGAAGTTACAAAGGAGAAGAGGGATGCTAATGAGACCCATCCACAACGTTTGGTACCGAAGGTGCTTTAGCGTTGGGTGTCTTCCTTTTTTCCTTCTTTTTTTTCCCCTCTCTTCTCTTCCCCTTCCGATTAGCGTTGTTTAATTGCTGTCTATGAATTTTGTTTTCTCCACTTTGTTTGGGATTAGATGTTGACAATGACCCTGAAACTGGATTTGATGTTTTGTGCTCTCTTTCTGAGTTTATAACGCAACTAAATACATGCTTCAGAAGCTTGGCGTTTGAGAGATATAGAACTAGGTCATTGTAGGTGTAATCAAGGCCAAAGCCAGAAATTCGTACCGGGGAGAAGTACAACAACGACTTAGTGGTATAATTTCTGGAGGGGGTTTATAATTTTCAGGGTAAACAACTTGGAGTAATAATTTTTTAAATTAAATATATAATTTTTATTATAAATTTAGCCTCCCCTTCTCACCAGCCACATGTATGTTTGTCTTAGTTTGATTATGTTCCAATCTATGGCCCAAGAAATTAAAAAAAAAAAAAAAAAATGATAGTTATTTGTCATGAACACATGACAGTGGGTGTGGTGTTTTGGTATTAAGTTGGGTCTTGGGAATCCAAAATTAGGAGTATGAATAGTATGTTTGATCAGATAATCAGTCTAATTTGCAGTAGAATGATCTCTATATCTTCGGCTTTCTTAAACTATGAAGTATGTAACTGGGAAGTAGGAAGTGATAACCTTCAGAAAGAAATTAGAAAATTCCTGAGAAAATTTTATGTGTGACCTTAATCTGAAAATTTGGCGGAACACTTACACATGCGGTGTGGAAATAAAAATTTTTCACAGTGCCACAGAACAACTAAGAACAAGATGTATTGAGAAGGAAATTTTTTTTTTAAAGGCTCTGAGAACAAGATGTATTGAGCATTATTCCCTTGCAGAGAATTATTTTTCCTGATTCAAATTCATGATGCCTTGCTTGAATTCTAGCCATACAGAACAACTGAATGCTGTAATTGTGAACCATCTTCTACCAGTTGTTTGGCATTGTTTTCTCAATGTGCATCAATTTATAGCCCACGAACTGCATACCCTTGATTTGCGCTGCCTGAGCAGAAAGACTAGCTCATCTTGCATGTAGAAATTTTGCTATGGTAATCTTCTATGCTTCTATTTATATCATTCTCTTGTTTACAAGGATGGGTATTCGAGCACACAACAATAATGATCGTCTCAGAACAATATGGACACCAGAAATGGATCATTATTTCATTGACCTCATGTTGGACCAAGTAGGCAAAGGTAATAGGATTGATGATCATTTGTTCAGCAAACGAGCATGGAAGCACATGACATCGTTGTTTAATGCAAAATTCAACTTCCAATATGAAAAAGACATTCTTAAGAATCGGCATAAAACTTTGAGGAATCTGTATAAGGCTGTGAAAAATCTTCTTGATCATGAAGGCTTTAGCTGGGATGGAACAAGACAGATGGTGACGGCTGAAAATAGAGTCTGGGATGATTATATTAAGGTACTATGATGAACAAACTAGAGCCGATGCTTTGTGAAGTTTTAATGCCTTAATAGTTTCTTTGCCGTACAGGTACATCCAGATGCACGGTCATACAGAATAAAAACCATCCCATATTTTAGTGATCTGTGCATCATATACAGAAATTCACTGACTGCAGGGAAAGTTAACAACTCCAGCCACGATGCTGCGCTTGTGAATGGCATGCCAGGATTGGAGACTGGTGATGATGATGAACACCCAGTTGAAAATGTACTTGGCACCTTACAAGTTTCGACTTTGAACCAAACACTCCCAGATTCTCATGAAGCAAGTATTGGTGATGAAGCTGCTGAGGTTCTCCCTGAGATTATGATTGACGAGGATTACAGCATCTCTGTGTCTAAAGAGATCATGACTGACACACCTGAGACTGTAGAGGAGGATAACAGCATCTCTGTGACTAAAGAGCTCATTGACACACCTGAGGCTGTAAAGGTCATTGCCAGCCCTGCCACTCGTACAAGGACTTATTGGCAGCCACCAATGGACCGCTATTTCATTGACCTTATGTTAGAGCAAGTGCAGAAGGGTAACCAGATTGATGGCCTATTCTGCAAACAAGCATGGGTTGAGATGATTGCATTGTTTAATGCTAAGTTCGGGTTCAACTATGATGTTGATATTTTGAAAAATCGATTCAAAACTTTGAGAAAGCAGTATAATGTTATAAGGGGTCTTCTTGAATTGAATGGCTTTCTGTGGGATGGCACCCGCCAAATGGTTACTGCTGATGACTTTGTTTGGCAAGATTACTTGAAGGTATGAAGACATTCGTCTTTTGATCATGCTTGCAGAAAGAAGGCTTTCTAAAGCTATTGTGTAGCATTTATAATGTTAGCTTAGTATTTGATTGAATTCATATATGCGGCCTTTTTATAATTTTTAAAGGTAAACTTTTCTATTCTTGTGGTCATGACACGGTATGAATTGTTCTGAAAATACAGAAAGCATATGCATTCGTTATTTGGTGGGTCCTAAGGTTAAATTATAGGTTAAGGTTTCTATTTTTAGCTATTCTGAATATTGTTTATCCTTTTTTAGAACTGAAAAAGGTGGAAATTTGCAGGCACATACTGATGCAAGGCAGTACATGACTAGACCTGTACCTTATTACAAGGATTTGTGTGTAATATGCCGAGATTTAAGTGTTGATAGAAGAGAGAGCCATTCAGGGCAAAATGTAGATCAACTACATTATCACAAGCATTCTCAATCTTCCTCTGCATCAATCTCCAGTGAAGATGATCTGCAGGAACCATCAGACATGAATATACCTAAAAAAAACAAGCACCATTTGCAAAATCCTTCTGATGCTCCGCAGTCGAAGAAAGCACGGTCTGCTGATGAGGGTATGGCAACTGCTGTTAGAGAGATGGCAACGGCAGTTTCTTCTTTGACAGATGCGAAGAAAGATGGTAAGAACTTAAACTGTGTCTCCATAGAAAGTGTGATTGAAGCAGTCCAGGCCTTACCGGAAATGGACGAAGACCTTGTGCTGGATGCCTGCGATCTCCTAGAGGATGAAAAGAAAGCAAAGATATTTTTGGCTTTGGATGTAAAACTTCGAAAGAAATGGTTGATTAGGAAACTTCGTCCACAACAATCATAGGTTCTCTTAGATTGCACTCCTTGTACAAAGTCTCTTCTTTTTTTTTTTTTTTTTTTAAAAAAAAAGTTTTCGTTTTTAGGTTCTCTTTCCCCCCATTTTTACATGGCATAGATTCATTAAAATTGACTCCAAAATTCAACATTTGGGGCATCATGCCCTATTGCAAGTTATTTTGCTTCCTCATTCCACTCTCTTATTGCTGGCATCATCACAAGCAATAACAGAGTAAACAGCATCTAAACTGCAACAATTGCTCAACATGAAAGATGGTTTCAGCACTTATGTTGAGTGCAATTGATGATATGAGAGACCAAATAAGCCATAAACTAAATAACACTTCATTTCAGCATGTTTTAATTTTTTTTTTTAACTTAATTTGAAAGGTATTTTGACCAATTTAAAATTAATCAAATTTGAAGGATATGATATTTTGTTGAAATGGATTGCAATGTATAAGATTCGATCGTAACTCATTTGATCTATATAACATTGCTGTCCTCGTGATAATAAGATAAAAATAAATTTCAGTGTGGCCTCTCCAGTAGTTGCCACAGACTTGAAGAAAAAATTAAGACTAACAAGAGGAATTCAACTAAAAGAATCTCTTTTTATTAATAATTGTGCACAAGGGTTCTGAAAAGATGGGGATTCCACGAACTGATTCAGCCTGACCTGACCTACATAAATTAACCATTGAACCTGCAAGACATCATTTCCTACATAACCTTTGATATGTCCATTAAAATTGTCAGTGAAGCCATTGCAAAAAAATCATGAGCTTTCAGCAAAAATTTGATGCCCATGCCTGTGCTCCAATACCATGGCACTGTCATAACCAATCATCAAGTATCATAGACATCATCAGTCCCTGAACAAAATTGCATCTTTGGGCCTTCTCTTGGTCCTCCTTCGTCAAAGGATATAAAAAAGCATTCCTACCACAATATACAATGTAACACAATTACGAACAATGCATGGAAACTTATGCTAGTGGATCAGGAGTAATCAAAGTTCATGGACAAATTGAATATGTACAATGTCATTCAAAAATGTAATTAAAATGTTAAACGAGGGACAATAGCAGTGGTAAAGGGCAAGAAAGATAAGAGCCTCTAATCAAACAATTAAGAATATGTCTACAAAGCAAGAAAGCTAAGGTCTAGAGCAAAATGAGGCACCAAAAAGGAAAAAGAGAAAAATCAGTACTCTAAATGCACCAACACAACAAATACTCACACACACAAAACCTGTGGAATATGTAAAAGAACATAATTTTCATCAAAACATGAACTCTTGTTTCCTACCCTCACTCTGAAATGCAAAGGTCTAGAGCAAAATAAGGCGCCAAAAGGAAAAAAGAGAAAAATCAGTACTCTAAATGCACCACTAACACAACAAATACTCACACACACAAAACCTGTGGAATATGTAAAAGAACATAATTTTTGTCAAACATGAACTCTTGTTTCCTACCCTCACTTCTGAAATGCACCCCGTGATCAGCCAATCTCTGAATCTATTCCTTTTTCTAGGCAATTAACATTTAAGCAAAGGTTATTGATGCCAGGGCCTCATAGTTATTGTACCTCTTCCCTGTAAAAGGCAACACAGTGATACTATGCTAAATTACTTCTACTTCAATAAAAGTCAAGACTAGCGTCATGACTCTGCCTTCAAGTACATAGTAGATATAAATTAGACCTTGCAGATAACCATTAAATCTTAGGGGAGTATGCTCCCATAATCATGGCTGCTCTGTCTTGAGAAAAAGATGCATATGAAGGCCAATCTTGAACTGACATAAGAAGGATTGATCCAGCTGTATATGCAGTATTTTACTCTTTGAAATCCGAGGATCACCACAGGCAACAAGATTTAAGTTCATCATTTCTTTAATCAGTAATATTATGCAGGACAACAAGCAAAAAGTATAGTGGTTAAACATACTTTTCGATTATGTTCTTGTCTGAGCTCTCTACTGGACTTTCGGCAGTCGAAGAAATAGGCTGCAATGTTTCAAGATTATCTGTAGTTGGAAGATGGTAGATAAGTGCTGACAGCAGTTGATCTTGAGAAGGATTCGAGGAAGCAATGACAGATGAAGATCTCTCAGCGTGCCCTTTCAGAAACCCCTTTCTTGATAAAGAAAGGGCTGATACAGATTCACCATTGCGAAGTCTTATGTTGCGCCGAATGTAAGATTTAGTCAAGGATTTCAGAATATATTCTCATTCTAACCATGTGGACAGTTACGGTAAGTCATAAAAAGGTGAAGTGAGTGGTGCTGAATCCAGACAAAGTAAAATACTGTCATAAACATACTGAGCCATATGCATCAGATGCATATGTATTGTTAATAGGTTATTTGAACTGTTGTCCATTACATTGCATGTCAAAACTAGTTCGAGATGGAAAGTTTTCTTAAAGTGAAAAAGGATATCTTGAGAGCACTTCCATGTTGTGAAGTGATATGTCCAACTAAATGCGTGCCACTGCCGATTCTAACAGCACAAACAGGGCATATCTGCAGATGGAAAAAAAATATATATATATATATATATATCTTCATAAACAAAGTTTAATTCAACATGGGCAAGTAATACAACTAATGCCGATAATGAAGCCACTTGTGATGAATTCACAGACATACCTACAAGAGCTATTATGTCCAATAGGGAACTAGCAAACTCCTTAACCAGCCCCTCTTCATCTAATTGTTTAACATCTAACATTACAAGTCCTTTCAAAATCATTCATTTAATGTTTGGGTTAACCCACCTAGATGTATAATTCTTGTTATTCACAAATGACACCAAGCTAAGGCACTATAAATGGCATATAAACTAGGAGGATGGAATTAAATTCAGCTAAAAAAATATTTTCCCAAGTGCACAAATAATAACGCAATTCATATTAAGAGGAAACCCATATCCAAATCTCCTTCTAACCAAATTAAAGGCAACAACTTCAGCACCTTTATTCAATTAAAAAAAAAAAGACAATATTACCCACCGTTTATTTTAAAAAAAAAAAAATCCCTAAATTCATGTCTTTCTTCGAGCTTCACTTGCATAAAAGTATTTAATCAATATAGAATCAAAAACATAAAAAAGAGGGGGCAAAAATAAAACGAGAAGAGATACCCCAGACTTGGCGTCAACAGGATGTGCCTCATCAACATGGCAACATAATCCTAGTACGTCAAAATGTTCCCAACAAAATGGACATGAAAATTCTGGAATTTGATCCTCACTCTCATCCTCGTAATCGTCGTCTTCCTCAATGTCTTCAAATTCCAAGCACTGATCATCTACAATAAATAATGATTAAAAAAAGTCATTAAAAACCAATTTCAGAAAAAAAAAATCACAAAAAACCACATACCCTGAAAAGAAAAACTTCAAAAAAAAAATTAAAAAGGAAAAAAAGGAACTGGGAACAAACCAGGGCATAAGGTTTTTGCAGGAGGAGGAACAGAGAAACGAGTGTCCAAGAATTCATCTTCCATTAGAAAAATCAAATCTCGTGAAAAGACTGTTTAATTAAAACTAAAACTAAAACTAAAATAATATATATATATATAATAAATAGGGTATTGATTTCAGAATGGAATCACTCAGTGTGTGTGTGAAAGAGAGAGAGAGAGAGAGAGAGAGGGCTCTTTTTGGAGGCCTTTTTTTTTTTTTTTTCCCTGGGTTTGTTTTGAAACGATGAGGGTCCAACTAGGGAAGCAGAATAAAAGGATAAAGAAAGACGCGTAAAGCGAAGTCACCCTGAACTGGAGTAGACGACCTCTCCTCCTTTTTAACATTTTATTTTATTATTTTATTAATTCTATTTTTATCTTAGAATATTAGTAAGTTGTCGGACTTTCTTTTTTTTTTCCCTTTTAGGAAAAAAAAAAAAAAAAAATCTCCCATCATATTTTGCCTTCTAAAAACGTTTTTAGAAAACATTTTGTGCTCAGAAAGTATGTCAAAATAATAAACTTGTAGTGTCCTTAAAGTATTGGTCTTGTGTTTCAAAAACTAAGATTTTCCATATTTGATTATTTAAAACAAGTTTTAAAGCAAGTTTTTCCCATTAATTTTTTTTAAAATTTTACTCAAAATTTGGATTGATAAACAAAAATTTTTTGTTACTGAATTAAATTTTTATAATCATATATTTTATATTTTATTCCTTTTGAATTATGTCATGGATCGAATTTATATAATAATCTAATATAATATGCAACAATAACAACAAATCCTAAAATTTGAGGTCGCCGATAATCTAATATAATATATTAACATTTTTACCTAATTTAAAAGATTTTTTTAATTTAAAATTACTCAAATTTGAAATTCTAATTTTTTATAAATGTAATTTATTTAGTTCTTAATTCATAGGATTAGTCATTAATTTCCATAATATTTTTAATGAGATAATTTAAAAAATAAAAATAGGAGAGGTTGTTGAAGGAATAACAAATCTAAGAATTCCTTGACTAAAGGAATAACAAATCAATATTAAACTTTTCCCTAGTCTTTGTTAGTTGAGTTTGAGTTGGAGTTGGTATGCTTATGAAGGATTTGGGCCTACACTAGGCCCAGAATTGAATACTACAGAACGAAGCACGCGAACGACGCGTTTTGAAGACGATTCGCAAGATCCAATCTCTCTCTCTCTCTACCCTAAAACCCTCGATTTCACTTTCGTGCAAGATTTTCAACTGTAAATTCATCACTGAATTGACAAAATTAAAAAGTTTCCTCTACTTGTAATTCGAGATCCAAAGAGGAAGGATTTGATTTCGACGGATTGAATTCTCAATTGTGATTGCTTGACAATGGCGACGAGAAATCGGACGACAATTTTCAGAAAATACAGAGATGCGTTGAAGAGCGTTCGTGTATCTTCCCCGTCGATGCCTTCGACGTCGGGTTCAGGCGGTCCAGTGATTGAGATGTCTTCACTTCTTCAGTCCAAACACCCTTATGCTCCTCTCAGCACTGATGATTCTGATTCTCACGCGTAATTTTTCGTGATCTCTGTGTTTTCTTTGCTTAATTATCAATTTTAATTTCTAATTTGTGCTCTTTAATTTGCATAATCGTCAATTTGTGCTTTAAATTACCCACAATAAATCAATAACTCTGAATTCATGTGCTTTAGTTTCATTTTTTTCATGATTCATTGTGGAATTCGTGTAGATTATTGTCTTAAAGATTTACTTTGATTGGAATTAGCAGCAGAATGGTTAATTATATGTGAGAAATTTGTTGGTCTTTGCGTTTGTTGGAGGCCATTGAACAGTCTTCTTTGTTATTTGGAGGCAAGACTTAGCTATCTTACATTGATAATTGTTAGGTCTTTACAGTTAGTAGAAGCCCATTTCAATTTGTGGAGCTAAACTTTAATTTTCAGTAAGAGAAATGAATAGAGAAATGAATAGAGGTAGAAGTGAAACAAGTTTGATCTATTGCCTATATGGCTCAAATAAACCAAACTATTTATGAATAGCTCATGATTTGGCGTGCTTTGTGCTTTACTCAGCTCATTCTATCAGTTAAACGAGTAAAGCGACTAGATCATGAGCACAATTTTTAGGCTCATTCAATGGACAACCCGTTTGAACATCAGCTTTGGGTTATTCAAAGTTTGCCATTCACTCAGCTTATTGAAACCAGCCGAGCTTGACTTTCCTTTGATTCAGCTTGTTTCTGGACCTGATTGGCTTCCAAAAGTTTAATCGTCCCTCTGCTCAATCAAAAATAACAGAAATGAAAGAGAGTTTAGGATGAGAAGATCTTTGATTCCTCATACTCTTTGCTCTCTGCCATTCCATAGTTTTGGTTATTGCTGCTAAACCAGAGTTGCCATTTTGAATGAACCCATCTTCTAGCTGGTGTTTCAGTTTCCAGCCTTGGACTTGGAGGAGACAATCTTAAGGCCCTACATGTTTATTTTTTTTTTCCAGATTTTGTTTAATTTTGATTTATGAGTGATTTTTTCCTAATTCAATTTTTATAAGTCATGGAAGATTTTGATTTTGACTTTGAGTGTTTCTTCCCTCTTTCATTTTTTTCAAAGAGAATTCAACTCATGCATAAGGAAGAAAACGATTATAAGAGGGAGGAGAGCACTTGTTGCATTATAGTATTCTTTTTTTTTTCTTTTAAGACTATACAAACGGAGTCCGACTAAAGTTGCTGCTACTTTTCTTGTCTCATCCTGAAACATTTTTTGTTCAAGGGCATGGTGCAATTGTAGTTAACAAGAGGCTGAACCACTTATGTTTCCTTTTCTTTTCCATAAACAGATGAAAGCAATGGCTTCATCCTCTCCCCCCCCCCTCCCCCAAAAAAAAAAATCGGTTTTTTTCTTTCATCCTTTTCTGATGTTCTTTCTATTCTAATGTGCCAAGGACATTTTGGTTGTCTTGATTCATGGTAAACTTTTTGAATTTTGTCCTTGTGACTCCTGTTATTGTTTTTAGAGCTCTACTGTAGTGCCAAAGAAACTTTCTAGGGATCCTCTGCCAGCTTGATTGTGATATGATCTTAGATGCATTCAACATTTTCTCCAACTCAACTCAACTTGGCCTTCTCCTTGAACTAGTTGAGTTGGTTTTATAAAAATTTGTATCCTTTTCAACCCCCCAACCACTGTCCCTGCAGTTTGCACTTCATTTTTAGACATAATATAGCTATACTACACAACAGGCCTTCTAACTATAGTGACATCTTTGGGTTGTATTCTTGTTTCTTTTCTTTACAGATACTGCTACTGGTCTTCTTTGAAGTTTTCCACATATTTATGAACTTTTCTTATCTTAGAGCCCTTCTAAACATGTCAATTTCTTGTCTTCGTCAAATTTTTCTGTACGCTATGGACCTATGCCATTCTGTGGATATTCATTATATCCATATTCGTTGATACTTGCTAATAGCATGCAGTTAATTCAGCTTGAGGTCAATGAGCGATTCTTCTTAATGTTCTTTTTAATGTCAGATTATGTTTGTTTGCTGCAGTAGAAATGCACTTACAGTAGGATTACCTCCAGCTTGGGTGGACGTATCTGAGGAAGTATCTGCAAATATACAACGTGCAAAGGTGAAAATGGCAGAGTTGATGAAGGCTCATGCCAAGGCCCTTATGCCGTCCTTTGGAGATGGCAGAGATGATCAGCGCCTGATTGAGGTTCTTACACATGAGATCACAGATCTAATGAGGAAGTCAGAAAAGAGACTTCAGAACCTTTCAGCAAGCGGACTGTCTGAGGATTCAAATGTTAGAAAAAATGTACAGGTATTGCTCACAGTCCTTACAAATTTTCTGGTTTTACAGCATTCCTACTATTTGGTGGACTACTCCATCAGACGTTTGGTCTTATTTCAACTTCAGTCAACACTGGGTAGATGGAGATGAGTTTATAGCATTTTTAGAATGAGCTCTTGATGTGACAGTTATTAAGATGAATTCTTTTCGAGTGATGATTAAGTTCATTCTGCTTTTAATATGTGGGGTGTTTTTCCACTCTTTAGTTAATTCCCTTCTGTATATTGGTCAGTTAGCACTTTTGTGAACACCACTGTTCCCATGGCCCCTGGGCATTAATTTATTTCAATATCATAAATGTCCTTTAAATATCACTGCAATATTTGGTTTGCATGGATTCTAAATTTTTTCTGCATGTTTTATATCAAGTGTTTTGTGTATGGAAATTTCACCCTTAAACTAGCTTTTAGATGTCCATGCTTGTGCTGATATGCCCAGATGCATGCCCTCTTATGTGTGAAAATATGAATTTTCTCTTCGTTTGCGCATATCTGCTCAGTGTGTGGAGCTACTTCCACTGGCTAACCTAATTTTTTTTCACAACAGCGTTCTCTTGCTACAGACCTGCAGAAACTTTCAGTGGAGTTCCGGAAGAAACAGTCAACTTACCTGAAGCGTCTTCAGCAGCAAAAAGAGGTATATTTGTCTTTCTTGTTTATACTCATCAAAATCTTCTAGTAATTGCCTTTGCTTAACGGACTCACCAGTACTCTGGACATTAAGGAAACTGTTGATTTCTCAGCTTATCACCATTTTTAAAGTGATTCTCCGGGCCATCTCCATCATAGTTGTTCAATTTTTGTATTCTTTTCCTTCCAATTCTGTTGCTGCCATCTAAATTTCAAATCCTTTTTTCATGCACTTACAAAGGCAAAGAGTTATGGGCATGTGTTATCTCTTTTCTTTGCAAATATAGGCACATGTTTTCTGATATGTCTGCTTTTAAAATTTATGTTGTTCTTCTGCATGTAGGGGCAAGATGGAGTTGACCTAGAAATGAACTTGAACGGGGAGAAGTCTAGACTTGAAGATGATGAATTTAGTGACATTGTATGGTTTGTTTCAACTGTCTACAAATTTTTAATTGCATTGAATTTGGTACATCTAACCATCTGGAAGTTGTGGTAAAACTTCATCTACTGGCTATATCATAACTTGTGAAATTGAATTTTTGGAGATCTCAATATTTGGACTATTTACCATGAACCTATTATGAATGATCAGAAAGGCGAGTCAAGCATGTTTTTTGCTTTATCTGATGTTACTTGCATTCAAATCAGGGTTTCAGTGAGCACCAGATGGCTAAGTTGAAGAAAAGTGAGCATTTCACTGCGGAAAGAGAGAGAGAGATCAGACAGGTAAGTGTGCATTTCTGATGCTCCACGGTTGGTAAATTTCTTTGTTTATTGTCTTTAAACTGTAAGATGTGCTTGTAGGTTGTGGAATCAGTCAATGAACTTGCACAGATCATGAAGGATCTTTCAGTTCTTGTGATAGACCAGGTAAAGCCAAAATCCTTATCTTGTGACAAAATTTTCAAATAGGTTTTATACTATTTATTTCCTTTTCTTTTCTCTTTCTTTTGGGCATTCTTGGTTTGTGACCAGCTTCACCGGGTTGATTTTCCTTCCAGGGAACAATTGTTGATCGAATAGACTACAACATCCAAACTGTTGCTGCATCTGTTGAGGAAGGCTATAAACAACTACAGAAGGTCCTCTCTCTCTCTCTTTCTACACCATTGACCTATGCTTTTGAAAGTTGTCGGTGCTGAGTTTCTTAAAATTGCAGGCAGAGAGATCACAAAAGCAAGGTGCAATGGTTACATGTGCAACTGTACTTGTGATTATGTGCTGCGTCATGCTGGTTCTCCTGATCCTCAAGTCGATCTTCTTTTGATTTATTTACAAACAGTATTGGACTGGTTTTTATTCCCGAGCAGGATGCTACCAGAGAATGGCATTAGAAAGCCAAGTTGTTTGCGGGTGCATATTTTGTGGGATTTACACAGCTAGCCCTGAGCTTGTTGCTGCAAAATTCTCCGTAGTTCAGTATTTTTGGTGAGGGCAGATGCAGAGTGGTTTATGATTAAGCGCACAACTGTAACTCTTTTTCGAGCGTATCTATGTAACAAATTTTCTTCATATTCAATATTTCAATTCAATAGAAAGAAGCATCGTATTGCAAATTGAGTCCAAAGATTTTGTATTGATGAGGAAATGAATGATAAAATTGGAACTTTTTGGGGTCACCCAAAGCATCATTGTGTAAAAAAAGGAGATCGGCTCTAGAACAATTGCGAGTAAAAATTGATTGTATTACAACAAATATATACCTATGAAAATTGAGTGACTTTACTGAAGGCTTTACATAGCTGTTTAGCCATCATAACACACAAGAATTGAAGAATTGGGTGGGTTTCTGTAGTTTCTGCTGCTATTGCTGCAGGGAAAGGAGCACAACTATAGCTACAAAAAAGCTCAAGAAAACATTAGTTGCAGAAGTCTGAATGCCGTTGTTTGGATGTATTGAAGGAAGTGCGCATTCCTCACCGTTGAAATAAACCTTTGTAGGAAATCCATTGCCAGTGACCACATCAAATCCAGGAGTTTTCTTCTTGGTAAATGAAATCACAGACTGTTGAAAACCGGGATGTGGAAGATCTTTCTTTGGATCTTTCCCCTCAGTTTCACCCAAAAGAAAGTTCATGTCCTTCAGACCTTGCATAAACAATGTGCTGTCATAACCATCAAGGACACTTGCATTGAAGGAATATGCCTTCTCAAAGCCAGCCATTGCCTTGTCCAATTTGACCGCCGCAAAC
This sequence comes from Dillenia turbinata, assembly GCA_037126225.1. Taxonomy (NCBI): domain Eukaryota; kingdom Viridiplantae; phylum Streptophyta; class Magnoliopsida; order Dilleniales; family Dilleniaceae; genus Dillenia; species Dillenia turbinata. The sequence goes on from JBAMMX010000005.1 coordinate 28,089,002, forward strand.
CAATCTGCAAAACTTGTGTCACCCCAGTTCAAAATAGAGATCTTTGCAGTCCAACCACCAGTAAAGTCCGATTGAACATGCCAATTTATGCTAACCCCACAATTATCTCCACAAGGAAGTGGACTGGGGATGACCTGATCAGTCATCTTAGCGAAAGCCAACGCTTTCTCTGTCCTATTTGCAAATGGGACAAGAAGAAGTTCAGACGGTAGCAGAAGTGCCGGTGTATTTGCACTGCAAACCTTGTTTGAAGTGTTGTTGCAGCCACAAGCACAAGTAGGGCATGGCACAACAGAACTATTATAGAAGGCTGAGAATGAAACGCAGCATTTTGGTTTAACTGCTTTGCTTTGTGTAACATTACAGACAATTTGCCAACTTGCAACTGCCGCTGATTCTCTAGGCAAGCCACTTGGGTCTGGGAACGTGCTAGGACTAACTGGCATCGGAGACCCACATTGATAATCCGGATTGAATGTGCCACTGATTTGCCAATTTTGAGGCGGGGCAAGTTTGGTTCTATTCAAGTCCAGTGGCATTTTATAGACTTGGAGTTGAAAAACAGATTTGGACTTGGTTGGATCCATTGAAGGAGGCAAAATTGATCCATTTCGGCAACAAAATGGAATCATACCAAGGTTTGTGTCATTTGCTGATGAAAGAGGAAGGTCTATGATTGTGGGGGTTTTCTCACAGTTTAGTACAGTCGAAAAATCCAGGTCCTTGTAGAACCGACCTTGGGACCCAAAAATGCATTCTGAGGAATCAACTAAGAGGGTAGTAGCTCCTTTCATGGTGTTAATGAATTCTTCTCTCATCCATTCCCACTTCAATTGCCAATTATCAAGACGGCTTAGCGGGTCATGGTTTGAGATTGTAACCCGTGCCCAGTAATTGGTGTCAAAGGTTCTGATCACATCATACATTATTGTAAGATCACCACTTTGTCTTGGCAGAAAACCGTCCACCGGGACGTTTGATCTTGCATTGGGATCTCTTGTGCAGCATATGTCTAGCTCATTGTTCCCTACACAACCAAAAAATGGGAATATTCAGTTACATCATAGACCATGGATACAGATTTAGATCACAAAACTCTAATTAATGAGCCAAAAGCATTTCCCGCAGAGAGAGAGATAAAATCCTGTTTCTAATCCGAAATTAGTAGTGCCCAAAACCCGGACGAAGGCACTAGAAATTGTTCCTAAAGTATAATTAATATGCAAAAATTTATTCCTTCTTCGTACCAGCCTTCAAACAGCAATTTGTTCATTTAGCTTCATTTATTTCCCAAAATCCTTGATCATTGTTCCTGAACTGAAATTTGAGAAGGGAGAATTTAATCCACTCTTGAGAACAACGCTCAGACTGCATGTTATTTTTCCTCTAAACTACAGAATCCTAAATTTAAAAGCGTATCATATAAAATTAAGAGTTAGCTCAAATTGATCACCAAGAAAAAAGGAGAATATGTTACCAGTAACTATCCTAAACTACATGCAATTGGCTCCTAAAAACTCCAATTTCCTTACCATCAAACATATAACAAGAACTAAAACTTCAATTGAAATAATAATAATAATAATAATTGTCACAAAAATCCTAAAAAATTTACCATTTTTTGCAGGACCAGCACACAAATACCCATAATTAGCAAGAGCAAGAGTAGAAGGCAAAGGCACATCCGGAGGAGCAACTCCAAATTGGGTGCCAATCAACACGACCTCAGCTTTCATTTGACTCAAATCCCCAGCAGTCTCAACAGCAGTTTTAAGATCAGTCACCGGAAAGCCGGCAAATATTGTAGTGTTACTAACATTTGCCGGCAAATCAGTACCATCACTCAAAACCGCATTTGAAGCCGAGACTAAGTACTCATTATGAGAAAATCCAACATAAACTTTCCATGATTTGAGCTCTTCAAGACCATTGTTGAGAACTGTGAGTGTTGACTGGAATCTGTAAGGTTGTTTTGATGGGGTTGTGGAGATATTTGGTGGGAGTTGATTTCCAAAGTCGTATCGGTATGATACGAAGATTTCATTGCAGGTGAGGTTTGTAATTAGTGGTGGGTTTTGATTTTGAGAGAGAGATGGTGTGAAAAAGATTGTGATTAGAGTGATTATGGTGAAGAACATGTTGAACTGAAGAGGGTTTTAGAAAGATTGTGACTTGTTTTCAGTTTGTTTGAATTTGAGAGAAATTGACAATGAAAGGGTCTTTAGGATAAGTTGTTTAGTAATGGTTCGCCGGCTAGTTTCGCATTCTACAAGATTGTTGTAGGGAAGAAAAGGAGTCACTCTCTCTCTCTCTCTCTCTAGTGAGAGAAGAGTTTGATGGGGTCAAGGAAATTGAGAGGTTGGGGGGGGGGGGGAGAATTTAAAATTTGATAGTGAACAAGTGGGAAGACCGTTGGGGGGTTTTGGATTTGGTCTTAGGCAGGCCTACTTGTATGTATATGTAACTGGTATCCTTTTCCTTTTTGTTTGGGCTCTCTTGAATGAGTCTTGTTGAGTTGTATGCTTCTATTTTTTTTTTATTTTATTTTACTCAAGATACAACTACGTGGAAGTGTACTGAAAAATTGATGATGGAAATAAGAAAATTCTACCGTGAACTGAAAAATTGATGATGGAAATAAAAAAATTCTATCGTTTGAACTGAGGGACGGTGTTTCTATTTGTAAACAAGCACAGGCCTCTATTATTTTAGATTTTTGAGTGCGTTTGGTTGCAAGTGAACATTTAGTGCAGGCTGCGAGGAGAAGAAGTTCATTAGAAAATCTACAATTGAAACACCAGGCCTGGAGCCAAACTGAAGGACACCAGTGCCATGCTTAGCTGGTCAAGCTAATTCAGGGTACAAAATTATACTTATGTGACACAATTTTTTTTTTCAATAAGTGCAATTTTTGAAACCTCAAATATTTACAACAAGCTCACCAAAGGCACAGCATAACAAAGGTAGCCCAAGAACAAGCAAAAGTTACATCAAGTCTCTAAAGCTAAACAAATTAGAAAAAAATTTAGCAAAAAACCTGCTTTTAATCTGACGAGTGGCAAAGCCACAATGAGCACCACTCCAATTGAAATTTTGGGGAAAAAAAAATTATGAAGTGTGGTATTTTTAGAAATGTTGTTAAAAATTTAAAATACATTACTAAAAGTTAAATGACATATGTTAAAAATTTTAAAATATCACTAAAATTCTTTAAATGTAATTTATTTTTAGAATATTATAACTGTGTTAGCCATTCATCTGAATATTACAATTTACTCCCACTAAAATATATTTCTTGCTTCCGCAGGAGGATTGCCTTATCCTCTATCAAATGTACAAAGATTGCTTCTCCCTTCGACTTTGATTACAAATTATAAACAAACACTTGCAGTCCCTTTAAGGATTCGAAGTTAGTTCTAATCTTTAGTGTAATATATAATGGGTACTCAAATTTAAGTACAATTCTTTGGTTAATTATTTCATTATATTTCTGATTTTATTATCATTATTTTTTACGGTAATAATTCAATACATGTAATATATACTCTTTTAAGTATAATGATCTTATGCACTTGAAATCGGTTACAGAAAGAAGAGTCATTTGGTTAGGGAGGAATTTGTAACAATTCGGTTTTTAATTAGACTCCTCTAAAATGTAGAACAATGAGTTAAATTAAATATATTGTATTAGTGAGGATCATCAACATAATATATAAACAAAATAATTGTCTTTGTTATCAAGCACATTAAAAATTAAAATATATTACAAATAAAGTTATTTTAAACTAATTTCAAATGTTTTTTCTAGAAAAAATTAAAATTAATCAAACTGAAATTAAGTATAACCTTTTATACAAAAACTAATTTATCGAGGACAAAAGCTGCTCACAAAATCAGCCACCTGCCAAAAGTAGCAAATTTTGAGACTTTCTGACAATTGCTGAGATCAATTCAATTAATTATTGTATAGTTGTCGGTTATTATATTTTCTAATACCTCAAATTATCCAAATCTACTACAATATGCGAATATACCCTCCTACTTTTAAATTTTCAAAAATCTGTCCGCCCCTTTAGTTAAATGACCGTTGCACACAAAAACATAAAAGCACTTCTTTAAGTTTTGACTTTCTTGGTCTTTGTGGACCCCACTGCCAAATGACCGTGCCTGTCTGACTGTTGGATCAATATGATCTACTGTCAGAATCACTCGACCGTTGAAGCCTTTTGTCACACCTCTCGTGCCCCCCCTCTCTCTCTCTCTCTCTTCATTCAAAATTCAAACTCAAGAACCAAAACAAACCAACTCAAATTTTCATTCCAGATCTCTCTTTTGGTTTCTTTCCCTCTCCTTTCGTTCTGGGTTTTCTCTCTCTTCTTGAGTTTCGAACTTTGTTCTATGTTCTGTTCTAAATTTTTTCTAATTTCTTTATGATCTTTCAACTGAAATCAAATTGAACAAACAGACATTCTGGTTTAAAGATGGTGAAAACAGATTCTTCTCCTTCATCATCTCCAGTGACTATAACGGTATCTTCAGGAGGCAAAGGTGGAGGAGGAATCAGAGGCATGAGCTTGACAAGTCCTGTCCGCCGTACATCTCTTTCAAACAACCCTAATTCTCCACTCATTGCCAGCAGAAATCGTGCTTCAAGTGGTGGAAGATACTGTTCCATGTCTCAAGACGGTTTAGAAGAAATGAATTCAGAGTTTGTGAGTTACACGGTTCACATTCCTCCAACCCCAGATCACCAGTCAATGATTTCAGAATCTCAGATTAGCTTACCTGAAGAACTCACCAAAAACCCCAAGCCTGAGAGGAGTCTTATCTCTGGTACAATTTTTACAGGTGGGTTTAATTCGGTGACTCGTGGACATGTCATAGAATGCTCAATGGAACGGCCTGAGACATCAAAATCAGGGAATGTTTGTGGGATGAAGGGTTGTGACGAGAAAGCCATTGCTGGGAAATCTAGGGTTCCGTGTGAATGTGGATTCAAGATTTGTAAAGATTGTTATTTGGATTGTGTTGGAGGTGGTGGAGGGCACTGTCCTGGATGCAAAGAGCCCTATACTAATGTTAGTGACGATGAAGAAGAAGGGTCTGAAGCAGAGGATAAAGCGCTTCCTCTGCCTTCAATGGCAGAGTTCAAACCCGATAAGAGACTTTCACTAGTCAAATCTTTCAAATCGCCCAATGATTTTGACCATACTAGGTGGCTTTATGAGACCAAAGGGACTTACGGTTATGGGAATGCTGTTTGGCCTAAAGATGGGTATGGTTTTGGATCCGGTGCTAATGGGTTTGAACACCCACCAGATTTTGGTGAGAGATGTCGGAGACCACTTACAAGGAAGGTTGGGATATCTGCTGCAATTCTAAGTCCATACAGGTAAATCTTTCACCCCAATTATATGCCTTTTTTGTTTTGAATTTGATTTAGATTTGTCTATTAACTAAGATTAGTATTTGAATAAATGTAGGTTGCTTATGGTGATTCGTCTTGTTGCACTTGGTTTTTTTCTTACATGGAGAATTAGACATCCGAATCAAGAAGCAATGTGGCTTTGGGGAATGTCCATAACCTGTGAACTCTGGTTTGCTTTTTCATGGCTTCTTGATCAGCTTCCAAAACTGTGTCCTGTAAATAGGGTAACAGATCTATCTGTCCTTAGGGAACGGTTTGAATCACCTAACCTTCGTAACCCTAAAGGAAGGTCTGACCTTCCGGGAATTGATGTGTTTGTTTCCACAGCAGACCCAGAAAAAGAGCCTCCTCTTGTCACTGCAAATACCATTCTCTCAATTCTTGCAGTTGACTATCCTGTAGAAAAAATTGCTTGTTATTTGTCTGACGATGGTGGTTCTCTTTTAACCTTTGAAGCTCTGGCTGAGACAGCTAGTTTTGCAAGAATTTGGGTTCCATTTTGTCGGAAACATGGGATAGAGCCTAGAAATCCTGAGCCATATTTTGGACAAAAGCGCAACTTTCTGAAGAACAAAGTGAGGCTAGATTTTGTGAGGGAGAGGAGGAGGGTGAAGAGAGAGTATGATGAATTCAAGGTGAGGATAAATTCTTTGCCTGACTCAATAAGGCGAAGATCCGATGCTTACAATGCTCATGAAGAGCTAAGAGCAAAGAAGAAACAGGCCGAAATGGGAGGCAATTTGTCAGAGCAGATTAAGGTTCCGAAGGCTACTTGGATGTCTGATGGTTCTCATTGGCCTGGGACATGGCCATCAGGAGAGATGGATCAATCTAGAGGTGATCACGCCGGTATAATTCAGGTAATCCTCTCATGTCTCCCTCTTTGAGCACACAAGTCTTGTATCAAAATTAATGTTCATCTCTGTATTCTGCTTAGTAATCCATGTAGTAGAGTCCATGCTTAACAGTCTAGTGTGTCTGCATTGAACACTAATCATGGCCCATGAAATTCACTTCTTGATGGCATATCTGTTATCTGGCATGTGTTAAGATACAAAATAATTAAACACCTCTCTCCACAAGCTACAGTTTTTGGAGTACATGGTTGTTCCGTAAAATTTAGCTTAATATCTGGAGGGGGGGACTTTGAGCTTTTAGAGCTGATGGTTGTTTCATAAAACATAAATAGGTCTTAAGGACTTGATTCTTCTAATATGTTTTCTTGTAGCTAGGTAGCATTTTCTTTACCTTATTTTGATTTCTGAAAACGTAAATGTAGAATTAAGTAGAAGCCACGCTTTTAGCTGTATTTGCTTCAAAATTCTGGATATAGCATACAGGCGCTATGCTCAAAAGTGCTTTTCCCTTGAAACTTGTTTATTTGAAAGAACTAAATCTAATGGATGTTTTCAAGGGCCATGGTCTAAAAAGTTATGCCTAACCAATGAACTTGCAGAAAATTATGTTTTCTCATGTGTGCCTACGCAGAGGGTGAGTTTTGGCGCAATGGTGAAGTTGCTCCTTGACCTCGAGGTCACGGGTTTGTAGTTTGAAAGCAGTCTCTTTACAAAATGCAAGGGGAAGACTGCATACATATACGTCCACCCTCCTCCTCCCCCTGCATTAAGTCGGGGAGCAATTTGTGCACCGGATGAGTCTTTTTATGTGTGCCTATGCACTGATTATCTTCAGTAATGTTATAGGAAACTTCACATGAAACAAGCAGCATACTGTCATATGCTCTAGTTATCACCTTGCTTATTTTCTAAATTTGGCATATCCCATATTTGTGTGCAGGCAATGCTAGCTCCGCCAAATGCAGAACCCGTTTACGGAGGAGAGGCTGATGGGGAAAACTTGATTGATACAACAGAAGTTGACACTAGGTTGCCAATGCTGGTTTATGTATCTCGTGAGAAGAGGCCAGGTTATGACCACAACAAGAAAGCTGGAGCTATGAATGCTCTAGTGAGAACTAGCGCAATCATGTCAAATGGCCCATTCATTCTGAATCTTGACTGTGATCATTACATCTACAACTCCTTAGCTCTTAGAGAAGGAATGTGCTTCATGCTCGACAGAGGTGGTGATCGCATTTGTTATGTTCAATTCCCTCAACGGTTTGAGGGCATTGATCCCAATGACCGATATGCTAATCACAACACTGTGTTCTTTGATGTGAGCATGCGAGCTCTTGATGGGTTGCAGGGTCCAATGTATGTTGGCACAGGCTGCATTTTCCGAAGAACTGCTCTTTATGGTTTTAGTCCTCCAAGAGCCACAGAACATCATGGATGGTTTGGTAGGAGAAAAATCAAGTTGTTCCTTAGGAAACCTAAGGCACCAAAAAAGGAGGATGATGAAACAGCATTGCCTAATGGAGATAACAATAATGATGATGATGATGCAGACATTGAATCTCTACTTCTGCCAAAGAGGTTTGGAAATTCCACTTCACTAGCTGCATCTATTCCAGTAGCTGAATACCAAGGAAGGCTGCTTCAAGATTTGCAAGGGAAAGGAAATCAAGGAAGACCTGCTGGTTCTCTTGCTGTTCCACGTGAGCCTCTAGATGCTGCAACTGTTGCCGAGGCAATTAGTGTTATATCTTGCTTCTATGAAGACAGAACCGAGTGGGGCAAAAGGGTTGGCTGGATTTATGGCTCAGTCACTGAAGATGTTGTGACAGGTTATCGTATGCACAATAGAGGTTGGAGATCTGTGTATTGTGTCACCAAACGTGATGCTTTCCGTGGGACAGCTCCAATCAATTTAACAGACAGGCTACACCAAGTTCTTCGATGGGCAACAGGTTCTGTGGAAATCTTTTTCTCACGAAACAATGCACTATTCGCTAGTCAGAGAATGAAATTCCTGCAGAGAGTAGCGTACTTCAATGTGGGAATATACCCATTCACATCAATGTTCCTTCTAGTCTACTGCTTCCTTCCTGCAGTCTCTCTATTCACCGGCCAGTTCATAGTGCAATCCCTCAGTGTAACATTCTTAATCTTCTTGTTAGCCATTACCCTAACATTATGCATGCTTGCACTTCTTGAGATCAAGTGGTCAGGCATTACTCTACATGAATGGTGGAGAAATGAGCAATTCTGGTTGATTGGAGGAACAAGTGCTCATCCAGCTGCAGTACTTCAAGGACTACTAAAAGTCATAGCTGGAGTGGACATATCATTCACTCTGACATCTAAATCTGCCACCCCGGAAGATGGAGAAGATGAGTTTGCAGATCTATACGTGGTGAAATGGAGCTTCTTGATGATTCCACCTCTCACAATCATGATGGTGAACATGATTGCTATTGCGGTCGGAGTTGCAAGAACAATGTACAGCCCATTCCCACAATGGAGCAAGCTTCTTGGTGGAGTGTTCTTTAGCGTCTGGGTGTTGTGCCATCTCTATCCATTTGCGAAAGGTTTGATGGGAAGAAGAGGAAAGGTTCCAAACATCATCTTCATTTGGTCTGGATTGTTATCCATTATCATATCTCTGCTTTGGGTGTACATTAGTCCTCCCTCAGGAACGCAGGATTATATTAAGTTTCAATTTCCTTGATATGCGGCTAAATTCCAAGTCTCCGTAAACCCACATGAAGTTCCTCCACTTCATGCTGTTTGTATCCCCCATTGTTATTTGTTTCATTAAGATTCCTTGTGTACTATTAAGTGCTTCTTTTAGATTAGACTTTTTTTTAATGGAAAGTGAATTGTGCTTAGTCATGCTTGCAAATCTGCATATTGTCACTTTATTGCTATTTCCTAAGCACACAGTTGTCTCTTAAATAGGATTACAGGATTCTGTTTGTCCTTGTGTTTTCTTGAGGATAATGAATGCTTAATTTCTAAGATTATGACAAGGGGAAAAGCATAAAACAAAGGGTCATTTTCATTTCATTTATCAAAGCCATCGTTCTGGATACCACTCAACAAAATCCAGACAGTCCTAGTTAATGGTCATCATCATTTTGAAGTACTCCAACAAATCATGTTCTAATTTAGGGACAATGAGAAAACCCCCCTCCTCCAAGTGCAAGTGTAATGCTTGTGTGACACCAAACCCTGAAAAGGGCACTAACCTATGTGGTGCTAGTGCGGGTGCAAGTATCCCATTTCCTCGACCTCCTAAGAATAATGTACATGGAGAACACTTGTGTGTTGTGGGCCTTTAATGCAATCAATATAGGTCAATGTCCCATCAAATTGCTTAGATCCGATCAACTCTCTCTCTCTAAAATGGCTGTTTCTAGCTGTAAAGGTTCTCAAGAGCCTTGTCTTTTTTTGGAGGATGCATGTGTGTGCGCAAGTGCCCCGGCCTTTGTTCCTTGCTTCTCACATGCTCTATTTTGACTAATCTTTTTCTTCTTCTTTGGCTCTCAGAACTTTGGAAAAGCTACAATTAAATTAACATAGTATGAAATTAATCTTCGACCTATAAAATTGATTCATATTATTGCTGAATATCAATAGGTCGGTCTGCGCTATGTCAATTGGGTTTCTTCCAGAAAATTGGGTGGAAAGTGACTGATGAAAATGGTTGAAAATATTATCTATCATGTACAATTTGGGACTTCACATGGAAAAAAGAAAAATATTTACACAGAATGTACAAATTGGGGACCAGCTGGAATTGAAGAAGATTGATCTTTGAAGGAGGGACCTGGTGCTGTGTAACTCTCAACACCTTTAATGTGTGTCTCATAAGAGAACATCGAGCGGTTTTCTTTTGTTTGTTTGTTTCCCTCTAATGAGGTAGGGCCTAAGAGTATTGCCCTTAAAGTTCCAATGTACCAAAATTCAATTGGCATGATCAACCCATCCTCACTCCCGTTGTCCTTCCTCACCCAGAATACATCCCACCCTCCTCTCTCTCTCTCTCTCTCTTCAAGAACTGTTTCGATACCAACTGAAAATTGATGGAAACAATTGGCCAGATTACGCGTAATCAATGCAAAAGACTAAGAAGCCGTCAAAGTCAAGAGTTTTGCTAAAATGGCAAACCAATATTGGGTAAAATCTGAAACGTCTGTTGCCACGTCCTAGTCAATCTAATAATATAGTATGCAAAATATATATGAAATATAAAAGTTAAAACACTAGGAAAAAGAAAAAGAGGAGAACAACCAACAATGTTGTTCCATGGAATGGAACCAACAAAAGTGCACCCCACCTCACCTCCCTCAATATTATAACATTATCAAAAAGCCCCTTCATCAGTACACCCCATCCCCAAAATATATTAATAGTTCTTACCTATATTAAGTCAGCACATAATTTATATGTAAAACATCATAAAGCCAAAAATAAAAATCCAATCATAGAGCTGACTCACCTTCATATAACCACTAGAATTTTACAAAAATACGACCAAGAGGCCACGTCTGGAGGGAGAGAGTGAGAGGAATAGGTCCCCAGCTATTTTCAATCCTCTGGACACTTTCTATGCAACAATGACAGCTGGGTCCCTTAATTATTGCCCACATCTTGATTTTATGATTGTTCATTGGCATTTTCGCAGCCCCATTTTTTCACCTACACCCACAACTAATAAATAACTTTTTGCTAAAAAAAGATGAAGAGGAAAAAAAAAAAATGGTAATGATGAGGTGGGCGGTGGCTCACAAGGGTTCGACTTCGACCGCTGCCACCGATGCAAAATTTCTCGCAACAAAAGATGTACCAGAAAAGAAACACTTTTGTGAAAAACTTTCAATTTTTCATTAGATTTTTCCAAATGCTAAATATAGAAAAAATCCAGCCGGCACCGGAGAAATTGCCCATTACTTTTTGTTTTTATCCTCCAAAAATGTACAACTGACCACCCAAAATTTAAGGCCAAGTTTATACCTCCTATTTATTTTTATCTCAAAACCCCTTCCAGTCTGGTCTTAGTCTAGAATCCACTCATTGAGTCAGTCAATAAACACAGCGTGCTACTCATGCCCCTCCTATACTTAGCTCAAGACAATTTTTTTAATTAAATAAAAAACTGCATTAACCCTAAAAACTTAATTTGACTCAAAATAAATTTTCCCACGCTCAAAAATCTCGATGAAAAGGGCATTTTGAGAAAAGTGAAAAATTATAGAAATGGCAAATAGGTTCACCCATGTGGGTCTATTCAATGTTCTCGCTTACCCCACCTAAAGAAAGATGAGCCCTTTTTTAGCTATTTTAAGGTGAAAAATTAATATGGCAACCAAAAATGCAAAACCAGGAAAAAAAAAAAGCAAAAAATGAATTTCTTGTTCAGAGAAACTAAATAAAAATCAAAGACATTGTACAATAACAATTTGAATATTCCTTTTTTCTCCTTTCATTTTATTTGTTTTCATCGACGGCGGCAGAGGAATAATAGAATAGAATACAAATCGCCCAAGACAATGTGAGAGGACATGAGTTTCAAAAGAGCCCCAAAAAAATAAAAATAAAGAAAATCAGGGGGTAAAGTAAAAATAACACAAAATCAAAATAGAAAAATGAAGTTATAACCAAAAAAAAAAAAGGAAAAAGGAAAAGCAGCCCTGAAGGAATTTACCGGAGAAGTATTTTCTTTCATCGGGTGTGTCCGTACAGATCATAAGGAGCCCAAAGAGCGTCAAGCGGACAAGCCCGTTTCGAATCAAGTCGGAGCCATGGCTTACCGGACCCGCTCCAATGGAGCAGACTAACCGGACCCGGATGGAGTTCCCGGCAACTGCCTCTGACGTTATCACCACCGAGCCCATGTTGGTTCCACCTATGCTCGATCGGCGCCACGTGTCCCGCGAAGACCAAAAGGAACGGCGGCAATGAACCGAGCTCGTAGATCCTATTGCTCTTCTGGATCTCCATCCATCTCTCGATCCGTTTCGTGTACCCGAACCGCCTCCACTTCACCAGATCTATAACCATCACGCCCGTGTTGAAGTAGCAAGGTTTCCGACCGACGAACGTCTTCGAAAACCGACTCTCCGACCAGAAACCGTCGGTGAAATACTTGGTGAGGTTCGCATGACAGTATTCCGGAGCCCCGATTGTTCTCAAACCGAGACTTGTACTCCACAGCTTGTAGATGTCATCAACAAGAACAAGATCAGAGTCTAGATAGATCACGCGCTTCACACACGGTTCCAGAAGATCGGCCAAGTAATTTCTTGCGTAATTGACAGGTTGTTCTAGTGCTTGCCGGACCGAAGTTGAGATCAGACCTCGAACCATCTCTGGATCGAAATAATACACCTTGAATTTCAGCGCCGGAAAAGTTGAACTAACTAGGGTTTCAAGATTCGTCTCAGAGACCAGGAAGTGGAAGAAGATGCTCTCAGGACACTTGGAGTGCTGTAGAATGGAATGGACGGCTGCGATTGAGCCACGTAAGTACTCGACATCGAGAGTAATTGCTACATGAACCAGTGAAGGATCGCAGAGGGAGATTTGGTGCCGCTGGGAAGCGCATTCTTCTGCATTGTGAAATGGAGCCGATTTTCGGAAAGAGAAGGGATTCGGAGAGGTAATAGCCGTCGGATTCGGAGTAGTCGGGGAAGATCTGATGGCTTCGGCAGGAGGAAAAGATTGAAAAGAAGGAGAAAGCACAATCATCATCAAAGCAGCGGAAAAGAAACCGGAAAATCTCATAATCCAAAGCATTCTGACACTCAAACAGCCAAACTGTCTTCTCCTTTTCCTCTTCGGTTTGAAATCGAACCGATCTGGTAATTGACTTACAAGGAACGCTAGGGTTCCTTTAAGGTCTGCCAGAGTTACTCGTCTATCGATTAATTAGAGAAACTCAATCCAATCGAATCTCTCAATTTCTTCTTTCCTTTTTTTCCCTCTCTCTCTCTCTCTCTATCTTTCTCTTGTGGATGCCGTGGAAACGAAGCGAGGTAGGAGATAGAAAGAAGAGAGAGAATCCATTGACAAACCGAGCCCGAAGAGAGGAAGAGAGATAGAAGGCGGCTTGGGTTCTCTGTCTTTACCGGTGGACCGACGTGCGCTGCAGTTCGGTTTTGAAAGAGAGAGGCAGCGTACTGCGCACACAACAACGAAGACAGCAGAGTTAATAGTTCACTAGAAGGTAGAGAGAGAGAGAGAGAGAGAGAGAGAGAGAGGGGCCTTGTTTAATAAAAGGAATTATCAACAATTGCAGGTACTAAAAAAAATAATAGGAAGGTAATATTCTAACTAGAATAGAAAATAAAATAAAAATGCAGATTTTAAAGGAGAAAAATAATTATAAGCGGCACTTAAAAGAGAAAATAATTTTGATCATTTATTTATATCACTTTTAAATTAATAATTCTTTTAGTTATTAAAATCAAGTCATAAATAAAGACAAACAATGTTTAATTCATCTAAAACTTAAATATCGATTTTCTTTCTGTTTTTTTTTTTTTCTGAAATTTCCGCACTAGCCAAGTACCATTTTTTACTCTTAATTTAAAGAAGAAAAAAAAAGGTTGGAGCCGAATGGAGAAAGGCGATGTAGAAGGGAAAGAGGACCAGTTGTCCTTGTCTTCTATCATAATGTCAATTGCGTCCTCGGAGCATTGCCCAAAAAAAAAAACAGAAAACTCTGTACACGTCGTCAACCCGATTTGAACCCATTTATTAGTCACCGGTCAGTTAATTCGGATCTAGATGCAGGTTGATGATCTATCATATCAAATCAGATGGGGAGAGAGAGAGAGAGAGAGAGAGAGGGAGGGAGAGAGGGATTTGGATTTTGGGGGCATTCAATGTTGTGATGGTATACCCCACCATCCCCCAAAAGTGACCCAATTCGCTGTTATAACCCCCCTCCATTTTACCATTCATGAAAGCTACATCGAACCCTCTAGCCCCATTGTGTTGCACTCAATCAAACAACGCACACACACACACAAAACATAGACTTCTTGTGAATTGGCCTTTTCGCTTTTCCCTCCAACACTCTCTCTTCCTTTGATGAAAGGCATTTTTGCTCAAATGACCCAAATCTTTCACAAGGACCCTCCACTCTACCGTAAGTGCACGTCAATAATATGACAATCACATAAATTTTTATTAAAAAAATATATATATATATGCTTTAAGGTTTGGATTAAATTTATACTTTATATAGGCTTCTTTATATAAATTAATCAAAGATAAGCGTTTGAAATAAAAACGGAAAAAAAAAAAGAAGAATTAGAGAATTTGTTAGATATCTGAGTTCAAACCTCACCATTAGATAAATCTCTTTGGCTGAACTATAAATCTCACTTCCTCTTGTTGTTTTGATAAATTTAAATTCTTATAAATTTTTGCTTAATCATTTTAATAATCGATATTCGAACACTAATTTTCAGATAAATCTGTGTCTATATGCTCATTTTGCACCTTTCTACTTTGAAAAATTTTTAAAAACTTTCAAAGAGATTCAAAGCTTGAAAAACTTTATGTTCCTAAGTATCCCAAGATCTAATCCTCACGCAACTGAACCCTAACGTGAAAGGGGTGCAAAATTTTGTTCCCTCGTTTCATTTTCCATAACCCTAACATTTGTGTTAGTCACTGAACCTTAACCTTCTTTTTGTGCTCTTCTAGGAAATAAGCTTGAAAAAGGGTGTCCCAGATTATGAGAGGTTGACGATTCTGAGGAGAGTCTTAGCTTTGATTCATGATTAAGTTTGATAAAAGTTTGTAAATCATGTGAAGGCACATGTAGCTTTGCTTAAAAAATTTTCCCTGTGATACAAGATTTTAAACCAAAATATCTTTTTTTAAAAAGGTACAACTTGCATTATCCTACTAAATCATCAAGCTGTACGTTATTCTTGGCTAACTTGTCCCATGACTTGCAATCTCATACACAAACAATTTGCTTATTTAAATATCTTTTCAACTTTAAATAAATATATTTTTAAAATATGCGAGTAAATTTATTAAATATGTACGATAAAATATTAAACTAAGATTTTTATTTTATGATTTCTCGAGTGAGATTGCCTTAAAGAGAAAAAGGAATTATATATTTCTTTTATAAAAAAAAAAAAAATCTTAATTTAGAAGAATGATACAGAGACAAAACCTTTGCAATTTAGGATAAAGTTGTGCCAAAAAGTTGATTTGGAGATTTGTGAACTTTTCATAAGAATAGCAATATCATTGTTATAATGGCTAATAAGGCCAAATTGTGATTTTGGTCTTTTAATCGTATCAAGCAAACCGTGAATTTATGAGGAAGAGTAAGTAGGTAGGTGAGAGAAATTTGAGTGGTTGGCTTGATTTTTATTTTTTTTTAGCCTTAAACTTTGTCTATCGTCAAATATTCAGAATTTCGTTCTGATTAATTTTGTTCGAGTTATTGTTGGATCCGCTATAGAGAGAGAGCTCTCCCAATATCATTTTTTGTCAGTACTAAGACTCAAATCTCGATTTTCATGTAGGGTGATCGTGTCATTTTCGTCGTACCAACCAAGCGTGGGCGTGGTTGGCTTGATATTCATGTGAATTTATGCCTTTTTTTTTTTTCTTTTTGTTACTATAGATTTCTCACACCTTCACTTCATCTTAAACTGTGCCTCAACTAAATTGAAATTAGATTTAGAATTCTGATTTTTTTTTTAATTAGAAAGGATTTTTTATTATTATTTCATGAATTTAATTTTCATTTTTTGATCCTCCATAAGTTCTCCTAAAATGATTTTGTATTGGCGTTTTTGAATTTATTGTGCTACACGTCTTCTATCTATTACAAGTTGTTTCGGCATCAAAATGATGCCCTTTTTACATAGACCGACCAGTACAAACCTCAAACCTTTTTTACTTTTTGTTAGTATTCTCCTCATTGTCAATTTGTTGATATTTGCTTTTTTAGATTGACCCTTATGGCCGTTTTGTGAAAAAATGTGGTTGTTGTTGGAGTAAAGCTCACCTTGTCAAATTTGACCCCCTTTTCTAGATCAATTAGTCTGCTTTTTAGCATTGGGGTTTGCTGCTAAGCAAATAAAGACTTGCAAACTAATCTAGTCTGACTCTTGAGGGGTCTATTTTATGGATAATTCTCTTGACGTAATCATTTTCATTTTCAAAATTTATTGTCAATAGTTATAATTAATTGAAAAATGACTAAAGAACAGATCTCATCAGAAAACTTGAACTTTAATATAAATTATTAGGCTAAAGCAAAATAGTCCATAATTAGTGAATGATCAATTAATAGTAACGATAATTATCCAAATATATAGGAATAGTAGAAAATTAGCCAAGAAAATAATAAAAGAAAAAATATCCTTCTTTGCTATATTGATCATCCATTCACAATTTTTTTTTTATTTACCCCGCAAAAAGAAAGGAAGAAATAGTAAACTTAAAAGAGGCATTAAGTGAGGCTTTAAGCATAACGGGGTATCCTTGAAGAATAGATTTTGGGCTCCCCTTATTGATGAAGCTTGTCTTGAATAGAATGAGCTCAGAAAAGTGAGCAAGCATCATTTTGTGTGCATGAACCGCATCTCTAGTCAAAATCTTCACAAATTTGCATTGGTTCAGGTGCACTGTGCAGCACTGCACCAAATGGTTTGGTGGCATTGGATGCCCTGCTCTGTGCCAAGTTGAATGTGTTAAGAGTTAATGTTGATTCAATGAAGAGTTGACTATGCATTAAGTTACTGCAAAAACTTTTACAAAACATTTAACTCAAAAAAAAAAATGTAAATTTTTATAGTAAATCACTCTTCATGAACAACTCTCACTCAATTGGTCATGAGAATAAACCTGTAAATTTCATATTTGATGTTAAGTTTGCTAATGAACTTTAACTTTAACTCAAGTGACGTACCCCTTCTTCTTATAAAAAATTTGAATTCGTGTTTCAATATTAGTTAAAAAAAATATTTGATGTTAAGTTTAAGTTAGATCGAGAACCTACATTTTGATTTTTCTATTACATATCAAACCTAGAAACAAGATTAAACTAGTTACACATCTTTAGGGCCATAGCATGTTAATATGATAGTTTTTAGGTCCCTCGCGGACAATTTAAGAGGGGTAGCTTTTCACTTTATCTTTTTTTTTTTTTTTTTTATTCAATTTTACTTGATTACAATTTTTATTAAAAAAAAGATAATTTTTAGCATATTAAAATTTTTCTATTTATCTAGTCGTGCGTGTATAAATTTTTCCAATAAAAGAATGTCAAAGATAATCAATATTATTATTATTTTATTTATTCCAAATAATATTCAAATTTTTATTTATTCAAAACATTTTGTATGTCTTACAAGGTAGGACTACAAGATACTCGTAAGCGATAAAAATTCTATTTTTAAAATAGTAAAATTTTGAAATTTATTTGTAAATTATATTACAATCTAACTTTTTATTATTATAGGGGATCAATCATGTTCCTCATGTCCTCTGTTTAACACCATCCATATACAAATCATGCTAGGTCGAGACAAAAAGCATAAAATATGTTTTTTTTTTTAAACAAAAATCAACATGAGATGAAAAGTGTGCTAATTTTCATGTTAATTTTTTCTGGTCATCTGATAAAAATCTCAAACCTGTTTACTGCTCTGAGTCCAAAAATGTGGAAAACCACTCATCCCGCATTAGAATCAGTCCTTCGCTTTCTCGCGTCACAAAACCGCAGCAGCCAACAGGACATTGGGATATTTGTTTTGAGAGATTCGAGATGAGTGGTGCTGTACATAACATAACATGATATTACTAACAAGCCAACCAACAAAAGCTGATGTCAGACCCCAAAAAAAAAGAAAATATAATTAATATAAGCATAAAAATGGAAATTTTGTCAGAACAGATCAGGGGTGGGGGAGAGAGAGAGAGAGAGAGAGACAGATGGTGGGTCTGAATCTAAAGTCTCTTAGATCCTCAGGCCCTCACGAGTCCTAATGTCAGAGATCACTATAAATGGTGTTGTTCATGAATCCACGTGGAGGAAATCTAGTGCATTGATGACAGTCGAGGTCGTCACCTTTGCAGGTATACGGTGTACCTGTGCAACACAGAATCTATGCTGGCATCTGCCATTTTTCTTTCAAGCTTTGGCTCGAGGGGGGGGGGGGGTTATACCGTCCAGGACCAAAGGCTTGGTTGGGTTGGGTGTGGTCCAACCTGGACTACACTCACCAACCTTGTGTTCTGCAAAAGAAAGGGTCAGGTTTCAGGCGGATCCAAAGCGAGAGTCTGCACCTGTAAATGCAAATGTAAAGTTATAGCTCGCAGAAAATGTGTCCTCTCTACCAAACTCTCCTGCTATAGTGAACAGTATTATAGTTTTTTAAAATTTATATTCAAGTGATGAAAATAAAAAAATAATATTTGAAAGAGTCAACCCCTCCACAAAGGTCCCATAGTGCTCTTCCGGAATTGTTTTAAAAAAACTACTTATAATCAATTAGTATTTATAAACAACTTTATAGTTTATAAACTCGTTTTATATTTTTTAAAAAATAAATAATTATCTGTTTGAATAAATATTACTTAAAAGTAGTTAACTATTTGGTAAAATAAGTATTTATAAACTATATAAAATAGATAAAATATCATTGTGGATATAATGTTTTTAGATAATTATAAAATACATATTTTAAAAGTAAACAATATTATAATTTAAATGATAGAAAAAAATTAAAATAATTCAACTAAAAATGGATAAATTAAGTAAATAATTTTTAGATTTATTTTACAAATAAATATATATATTAAATTAACATGGTTTATAATAAAGTCCATAATTATAAATATATTATAAAAGCCGAAACAAAAAATTTTAGGATGAGGAGAGTGATGTATTACAGAAAAATATGTAAATTGACGTAATGAGATTTTTTAAAATTATTTAAAAAATGGTATTTCTTAAAATTATTGAATATCAAAATTTATTAAGATTAAGAAAATGATATTAAAAATTTTTTCGATATTTTTTTTTCATGTAAGTTGGTGATATATAGGGAGAAATAGATGTATCACAATGGAGATATACTATATCAAAATATAAAATTTTTTTTCAGTGTATCAATAGAAGAATATGAAGAAGATACCTGACAAAGAGTAAGAGAAGAAAATATCACTTGAAAAAAGAGAAATCCTTAAGTGGCAGTGAAACTCTATTGTTAAATGAGAATATAAAATTTGTGACATAATTATAATTTTTGTTAAAATATAAAGAATAAAAATATATTTTTATTGTTTAAAGTAGTTTATTTTATTTGTATTTAAAAATATCAAAATAAAAAATCTGTTAGGAATAATTTATTATTTTTTTAATTTATAAGTATTTTTTAAATTTATAAACATTTTTATAAATTTTAATTTTAATTTTAATTTTAAGTAAATTTTACAATCCTAAACATCTTCTTAGTCAAATCAATCCCAGATTTCGATTTGTAATAAAAATTCATTTATAATTAAAAAAAAGTGAAAAATGTGTCCTCTCAACTCATTCTATCTTGGAAAATGATCAGACCTTCACTGCCAGCTGTAATATTTAGAAATACATTTTGACTAGACGAAAATAATATCATGTGGTCTAAGGTGGTTAATCACATAGAAATATTTTAATTAATTTGTAGTTAAATATTTATTTAAACTAATTAATATATTAATTATTTAAATAATACTTAATCAAAATATGGTGATATAAGCTGTTATCTAATTTAAATTTCAATCTATTATCTATTATACAATATATCCTATACAAAATTGAACTAATTTTAATTTCCATATAGTTTTCTAATCTATAGGAAATCTATATATAAAAATACTATATATAAGAATAATAGATACCCGATTAAAATATATGAAAAACAATATGTGTTCGTTTGCATACTCTTATGTTGTTATAATTGAAATTGAGAAATGTTATTTATTGAAAAGAATTGATTTAACCAGTTATATATCAAAGTTTTATTTAATCATTAACTTATTTAATATGAATATTGTAGATTAATTTTTTCAATAAAGAGATTTCCAAAAAAAACATAAAAAAATTCTTTATTTTTCTCTGTCACAATGTAATTTGGGAAAAGAACACAACAAGGAAACCGAATAGAAAATTAAAAAAAAATAAATTAGGCTTGCAATATAGGATCCCATAATAGAAGTTTTTCTCACTGTTGTATGCCTATGTTTATACTTTGTAGGTGGAGATGAGTCATTTCACCTGTAATAAGATCAGGAATATAAAGAACAAAAAGAAAAAAAAAAAAATCTAATCCTTAATACTGACCAACTTGCACTGATCTTTGTAACAACTCGTCCTAATCTCATTATTATTATTTTTTTATATAAGAAGATATAATCAAATGAAATCGAATCGAAAAAAATAATGAAAATGAAAAAACTCTAATGCTTAAACTATACCTGAGAGACAACTCGCCATAATCTCATTAATACTCTCATATACAATTGGCTCACAAGTATCTTTTATAATATTATATCTATTGTAACAACTGTAAAACTCATATAAAATCTCATAATAATATTTAAAAAGAACAATATTAATTATCTTTAACTATTTATTTGCATAATAAAAAGTAATATCTGATTTATTATTGATCTTTAAAATGGACAGTTACTCATCCAAAAAAAGGACAGTTGCGTAGCAAAATTAAGAGAGAGAAAACAACCCTGGAATTGAAATTCTATAATAAAACAAATAATATATTCATATAATTATAATTTATAATCAACAAAAATAAAATGTATATAGATAATTTATATGATAAATGGATCTGATTGTGGTTATTACTTGACTGAAATACTTATAAGTTATACAATTTTAAATTGTGATCATTAATATAATCATATAAATCAATAAATTACTATTTAAAGAAAATTTTAAACTCAAATTTTATATTTAAATAAAAAAAAAGACAGTGAAAAAGAGAGATTTATCTTTTAAGAACCAAATATAGTTCTGGATATGATCGAATTCATGTAATTATCCGTATACAATCACTTTAAGAATTTAATTGAAGCCCAAGTAGCATGAAAATTACATAAAATTTTCCAATGCAAGGTTGAGAAGAACAGTTAATATCTACTCTCCCTGATTGACATATTCATTTCAAGAAATTGGAGTATCATTTCACGTCACTGTGAAGAAAAGGAGTTAAATTATTTCATGAAAAGCTTTATTTGCTATCTCAAAAATTTTGACCAAGTTGTAGAATTAGGTATATCCACTCTCTCCCATCGTTTTTCAGTCACTTCTCATGCATGCTTTTTGGGAGGTCAATTCTTACATATGATGAGACGATGATGACCCACAACCCTCAAATTGCTCACCCATCACTCATCTTTCAATTGCTTTCTAAATTTTTAATCATCCAATGGAATCCGAAAGATATCAACTGATAAATTGAAGCCATATATACCGGAGAATGATTGAGCAATCAATCAATATTAAAATAATCTTTCTTTTTTATTTTTAATTTCTGATATTATTTATCATTCGTAAATTGATAAATATCATAGCATAAAACAAATCGAGTGTATTCTATAAAATACTCTTGCATATACAATTAAAATTTAAAACTTTATGATTCTCAAAAATTAAATGTTAGATTTTGATTCAACTGATGTATTTGCCGATTAGTTTAATGTAAAATTTGGATAGATACTTAAACGACTTTTGAGCTGTAAGTAAGACCATTTAATGATGTTTACATGCCAACAAGTTAGAAAAAGATGTTTCAATGTTCAAAACTCCGAGGATTAATATTCTGATAAATGTTATTATAGTTGACGTCGGATATGATTAATTGAATAATTAAGTCATCAAAGTTAATAATTTAATTGAAAGCAACTGAAGTTGACCCAAAATAATTTGTAATTTATGAAGTTCAGGATTAATTAATTTTATAAACTCAAAATTAAGATTTTACCAAAACATCATCTCAATAAAATCGAATAAAAAAGGGAATCAAATTTTTGTTGGTTGGGGTTTGGTGTCTGTGTGTATTTGATGTCACTATCATATATTATTGAAAGCGAAAGCACCGCTGCTTCAAACTTCGGAAAGTCCATTTCCAATGGAAGAAAAGGTGTGTAGAAATCACTCAAATGAGTAGCCGTTGGAACTTGGAAGACCTTTTCATATAATATTAAAATATTATATATTTTTAAAAATATACTGAAAAATGGTATTTATTTGTATCTGGACACTGTAAATTATTAATAATATTATTATTATTACTATTTTTTTCTGTTGGGGGGAAAGAGACATTCGACATTGACTCGATCATCCACCAAACGTTATAAGTTTAGGAAATTTCCACATTTGCTCTCTAACGTAAATCAACGGTCAAAATGTATCAGATGACTTGCATCATTTGTTTATTATTTATTTTTGTACTTTTGATGCCGTTGCAATTATATTTATTTTTTTAAATTGATTTAGTGAAAATGACACTATGATTTCTTAATCAAATATTCGAGTTTTAGTCTTTTTAAAAATAAGAAAACTCACGTTTGGAAAGTCTCATTTTGATTGGAATCCGACAGTGACTTGATTTAAATTAATCAGAGTGAAACTCTAAATGTGAATCAAATCTGAAACAAAAAAACAGAGAGAAAATTTATAGCAATTTAATTTTACAGGTAGCTATTGGACCTGTTGTTACCATGTCTCGAGTGCATATATGGGTCCGGGCCTCCTTAACCTAATTAAATTTATCATAAAAATTACAATTATTATGTCAATAAAATTTTATATTACAAATTCTGTTTAATTCCAAATGAATCTAATTTCAATTTTAAAATAATTAATAAATACGATCATGATATTATAATGATCATTACTAAATAGCAGAAACCGAAATTGGAAGCCAAACTATGAAGGAATTTGAAAAGAATGTGAAAACTATAAAAATTATGAAAGAACCACAAATATAAGAATCATAAAAAAATTATAATTAAAATAGAATATAATCAGAATAAGAACCATTTCGATTTTAATTTTAGTTTTTGTTATTTTTTGTCAAACTAAAGCCACTCGATTCTGATTCGATTTTGGTTCAGTTTTGGATATGTCCACCCTTGTATCAGAGAGACTTAGCATGATACCGATTCAAGATTTCATACTATAAGATTATCTTAAATTTTGTAACATGATTATCTATTCTAAAAATTTAAAATTATGAAAAAAAGTATTATTATTTATTTTCTATTTTGACACTTGATGTACCTTTAACCCAAAAAAAAAAAAATACATGACATGGGCGAGCCACCTAAATTACAAAGAGTCAAAGAGAAAGAGATGAAAGGTATAAAATCATCTTTTTATAACAACGTTTGGATGGAAAGATATAAATAGGGAAAAAAAAGATTAAGAAAAAAAGTTATAATTTTTTTTTTCTTTAGAATTTAGATATGAGAGACAGAGAGAGATTTGAATGGATTTGAGATTTTTTAAAATTTAAAATTTTTTCTTTCTTAAAAGTGAAAAGAAACGAATGGGAGAGAAAATATTAGAGTTAACTATTTTTTATATTTTAAAAATATTCTTTAAAAACTGAAAATAAAAATTTTTTATTTTTAATGAGTTTTATTTTTTTCTTTTTGTTTATAAACTTTTAAATAAAATAGAAGAAAAATTATAATTTTTTTTTTCAAAACTCCCAAATGTATCATTAAGGTATAAATATATATAGTGCCGTGTTTGCCTTCTCCGGAGGAAAAGTGTAGAAAAATAATTATCATCACATTTTTACAATGCTATTTGGTCGGTGGATTCTTTCAGAAGATATGTACCATCATGTTTATTGTTTTAATCACGTTGTTCGAACTCCCACCTCTTCTTTCTAACTCCAAGACAGAGGAAGACGAGGACCCCACCCCCCCCCCCCCCCCCAAAAAAAAAAAAAAATTGAGACCCTACAAGATGCAGAAAGAGGAAGAGACATTTGTTTTTTAGATCCCCATTTGACCACACCTGATTATCAATCATGATTTGGGTCTTTTCAAGAGTTAAAAGGAAGTTCCAAGAAACTCACAGAAGAAAAATAGTTGAATTTTACTATTGAACTATGTTGTTTCATGAATAAATTTATTTATGTTGGGTCAAGTATTATGAGTTCAATTTGAGGACGAGTTTTATCGGTACCTGCTTTTTATGTTTTAATTCCTTTGACTTAAATTTGAGATTTTCTTTCTTTTATTTTTTTTGTTTTTATTTGGATTGCGCCAATCAACCTGGCTCAAGTACTATGAGACCCGTTATGGAATTGGTTCTCCCAAATCTTTTTTCTCCATTTTCAAGATTTGAACTCAAAAATTCTGAATAAGGAAGTAAAATGGCTGATCACTCAATCTAAAAGAGTTTGGTTAAAATTGAGATATTGATTAAATAGTCTATTACTTTGTGACTGACTCACACGACTTCGATAACAATATCTTATTAGTAATAAAACAATGTCCAAAAATTGGGCACGGATGCAAAATCCTTTTAGACAAAATCTAAGATCTGAATTTTGATAATACCACTAGAGAAAATTTTAAGTCTATGCATAAGTGAGAGAGGTTTTACCCACGTTAAAAGATAAATATCAAGTACTCCGGAATTAATATGGATGAGAAATGGTATTTTACTTTTCTTTGATTCAAGTGGGCCCTGGGCCCAACAAAAAGGGACCAACTAAAGGCCAAAGGCTTAGTTAAGCCCAAGGGCTTAGCTATTTTTTTCATTTTTTTGGTGAGGAAGATTGAACAAACCACAACTAACAGAGCAAGCCCATCCCAAACGCTTAGACAAGCCCAATCATCAGGCTGATAGGGTGGTCTTGGGCCACCAACCCTTTCAAAACTTGGGCTACCGTCGAGCACTTCCCGCACAATGCCATGCAAACTCCTCCTGGCCATCCCAAGACTCTCTCTCACTCTCCATAATTCACTCCCTTTTTTTTCCCTTGACAAAGGAGAACAATAATTAAGTTTTATAAAAATCTCATTTAAAGTAGTTCTTCGCTGCCAGGGCATCGGAGCAACTGTTCTATATATATATATATATTTTTAAAGAAAAAGTTTATATGTACAATTTTAGGTACATTTTTAAAAAAGATTAAAAATACTATTAAAATTTATAAAAATACTAATAAAAACCTTTAAAATGATATCTATTCTCTCAAAATTATTACATTTTCCTTTCTGTGTCCCATATTTTGGACCCCGTCCCAAGATAGATTATAACTTCGTCCCTATGTCCCATTATTTGTTAAATTACCAAATACCATCAGTCGAGTTTGTGTGAGTCACTTTTGTAATTTCCTTTGTAAGTCTACTAAGAAACTGAAAAATTGATTTAAATATATATATATATATATATACAAATTTAAATTTAAAATTATTAATATAAAATGCAAAATCAGCCATAGTCAAACACCATATAAATTAAATTCGCAACTAAAATGAGTTGGATAAAGCAACAAAGAGAAGGCCAATAACTTTGTTTTTTTCTTCGGATGATAGGAGACCTTGTATAAATAATTACAATAAAAATAGTGCTCTGGTTATGTCAAGTGATTGAATTGTTCTTTGCACCAACCTGACCCAAAGCCCATGTGCATACAATGTCTTATTTTCAGAAGGTATCTGTGTAGTCCTAAAGGGATAACATAGCGATCACAATTTTCTCTCTTAATTTAAAGATTTTAGATTTAAATATTTATGTAATAAAAAAGAAAAGATACGTGTATATGTAATAATATAATATTTTATTATTTGGGTTGGGTTATTTTATTGAATTTAGCAAATCAATTGTTCCCAATCAAGGGATCCTAAGCAAATAATCTTTTTTCCCCATTAAATCACATACATGGATTACAATATTGGGAATGTGCTTTTTTAGCTTATTTTCGTATTTTTCTATTTTTAACAAGCATCGGGAAAAAATATTTACAGATACCAAAGAAGAAATTTATTATACGGATCATATATATTTTTTTCCTTTGGTCTTAAGTTCTAGAAAAAGAAAAACAAATAATGGAAGATCCTATGTTAATCACAAACTATGCATTCCCCAAAATTGTCTTCTGTTTGTTTATCATTTTATTTTATTTTATTTTATTTTTTGCGCATTAGAGAGAATCTGAGCTTAAAACTACACACACTGGGAAGGGTGAACCTAAGGAACGAATTTGAGTTTAATGTACATCTAATAAAATAATTCGAGCTTAAAAATTGAATTGGTACATTTTTATGGAAAAATTTACATATATTTCCCAAAATCTCTAGTATCATATATTATATATTTCATGTAATTGAGCTAAATAAATGTATTTGTACATGCATTAATTTCGTGATATAATGTGTGTGACGTATCTGAGAGACAGCTCTAAGTTCAAGTAGTAGAGGTTTTTTATTTTCATTTTTTTTTAATTTAATTCTGTTTAGTTATATTTTTTTTTGTAAAAAAAATAAGAAAAATATAATATGTGTAACCTATATACATACTTGAATAACTGCGGAGTGGACCGAGCCAATCAACACTTGGCACCAAAACCTGGACACTAGAGCTCACAAACACACACATACACGCAAAATTTACATACCCAAAACATTGAAGAACAGAACAAGTCCCCTGTTCCAACATAAGCCGACAGATAGATCGATGGATAGATGGATAGATGGTGAACTAGAATAAACCATCAATTCCTAGCCCTCCTCGCTCTAGAGGAATTGACACGAGAGGCTGAAGTCGTCTTCTTCATCTTTAGAGGAGTTGAAACTTTCTTCTTCTTCAACACTTCAGGCGTTTTCACCTGACTCAAACGCTTTGTCTTCTTCACAACTCTCTCACTATCACAAATGTTTTCCTGAGACTTTGGTTTCTTTTTCTTCTTTAAAGCTTCTGGGGTTTTCACTTGGCTAAGTAACTTCATCTTCCTAATCTTCTCCTTGGAAAAATCAGAGTTTTCCTTCGTGGGTTTCTCTGGGTTTTTGTTAGTTGCAGTCACTGAGATCTTGAAGGAGTTCTTAACTTTGATTATTTCCTCGGATTGTACTGACTTCTTGAGCTGAAGTGAAATAGATTTCTTGAAATTTGGAGGGAGCTGTTTGGAGTACTTGTCATGGATGAATTTGGATATGGCTTGTTGGCTCGAACCATTTCTCTCTTTCAGTGAAGATATTGCTTCACATATCATCTGTCACGAGAAAAACACAGAACAAACCAGGAGTGAGCAATGGAAAAGGCCGAGAAAAGGGGGGAAAAAACGGAGCATAAATTAAGACCATAGCATAAGGAGGGGGATGAGTTGGTGAGAGCTTCATGGCCTTCCTCTCCTCCTTTCCTACGGTTGAAATTTTCTTCGGAATAGCCATACCATGAGAGAGGGAGAGAGGGAGAGAGAGAGAGAAGTGAAATGAAAGTGGGAGGAAAGGAACGTTTAAAATCTGAATTTTGAAATGTAGTTTTGGCGGATGAGATGGGAGAGTGAGTGACGTGGAGAATTGGAGAGCATACACGTGTTATACATGCCTCTGTTTTTGGAAAAATGTTATGCATAATAAATGAGTTTTAAATAAAATGAATCAAATTAGTTTTAGATTAAATAATTATTTAAATTAATTAAAATATATTAATAATTTAATTAAATATACTAAATTTAATTTACTTAGTCAAAATTTATTTAGCATCGTCGGGTCGGTTGTCAAGTTTCGATGCGTTTCGAATCTATTGTTTGAATTGTTGTATTTATAATATGTTTGGATGGAGAGAAAAGAAGAGAAAATAAATTATTTTAATAGAAAATCACTTATTTTTTTTCGTTTATAAGTTTTTGAAAGAAAGAAATGGAAAGAAATAGAAAAATTTTAAACATAAAATTTTTTTTTCCCAAAAGTGGGAAGAAAAGAAAAGAAAATAAAATAAAATAAAAAGTTGTTTAATGAATAAAAAATAATAGAAAAATATTTAATTTTAAATAAATCTCATATCATTTTCTTTTCTTCTTAAAATTTTCAAAAAAAAAAAAAAAAAAAATTTTTATCATTTCATTTCATTTCTTTCTTTTCTTTCATAAACTCTCAAACCAACATTAAAGCTTTCAACTTCGCAAACTCCAATTATTTTTCCATGATTCGCCCCTTTTCGGGGGTTTGGTTTGCTCGGAAAGGTTTTACATTTTTCTTTTAAATTTTAAGTAAAAGAAATTTTTTGAAATAAACTTATTTTTCTTTTCATAGCTTCTGGCACGCTTGGGCAATTTTGTAAAATTCTCTCGCTCTTTTTTATAAATTTATACTCAAAATTTCATGTAAAAAAGGAAAATGATTGAAAAGGTTGAAATTAAATTTAATTAATATTAATTGATTGAATAAGTATTAATATAATGATAATTTAAATTATTTATAAAAATATATTATTATAAATAAAACAAAATAAAAATAAATTCACTTATTTAAGTGAAAAAAAAATACTTAAAACTTTTTCACAAAAGGAGCTAAACTCATGCTTTGGAATGTCAAAAGCAGAATTTGATTGAACTTTATCATAATATGAGCTGATCTAATTAATAAGTTATAACTTAATTGACACCGATCCTTCTTATTCTAGAGATTTCTAGTTTAAACCTCTCTTTATGTACCAAATATATATATATCTATACATATATATAAAAGCTGGCCTAAAGAAATATATACAAGCTGACATCTCAAGCAACAAAAGCACCTTCCCTGCAACCTTAAACTTTAAGTTTCATCCAAGGATTGGGCGCTTCATGATAAGGGGAACTTCATCGATTGGAAAAAAGGATCAAATCCATGTTGCTTTAAAACCATCCCCACACATGCACTCAAATCCTCCCTCCCCTCCCCTCCCCCCCACGCTGTCTCCTTTCTATTCAACGTAAAGTTGGTTTCCAGAAAGCCTACTCCACCAAAAGTCCACAAAATGTACACCATCAAGGATTGTTTACTCACAAATTTCTTCTTACTTCTTAGCATCATGCACAATGTCAAAGCTACACTAACCATAATATTTTCCAAAGATCAAACTACATGCACAATGTGTGATGCATGTGACAACCCTTGTCCACCCATCTTCTTTCCACCACCACAGGTCCCTGACTGTGAACCACCACCATCACTGTCACGGCCACCACCACCGCCGGTCCCTGATTGTGAACCGCCAACATCACTGCCACTGCCACCGCCACTACTGCCGGTCTCTGACTGCGAACCACCACCATCACCACCCACTTCAGGCATGTTCTACTTACCCCCACCACCTGTGGTCGTCGCTTACCCTTATTACTCTCCTCCGTCACCAGCAAGCTACTATGTCTACTCTTCACCACCTCCGAATCCAATTCTTCCATATTTTCCATATTATTGGTATAACAACATTCCTCCATCCATTTCTATGTCAAAGTCGATTAAGTTGAAAAATTGTCATCCTATTGTAGTATTCGTTGTTCTTTTTAGTTTTATTTTGTCTGCGTTGAGGCGCTGAAATCGAATTCCTATTACCAACTTTAGGAATAATTGTTCTAGTGATGAACCAATTATTAGGACGTGGGCAGAAGGAGAAAAACTTGCTAGCCATGAAGGAGGAGGAAAACTTTGTAAGTTCTTGTTCTTATTTTTGTTGGTACATGTGTTTTGCTTTTTCATTTTTAACGTAGTAGAGAACTCCATAATACTCACCAAAAAAAAGAAAAAAGAGAACTCCATAATTACATATTTTAGTATAATGCACAAAGTCATCGAGAATACATGCAGTTAAAATTACGTACACAATTTTTATATTGATTCAAGCAAATATGTGAAAATTTTCCTAATTATCAGTTCAAAAAATCAGTTTCAGCTTATTAAAGATGAGAAAAGGCTGATCTCAGGGCAATTCATCATACCACGGTTTGTGTGCTTATATATAAGGCGCTACCTCAGATTTTATTTGAAGTGAGGTGAGTTAAGTGGATTAATAGTTAGGAAAAGGGCTTTTTTCTCTATTGCTTGTCTTGCAAATCGCATGCACGAGATTATTGTTCATATTCAATATATTCATAAAAAAATATCGAAAAATTAAAAATTTTTTACTATAAAAAAAATGTTATACATGTGCATCTGCATGGTCTTTGGGTTGAAACAATGAACAGTCAATCTGAGGTAAAATATTTGATGTCTTAATTAATTATTTAATTTAAAATTTAAAAATAAAAAATATTTTGAAAAATCTATTTTTAAATTAAATTTTATAGATATTTTAATTAAATTAATTAAAATATGAATCGAATTTAGATAAAAGAAAAAAGGTTCATTGCCATTGATTACACAAAACCGTAGAGATTTGGGTTCATCTTGGGAATCAACAAGGTTGCCCACGTCGTCTGACCCAGAAAAAGCTTGCACAGGTTGATGCCATATTCGATGCGGTCTATAAATGTGAAGAGTATTGCTTTTCTCCCTCTTTAATTTGCAATTCTATTCGATGCGGTCTATAGATGTGAGACCAGGATATCAAGTCTATGGTCACTGTTGGGCCAATTATTTTGTGAAATTTGCTTTTATCGATTTACTCACAATAATACATATCATAGTAATATAGAACAAATTATAAATATCACTTAACAAAAATATGAAATAAGCTACATAAACCTGTCCCACAAAGTAATTTCTCGAGGGTTTCTTTTTTGTTTGGGTTATAATAGGAATTAAATTTTAAATCACAGACACAATAACGAATAGGATTGTTTTTATTGTACTGTCTTGGGAACATTTCTCAAGGGCCTTCTCGTACGAAGAAATAAAACAGTTTTGTCCAGAAGTTCACGATAGATGTGTTGGGCCCAACTTGGAGTTGAATGAATGGGTCACTTTCTTTGGTGGAATTTTCGAGGGGACACAAAGCCCAGAGAAAATCAGATTCGGCACAAGGACACAACAGGAACACAACTTATTTGGAATTGAGGGTTTTGCAAAATTTGAAAGGATTTGTGAAATGATCATTGTCATTAAAAAAAATTACACTTTCATTGTATTGTTCACTAAATTGATGACAAATTCTTTTAAAATATCTAAATCGAAATAGAAATTTAAAACAATAAGAACAATAAAATTTCAATTTTTTTCTAAAAATGAAATAAAAATTTTTTCAAAAAAACAAGGTGTTGTATTGTTAATAATGTAAATTTTAAAGTGAATTTTCCTAACTGTAGAAGGGAATATTTATAGAAAATGAAGGATTGCAATTATTCAATCCTATTTGTAATAGTGCTAGATGAAGTCATAAAAAATATCCAAAATGAAATATGATGGTGTATACTCTTTGTATATGATATAGTATTGATAGATGAAACTAGAGGGTTTTAGTGTTAAATTGGAGTTATGGAGAGACATATTAGAGTTCAGAGGATTCAGATTGAGCCGATCTAAAACGGAGTACATAAAATACATGTTTAGTGATAAGTATCAGAACGATAAATAAGCGATTAGATTAGAAAGACAGGACGTACCAAAAAGTAAGCATTTTAGATATCTCGGATCCATTATCCAAAATGATGACAACATATATGGAGATATAAACCATAGGATCCAAACGGATTGGATGAGATGGAGAAGAGTCTAAAATTTTTTGTAATCGCATGATACCATTGCATCTTAAAGGGAAGTTTTATAGATTGACAGTAAAATCTGTATCATTGTATAGTTCTGAATGTTGGATCATTAAACAATAATAAAAACAAAAAATGGTTATAATTAATATGAGAATATTAAGATGAATGTGTGGTAAAATTATGAAAGATAAGATGGAGCGTGCGTAATCGTGGATAAAATGCGAAAGTATCAATTGAGGGGGGTTGCACATATACAACGAATTAGATGTTTTATCCTGCCTCGGCTATAGCCATGTCAAGCGCAGTTTTCACAGGGAGGAAAATTAGGATCACCCCTCATTTTATTCTGCCTCCAAATCTCCATTGCTCTCGCAGGCGCTTCCTCGGCCGTGTCAAGCTGCTCCATCCACACTTTCACTTCTTCTCTTCCATAATCGCCTTCCCCATCCGTCGCTCTCGTAATCGGCTTCCTCGTATCGAGAAATTGGATGTCCGACAACGGTGAGGCCTTGTATTTGAAGTACTCTTTGTCATCTTGTTCTCTCTCCGGTTTGCCATTTGGAACAGGTATGTCTAGGGAACCATCGCCACATACTTCTTCTAGAGGTTGCTGAGAATTGGAGGTGTTGCGGGCCGTTCTGGAGTTGCGCTTTTGTTGGGTTATTGGGTCTATGGGCCGTACCACACCCGTGCTTTCCAGCTTTGAAGATGGAGAATGTGGGAGTTTGGTCTCCACTAATGGGTCAATCTCGAATTCGGTTTTGGTTCCTATTTCCGGCATCATGTACTTCTTTTTGTGCATTTCGGCTACCCCCTACGCTGCTTGCTCATAATCTTCATCCTGCCTATTGGTAAATGCCCATGTAGGGGCAGTTTTACCAAGAGTAAAATATTGAGTTTTCAAATTTTGGAATAGGGATAATGGTTAACCCATTATCCCATAATATTGTAACTCCCCCTATTTTCTCTCAAGGTGATTCCTACATGTGTTGGGAATTTGAATTAATTCAAGGTTAACTCATTTGTGTGTACGGAGAAGAATTGTGAGAGTATAATTCTTTTTAAAAAAAAACTCTAAATATTGTTGAAAAGAACAAATATTAGAGAGGGTTTTCCGATCGTTCGAGAATCATCGGGTTAAAGGGTTGAAACGTTGTGATATCGTGTTGATAGTTTGTTATGCGTGACTATCATCTCGACTTCGAGTGATTCGTATTCAGAGTTTATGGTTTCTAATATTTTCTGTATCACCGATTGAGGTATATCGCGAACTCATTTTTATGATTCTGAAAGTTTATTTATTATTATTTTCGGTGCATGATAGAGTCACGAAATCTAACACTGGCACACCACCACAAGATCAAATCTATTTCGTGCTTTGAAGATGGAGAATGTGAGAGTTTGGTCTCCGCTAATGGGTCAATCTCGAATTCGGTTTTGGTTCCTATTTCCGGCTTCATGTACTTTCTTTTTGTGCATTTCGGCTACCCCTACGCTGCTTGCTCATAATCTTCACCCTGCCACACCACAAGATCAAACCTATTTTGTGTACTATGTACAAATAATTTTTGTTGCTGGCTTGCTATAATTAAAACTCTGTTCCACATTATTGAAAAATTTCTACTATGATTTTCAGAACTTGGGAGAGAGAGAGAGAGAGAGATTGGTGGGTTCACAGTTGCATCATCGGTATAAATGGCAGGATCAGCTGGACAGCCGGTGGGAAGAGGAACAGTAGAGTATTTTGGACAAACAAGTCCACTAGACTTGATTGCTGCTAAAAGTCTTGATTGAATCATTTGGGATTGGGACTACCAACACCACCAACGTCCTCTCAATTTCAGTTTGCTCTCTGTAGCCAAAAGACTGCATTGCAAGTGCTTCATTATTTATCTTTATTTTGCATATCTTAAATGTTCTCGCACATTCTTGAGAGCAGTGGACCGGACCGGGAATTAGATTGGTAATCCGTCCGATTTTTATTATAAAATTAGATTTTTTAAAAATCGGTCAAAACTGATCAAATCCGTAATTAAATCGAAAGAATCGATCGCTCTAACAGATTTTCTTAGTATAAAAAATATATGAAAATATTACAACTATTTGGATTCAAACATGAGAAGTTTATGATAATGTATATATTTTTCATCATTATGTCATGTGTTATTGTCGTTTGAATGGATTATAATTTTATGATAATACCATCTCATTTTTTATTTTAAAATTTCTCTCTACCTTAAATATTTTACTCGTACCTATAAAAATATGTCTCAATTTTTTATTTCAAAATAAAAATCAAAAATCGAAAACTATAAATAGTAAAATGATATTTTTCATATAATTTGACTGAATTAAATTAAATTATAATTTGTAATAATTCTGAATTTTGAAATTCAGATTATGAATTTATATTGTTTTATTAATTTTGAATTGTTAAATTAAAACTCATAATTATTATTTTTATTTACTTATTTTGAAAAATTAGAATGATATTTTAATATTATTATCTGGATTTAAAATTTTTTAATTAAAATTATTATAATAAACAATAAGTTGAGATAAAAATTTAATAAATATGATTGATTATTCATTTTATGATATATTTTTATATTTATGTATTTATAAAATAAATTTATTTTTTATAAAAATATATAGATTTTATTTTATTTTAAAATATATAATATATAAATTATATATAAAATTATTTAATTTATAAAATTATGTAATCGACCTGATTAATAATCCAATGACTCGTTATATTTATCGAATCGTCGGTTTTAAAAAAATTACCGGAGAGAGAGGAACAAGAAAGGATTGAAAGACACGTGGCCTTCTTTTGTTGACGCGGTAGCAGTTTTCTGTATTTGCGTGGGTAAAGCTCCCGCGTGTACTCCCTCCGTTTCCCTGCTTCTGCTGACGCGTTAAGGGCAGGAGTGACCTAGAAGCGTGGAGAACTTAACCTTTTTGGCCTTGGAGCTGGGGATGGCCATGCTTAGCTGGATTTTTGACCCATCGTTGACCCTGTGGGTTTTTCCTATAAG
Source organism: Dillenia turbinata (assembly GCA_037126225.1). Taxonomy (NCBI): domain Eukaryota; kingdom Viridiplantae; phylum Streptophyta; class Magnoliopsida; order Dilleniales; family Dilleniaceae; genus Dillenia; species Dillenia turbinata. Next base: position 28,124,016 of record JBAMMX010000005.1, read on the forward strand.
CATCTACATTCCATTTTCATGTTTTTCCAAGAGCCATCACACACGCACACACAAATAATATATTTATTATATATATAATATATATATCATCAAGAAACAGTCCAAATGATTATATCCTTTCTTTCTATTCAACGATTCAAATTCATATCTCACCGTAACAATATATATATCTACATTCCTTTTTCATATTTTTCCAAATGTATATCACATGCATTACTCTTTATTATATATATAATATATATGTTCTCAGATAATAGTTTAATTGTCATATCTTTTCTTTTAATTTAATAATTCGAATTCAAATGTCATAGTAACAATATATATATATATATTTTCCTAATTTGAAAGGGTGGAAATTAAAACCATATTTCCTTGCAAGATTTTCCAGGTTTTTTTCAGGGACGGGACGAGTATCCATGGGATGGTGAATATTATAAAATTTTATGGATCAAAATACTAATTAATTAAAATTTGTCCCCATCATTATTCATCATTATTATTAAATCATTACAACGGACAATAAAGTGTTCTAATTAAAAGCGATTGCTTTTAACAATTTATGTGCCAGAGGGACAATCCAAAATTTGGACGTATTTTACATGGTTTTTTTATTTATTATTTATTGATAAATTTATATTTCGGTTAATATAATTTTCGAGTTTTAGAATATTTAATGTGGTGGACTGGCAGGAAAGATTTAATGTCCCAGTTAATTCAAGTTTTCTAACATTAATTGGACCAAATAGATAAAAAAAAATGTAACAGCGATGGGCAAATGGGTCAAGCACAATTAACATAAAAAACCAAATTTGCAATGCAAAAACAACTGTAGAATACCATTAATGACCAGGTAGATCGATTTTGAAATACTATTTTCCTTTTTTCCAGCACAAATTCAATTCATCGGCAAACTAGGAAACAAAATATATGATGAAAACAACTGTCATTCTGTAAATTACCCTTTTACATCACCAATCCTCCGAGACGACTGATCAGAAATTAAAACCCAAGACCGTAAAATGGAGGAATTTCAAGGTAAAACAGTAAAAAGGTTAAAAAAAAAAATTCCTAGTAACCATGTAGTACACCAGTTAGGTATTGCTGTTCGTTTGGGTTTTGCTTTTCACGCCCCACCCTTTTTTTGAACACTTAGGGTTCTCTCTCTCTAGCTACAAGAGAGAGCCATCAACAAAATTGCAGCTTGTTCTTCCTCAGCCAGAGGTCTTTGCAACAGGTCTCTCCCAAGAGCCATCAATCTCATCTTTAAAGATGAACCTTCCATACCCAAATTGCTGCTTTTAGTATTACCATTACTACCACTGGTGATCTTCATCTTTTGCTTGTTCTTCTTTGCTTCTGCTTTGCTTATACCCAACAAGGCCCTCCTCTTCTTTCTGTATCTAATCCCACAAGCATTGCACAGAGACTGCAAAATGTATAGTCAAAAAATGATTAATCCAAAAGATTGCCACAAAATTGTTAACTCCGACTCTTATCGTTGATTTGAGGAGGAGAGAGAGAGAGAGGAATACAGAGAGACGATTAGTACCCGAGGGCCAGCAGGACCTCCTCTCCAAAGGGGTGTGCTTGTGGTGTGACAATCAACGCAACGTTTCTGAGTTGTGGAAACGGTGTTGGTTACTTCCGGCACTAATCTCTGTGGCACCAAAAAAAAAATGTGAGTACCTATCCAACAAATTGAAGAATTAATCAAAAAGGTCTACGATCACTGATCAAACTAACCTTTTCGTCAACACCCATCATGCGATCTACCACTATTAGCAGAATCCAAGAAAAACCGGATGAAGATTTTGGGTTTTTTTTTGGGGGGGGGGCTTGATTTCAAGAAATCAAACTTGATCACCCGAAAATTGAAGGCTGAAAAAATAAAGAATGTGAAGTGACTAAAAACTCGATCAACTATGAGAGAGTGAAGGGGGGGGGGGAGGGAGGCGGTTGATTTTGATTAGGAGAGAGAATTTCAGGGATTGGAATTTGTGAGGTGGAGGAGGGTTTTAGGTATTATATAAAGAGAGAAAACAAGGGGAGCGAAACAAGGGATATTGAGTTTTGACAGGAGGCGATGTGGAATCTGAGACGTTTGACACGAAGCCCTAGATATCGTCTTGATTTACTTAAATGCCCCTGAAGTCTGCTCATCTTGCTGCTTGTAGAGCAGTGTAGTGTAGACACAAAGATGGAAATCGTGGGTGGGAGTAGGAAAATGGTAGCACAGTTTGTGGAGGCGCGGCACAGCGCTGCGCAGCGCAGGCCCTTAAACCCCGAGTCCTCTCCATTTCCATTTATATTCGGTGGCTGTTGCTTCTTGTCTTTCCCTAAAAATTTGTGAACATTAACTTGGAGAATAAAAGTGTTTGTACCGTTGGTGTTGAGATCACCGTGATTTCTTTGAGATAGCCCCTCTAATTAGGGGTTTTAAAAATAAATAAATAAATAAAGAGTTGTGAGAGTCGATCAGTATTATCTAAGACCTTAATCCATTACTTTAACCTATTACGATGACAAATGCCTCAACAAATTGGCCTAATTCCAACTTCATTAAGAGTCTCACGGACAAATATATTAAACATATAAATCATTAATGATGTTAGGTGTAACGAACGTGAGTATCTAATTCTTAACTTTTAGAAACAAAAGAGAAACAAGAATTGATCGACAATCTAGAATAAGCAATCCGCTATCAGTTTAAACTTACCTTAATTCGTTCGTTTAACCTAATATGATATATGTCGGATCAAATTGGCTTAATCGCAACTTCATCCAAAAGGAGTAACATTAATATTACAATCCATATTGATATTAAACATGTAAATGTTTTCTTATCTTCGTATTAATTTTTAATTTGCCCGAATATTAATTATGGAAATTGTTTATCCGCGGGATTAATGTGAGCCTCTCCTAGAACTGAAATTACTTAAGTGATATAAATAAGTAGAGGGGATAAGTATCTCTCATATTCTATAATCTTAATGATTTCACTATCATTTTCTTGATATTTTGTAAGTTCACTTTAGAGCATGAACCTAGAAATTCTTGCACTATTTTCTCAGTCATGTAGATTCACCTTAACTTTTGGTGCTCAATTCTTGAAGAGAATAATTTTAATTTGATAATTAGTACACTCGATAACTTTTCTCTAGAGAATAATTTTGAATTTTACTAATGATTCTTAATTTATTTAGTAATTATATAAAAAAAGATTATCTTTACCGTGTAGCGCTAATCGTACGAGTTTCCTATTAAATAAAATAATAATAATAATCTTAACGACTTTACTATCTTTTTTTAGATATATAAATATCATACCGGTAACATTAGAAATCTTGCATTACTCTCCTAATCATGTAGATTTATCATAACTTCTAGTGCTCAATCCGTACTCCTTTTGCTAAGATCTAAATAGTAATTTTCCAACATTATCAGGAAAAAAATGAAATATATAAATAGTAATTTAATCCGATTTTTTTTTTTAAAAAAAATTTAACTTATGTTAATGCGGTTTTATTATATTTATATTTTATTTAATTTTACTTATTTTTAAAAAATAGTAAACATTTTTATTATATAAAATATAAGGGTTTATAAATTAAAAATCAATTCTTTTTAACAAAAAGGACTAATATTTATTATTACATCGAGTTTCATTTGTATAAAAATTCTACGTAATCGTGATTCAGACTAAGTTCTAATTTATAAAAGCAAGTATTTTAGTAAAATAATTAATTAATCAGGATAGAATAATTAATTAATTATTTTTTTCTTTTTCAGACAAGCTCTTTTGATAGCAATGGTACCGTCGAACGTCCACTTTACAAAAGAAAAAGAAAAAGTAAAGGGAAAAGGAATAAAGGATCCACAGCAACACCAACAATAGGTGCTACATGAATAATAGGTTGACTTCGAGGATCATGGTCAACATCGTACTTTTTTTAGATCTTGGTCTCTTTATTTTTTGTTAACATGTTTTCCATAAATTTTAGACTCTTACACCTTGGTCCCCTTATTTTTTGTTAAAATGCTTTCCATGAATTTTAGACTCTTAGAGCTCGGTCCCTTTTTTCTTTTTTCTTTCCTTTTTTTTAATGCTGTTTATGGATTTTCTTGACTTTAATATTTCTATATTTTTAAGGGACAATCTAGTGATCACAATCATTTTGTTTAATTTGATAATTTCAAATTTAAATCTAGATCTAAGAAAAAAAAAGATTCTCATTTTTATGACTTTTGCAAATCCACTATCATTTATATGCCAATCAAAAATATGTAAACCTAAGAAAGAAGGGCTCGTTGTGTTTTAATCTTAATGTCCCTACTGATCCAAATAAGTGACATAGGATTAGTGCATTAAAAACCAATATAAAGGAAGCCCAATAGAACGCTTTGCAAGATGACAAGCCGTTGTGGGTATAATCAGCCTTAAAAAGACAAGTTGAGTAAGCAATCAAATAGAAAATTGTTGGCCAGAAAAGAATGCAGAAAGAGACAAAATCCGTCCCTTCTGCTCTCTGGTTGATTTGCAGATGACACAGCAGCACAGTGCCCCTTCCCTTCATATGAGTTTTGTCCTCAAGTCAATGCCAGACAAATTTTTCCATACCCTTCCGGTCCTGCCCCTATTAGCCCACAAACAATCCGTTCCATACATTAGTATTAACGATAAAAAATTCAATTCTATATTAAAAATTCGAAATTAACTAAAAAATTTAAACTTATATATCATGTCTTGAATTACTCGATATTAAGTAATGATATTTCTTTTTATATAGAAATAATTCTTCATGTATTACCGAGACTTGATATATATATATTCAACATAATTGATTTTGATATTTCAAGTTGTAAAGAAATTAATTTATTTATTTTTTCGTTATATGGAGTTTACCTACCAATCAAATGCTTTAAAAAATATATATATCAAACCATTGGTAAATCTAAAACCCAAAATCAGGGATATAAAAAATTAAAAGGGGTGTAAACAAAGCATATTCGTACTATTATTAAAATTTTATATTAAAAATATAGTCTAATACAGAGAAAATTATATTCTTTTAATTAAATTTTAGAAAATAAAAAATCAAGAGTTCACGCTTGCTAACACGTGACTCCGCTACTGTATTAAGTATTTTACTTGAAGTATATACCCAAATAGGGGTAATTTGGTCAATTAGATATATTCATGAATTATACTTCGATGATTGTGTTGGTGGGTTGGTTCTATTTTTGTCGCCCAAAAAGAAATAAAAAACACAGGTTTCTTTTAACTTAAAAAATAATTAATTCATGATAACTGAGCCACCATGACTTTTCATACCAATTTTCTAACACACGCGGCCGCAGAAGAGATGTCATGCGTGTTGCGCAGAGAGAGGAAGAGAGAGTGGGGGCTGCGTATGATATCCTCGATAACATGCACGAGCAACCATCAAGTTGTCCTTTTTAGGGTATTGGAAACGGATCTTTGTGCACCCTTGAAATGTTCAGATCTTCTGTGTTCAGTGGATCAAATCCAGAGCTAGCCTTAGCCCAAAAAACAAAAAAAAAAATTCTAATAGAAAATTCAGAGCTACCCCGGTTTAGGGGCGTGGTCATCAAAAATCTCAATTTATTTCATTTTATTTATAATATTTTTTGTTTAAAATAAAAAATTTTATAAAATTTTAAAAATTAATTAAAACTATTATTAAATTCATTTACCTTATATTAAAGATTGAACTTAATTTAATTTGAGTCTACACTAAATGTTTTCAAACCCCATGTAGCCGCAGCCTTTAAGCATACAGTATCTTTGGCTTTTAAACATGCAATATGTTAATACTGACTAGTTATTAATTGTTTGCTCGTCTATAATTATAAATATTAACTTAATTTAACAAGAGAGGCCAATGATCATAATCTACAAAGACATAATAATCAATGCTAGATTTTTTAATAAAATTAGAAAAAGTTGCTACAACAAATGATTACTAGCGAGATATCACTGATAAATAGCATGCACAGATGCATCAAACTTCTTTAAATTGAACAATGAGACATTCTACTCCCTTAACCAAATATCTTAAGTTCGAATTTTGAGAATAAAGAAAAAAGAATTGAGAGAGATAATTCTTAAAATGTGTTTTATAATACTCAGATCAGATTAATCGAGTAAAATCCGAACGTCCTTTGATAAAAACCAAAAAAAAAAAAATGGCATGCCATGATATGGCTGGGCTTATTTCTTATCATGGTTGAAGAATTCAAATATATTTTAATCAATTTTAAATTAATTTAAAAATATATTTTGATCAATTTAAATTAAAATTTATTAATAAAAACATGTTGATCTAAATTATTATTCCATTTTTATCATATTAGTCTTTACATATTCATTGTTTTGCAGTGGTGAGTGAAGTTGAGGCTGAAGTTGGTTTTGGCACTTATATAATTGGGAGTTCCCTTATGATATTTTCTTTTTATAGTAATTTTATAATCTAATTTTATAATTTCTAATTGGATATAAATCACGAGAATATATAATCTTTCTTGATTTAGAAAATACTTGATCTTCATCTACACAAGTAAATTGTTGATAAAACTTCAAAAGGGCAATTTCATTTGACCCAATTTTTCTTTCTTCTCCTTATCATTCAGGACAGACAAGAAAATCTTATATGATTGGGAATTTCCTAGTGATATTTCCTTTTCCAGGCTGTTGTTGACATGGCTACACGACAATTTTGGAGGATTTTGTGAACTTGGGTCTTTTTTTCTTTTTTTTTTTCTTTTTTCATGTAAGTGGATATTTATCATCGATTGATATTTGAATTTCATCCAATCCATTAAGTACTATGGGGCCTAATTAAAAGATTGATTCTCTCTGTTAGAAGTGGGTTATGGTTCCACAGATACCAACTCATTCTTGACCCGAATTGTAGCCGTCAATGGGTGGATACATCTGCAAAAATCACCGAAGGTTACTCCGGCGGGGAGACTTCGACGCTCAAGTTAGTAAAGAGCGATTTTCGATTGAAAGAAACAGACTGAGAATTGAGGGAAGACTCTTCCCTGTGATTAGTGTGCCCAGAGTGTTAGACCTAGATAGCGTACCTCGTTTTGAGAGTTTTTGGAATCATTTATACCTTTAAGAAACGTGTGCCGCTAAGAGACTTCAATCCTACCTTTCTTATCGAACTGATCCGGAAATCTCAGAGATTAATATTATGAGTTGATTACGATTCTTATTTATCGGTAGAACTACCATTTTCGGGAGGATGCTTTCCTTACTTGAAAGATCCGGAATTTATCGTTATGAAATGAGAGACCGAAATTAAGGAAATCCTGACTTTACTTTAGAATCGCTTGAAATGTTGCGTATCATTCGGTCACTTGACCAATAAGGGACCTTCGAGATTCATCCGGTTGAAGGGCAATATTTGCTTATCCAATCGGGATGACTACCTCTGCTCGATGAGTCACGATCGGTTAACGGGATGACTGAGACTCTATTGTTTGACAGATTGATCTGGATGGCTAAGACCCTTCAGTAGATTATCATGACAATCGTCAAGTACTGGTCTGTAAGTATCATTCGTGGACTTCTTGAAAATTTTTTCTTTTGGTTTAGCTCTTGGGCCATATCCCATCACTCTCCATACTCATCTTTCTGTTATCAAAGTTTAAACTCTAGAGTTTAGTTAAAAAGATTTTGTGTTTTACGGATACACTTACAAAACATTAGTTGAACTTAGCTCTTGTAATAATACATTTTGTCGAGCAAGTTTTGGGCATGAATGCAATATACCGACAATAGTACCAAAGCATTGCATCATAATCCGAATACCACCCTCCGTTATACAAGGTTTCTCACAAATCAGTTGTAACACCTAGGGCTAACATTTGTTGCCGATCAATGGATTGAGGGCCCTAGGCTAAACCCACAAATGACATTTACATGTGAAATGAACTTGGACCTTCTTTTCGGGTCCAATAATAATTGGACCTTGACTTCTCTCTCCCTATAAATTCCTCTCCTGAAACTCTCATGTCTTGTTCAGGAATACGGACCCATATTTTTGGATTTAGGGTACTAAATTCAAATTCTTTATTCGGATACCCAATTTTAAGAGAGATTTTATTTTTATTCTCGTTATCTATCCGAAATTTTCTTCCGATTAATCCAATATGACCATCTATGGGATTTAGAAACGGCTCTCTCAGTGTGATCTTTTTAATTTCCAAATTTAGAAACCAAAAATTAATTAAGAGATTTAGCATTCTATCCCATTAAATTGACTATCCTGGACCAACTTCATGCCTAGTTCTGAATAATTCTCACCTTAGACCCTTCTCTTTAAATATATATATGTATATATATATATATTCAATCTTTTTTCTCTCCCTTTCTCAAATTAATTCATTTTCTTTTCTTTTCTATTTTTTTTTTCCTTTCTTTCCTTCTCAGAAAAATATCTAAGTTTTGTACTCGCCTTTTTTTCTCCCTAGAAAATACTCACTTTTTAAAAAACTTTTTTTTTTTTTTTAATTTAGAAAAGATTCAAATATTTAATCTCTCTTTCTATTTATAGAAAACACTCTGATTTTAAACTCACTTTAAAGTCCAGACTGTTTAAACAATCAACTACATGACCTGAGATTTTAGATATAAATAATGTCTATTGGAATTTCCAATGTAACAGGACAATGTGTTAAGACAATTTGTCTAAAGAAGCTATTTTAAATTCAGGTGTTTGAAATTTAGAAGATACATATTTAAAGAATCCCACTTGTATGCAGCCACGGCGCATTTGCCCCAAATGTACAGAGCCAATCCCCAAGACCCATACTGCATTTCCTAATTAATTCAAATGCAGAGAGTCCAATCTCCAATTTATTAAAAACCCTGTTGACAAAAGGGGCCTCCAGGGCACCTCCTAAGCAATAATGCGTGAGACAGGACACAGAATTATAGAAGCCAAAGCCAAGCCAAGAGTCTTTGTGTAATGATCTCTAATGTGAAATTGCAAGGAAGGAGGAGAGCTATGGAGATGTACGCTGTGTATTAAATATTTTCAGACGGTAAGGATTCAAAAATTAAAACCAATGCCGCATAACAATCATCAAACGGATAACAAAACGGTACATGAATTTCCTAAATTTCTCCTTTATCACTATTAATTTTTTTTTTTTGTTCTTTGGACTTTGTTCATCGAAGTTTTGCTCTGACTTATTCGAGTCGAGCTGCGGTTAGCTCTCAATTAGAAGAGAACACTACAATAACAACTATAATAAGAGTTTTAATCCTAACAATTGGGGTCGATTTTGGAGTCGACGTATATATACACAGTCTTTCTCTTGTATTTTTACAAAGAGACTGTTTTCACGTTTTGAATCCGTGATCTCGAAGTCATCAAAAGAGCAACTCAATCGTTGCGCTAAGATTTATCCAAAAAAAGATTTCTTATTAAAATAATGAATGTCGTAACTAGAGGCACCAATCTTACGTGATAACCTATCCCTATCTTTTGATTGATAAATCGAGAGTAAAATCTTGATGGATACAGAATGTCTTGAAAATTCTTGAAACTACTACTATCGGAGAAGAGAAATTCTTGAAGATCCTTGAAACTGGTCTATTGATATGCAAGGGATGATTAATGGTGCAGTGGAGACATGTAAAGAGAGTTTTCACCAAATTCTTGAACCCAAATTCTTCATTAAGGATTTAACAATATTTTTCACTAAATCAATCTTTCGTTGATCCTTTTATCACTATTATACATATTTATATTTTATATATTTTTAAATTAATTGAGTTGTGTACAGCGGGATCTCTCTCTCTCTCACTCTAATAAAACTCTGCTGATCCCAATAGATAAAATGATTGGACCAAATCTAACATGATAGTCGATATGAGAAAAAAAAAAAATTCAAATTTGAACAATTTTAAATGGACTAAAAATATTTTTAAATTAAAGAATTTAAAATTTAAAAATATATTAAGGCGGATTGTTACTTAAAATTAATCCAAAAATTGTAAAGTATGGAGTGATAATTACTGCATTTTATTAATCAAAATAAATTATGGAAAAGAATTCTTTTTTCTTTTTGTCACGTCAAAAAAGTAGTAAAACGGTAATTTAAATCCATCAGAGATACGATTGCTTGCGCATAGGTTCTTCCCACCTTAGAGGTATATGTATAGCAAGTCTCAATCTATCATAATCATGTATATTTAACATTAAAAGCATACTAAGAAGTTACAAATACAAATTGGTTTGAACCCCCCAAAAAGACATGCTAACATTGAGAAACAGGATACATAATCCTTAATCCTAATTGCTTCAAAGTTCAAAATCACAAAGCTGCCCCTACTGCATCAAAAAACATTAAAAAACAAAAAGAAGAAGAAAAAAAAAAGACTGCATCAATCCTAAGTTTGATGCATTTTTTGTTTTACAGATATTAGTGGGGTGTCTATAGAGAGAGACACTCAAATTTTGTAAATAGAACACTACAAAACACCATTGCAATCCGACCTGTTGGAGTCATCTTGCAGATCCTAAGTAATGAATCCTTTGGACTGCAGTGCATAAACTTCAGTACCTAAGTCTGTTGGAACGGCCGATTCTAGAGAAGAGATCAGCAAGAAGAGAAAACAATGTGGCAATGGTGAAAAGGAGCCACGAGAGGATGAGCATTGGCAAGTCACTGGCTTTCTTTTTTGGGGCATGTCCTCTGTCTGAAATTAGCAATGCCCTATAGACTGCTTCGGTTAAGGCATATGCCGTAATGGGGTCCGTTTCGTCTGCTAGAAATCCATACTCAGTTAAGCACACAACATCGTAGACTCCTGTGGTCTCCGATATGCCCAAATACTCGCATATTTTCAACCTGCAATCAATTCTCTCCTCTGCTGATAATTTGTCGCCATGCGTCAAGATCAGTATGGGATTCTCATCTACATCCACAATTAACATAGATATAATCAAATACTGCAATATACCAATACTTTTTAAGTATCCAAAACCGTATTTAATATTTTATAATAATTACCTATTAAAGTATATCTTTTGTTGCATTAAAAAAAATTAAAAGTGTTTGTAGGAATATCAGAATAGTAAATAACTCTTATTCAAGTGTCTTTTTAGAGATCTAATATTTAAATCTTTGTGGATGAGTGTATTTTTGAGTTTTCGTGATCTCTATATAATCAAAAGAAATTTAAAAACTATGAAATACATGAGTTGTGCACCAAATTCGTGTGCCTAGCTTCCCCTTACAAGTATGAGATTCTAACATAAAACTATACCTTGTTAATTATTTGAATTTGAAAATGTTGTGCTACCCATGATCATCCAATACAGGGGATCCTGTTTATGATGCAGACCCTCTTAACTTTTGTAAGAACTTTTTTTTATTTTTTATTTTTTGGTTTCATCCCTTAGTCCATGGTTACCAAAATGACAAAAAAAGAGACACGGGGAATCTCATGACCATATCGTCCAACGTACGGGACACCCACCCCATGGCCCATGATGGCCAAGAAGACCTTCAAGTGAGAGGAAGTGTAGGACGCAATCACCCAAAAAAACCAAGTAAACAAATGATTAAAATAACATTAAAGACACTGCATGTTCGACGAAAGTGCTCGGAAGAGACACCAGACACCAGAATTTCCAGACTTAATCTATCCTTTATTAGAAACAATTAATAGAACTTTTTTCTTTTATTAGATATTTGTCACTATTCCTTTTTATCTGGATAACAATAGGAAAAGCAAAATCAAAAGTGATTTAAGGAAATTAAAATAGGGAGAGAAGAACTTACTGCATTTTCTTAGAGCAGAAGAAGAGAAGATCTCTTTGGTGGCCTCCAAAGGTTTGAGATCACTTTCTTTAAGAGCTTTGAAAATCTCTGCGAGATTGGCCACCACCATGACACAGTTGACAACCCTCTTTGAATACTGAGGAGAAGATTTTGATATTTGTCTCCCTGAGTTTAATTCCTTAACAGGAACCTCATCTGCTGATCTCAAGCACAGCTGCTTATGGTGGATCCCCTCACTCATCCAATGGGACAACTCTTCAATATTTTCATTCATTCGATTGTAATCAAAACCTCTTGAATCATACACACAAAACCCATTTCTCATAGACCTCAAAACATTGTGTTCTTGCATATACACAGGAGTATGACTTGAAGACCTCTTTGTAGCTACAACGAACAAAAATCATTATTATCAGTTTAAACTTTTGGAGCAACTGAGTATGTAAGCTTACTTCCAACCCTTTAATCTTACTTGTCATCACTATCACACTTGAGAAAGAGTCTTAATATTCAAAGATATTCAATAAAAAACAAAAAACTACAAGAGGAAATATTCAAGAAACTAATATGAAAAAACAAAAAAATACTATGAAAACTTTGGTAAGAGAAGTCCCATTCTAAAAATAGATGTAGTTATGAACAGGCCATAAATTGACAACAAAGTACAAAACATGCAAATTAAAAAGAGAAAAACAAATAATCAAGAAACAAGAGAGAGAGTTTGTGTGTGTGTCTGTGAGAATTACCTGAAGTTTGAGCAAAAGGAATGAGGCCAGAGCGACCTAAAACACTGTACATGAGATTGATGACAGAGCTTTTTCCGCAACCAGAGAAACCCACCAAAAGCAAAGTGATAGTAGGAGGAATATTCATGTCCTCCTTGCTAATCCCACCAGTGGGTACCCAAAAATCACCAGGACGATAAGTGAGAAGCTTGTGACGTAGCTCATCAAGACCCTCTTCTGCTAAGAATGCAAGTCTCTCAAACTCCCTAAAAAGTCTATGCCTTGGTGTGAGACTTGAGAGTTTTGAAAACTCAACCTTGAGATCTGCACTTTGGTTGAAACCCGAGGCTGATCTCCACCAACAATAAGGAGGGTCTGATGCTTTGTCGTCCTCATCTGATCCTCTTGAAGATGGGATAGCACTTCTCATTTTTCTCTCTCTTTTCTTTCTTTCAAACAACAGTTTTTGAGCTTGTGATGGTTTTCTTTGAGAGGTTTATTTGCCTTTTATGTAGAGAATTTCAACCTATTGATGGGTATGTTCTTGTTTTTGGTGGTTTTGAGTTTTTGGTTTTGGTTTCATAATAGTTGCAGTGGTGGGTTAATAAAGCGGTGACGGGACTATGATATGTTTAATAGTAGGGGTAAGCACAGTACATGATTGCAACTTGTGATCTTTTATGACGAATTGAGCTGGTATTTTTCCTGGAAATACCTATCCAGGGCCAGTCTTGGTGGATAAGCTAAGATAGGGATGGCTTATTTTCGTACCTTATGACCATTGTTTATGAGAATGAGAGTTTTGTATCGTACAATGGTTTATACCCTGTATATACATTGGCTTCACTATAATCATTTGCTTTGTGTCCATTGTACTCAAAAAATAAATACCGGAACAAAATACAAGGATATGCTTTGGGACCATTTTGGTGAAAACTCATACAATGTTACATGGTTGATTTAGTCTTGTGTTGCAATCATTTGTAGTCAGAGATTCACCCAATCATCTAGTGCTATACGACCTTAGAAGCAATATCCTATTCCCTCCATTTCAACCTTGAACAAAGATCAGAGCTTTTATATTTTTAATACATGCAAATCCTTAAGACCTAGTTGAGCTAAGTGGTAATTTCATTTAAATCCCAATCAATAGCAAAATCAGGTCTAGTCATAGGAAAATTATGAGATCCAACGTTTCCGACTGTCCAGAAAAAGACTTCGAGGATAAAATTAAAAGGGTGTTTGGTTCAGTTCTGAAAATCAGAATCAGAATCGGAATCGGAATCATGTCTTCTAAAATTAGAATAAACGGTATCATTCTAAATCATCTGTTTGTTTCAGTAGACTGGAATGGGTATCATTACTATCCTTAGTATTTGTTTTTTTTAGAATAATAATTAATAATTTTTTAATTTTACTCTTATTCCAATATATAATAAAAACTCTAAATAATTTAAAATAAATTGTTTTAAAATATTGTTTGAATTAATTTTACTTGAAAAAAATAAATATTATATGAATTTTTTAAGTAAACTTTTTATCCTTTTCAAAAATTAAAAAAAAACTTATAAATGAAAATTTTTTATTTTTTCGCTTGTTTAGTATATATATATATAAGTAATGGGTAATTTTATAATGAAAATTGTATGAATAATGAATAATGAGTAATTTTATAATAAAAAAATAAATATAGTAAATTTTATATTATTTTCAAAAATAAAAATAAATAACTTAATAATAAAAATTTTATTTTTTTATTTATTTAGTTTTTTTTAATATCGAGTAATGGATAATTTTATAATTAAAAAGATAAATATTATATGAGTTCATCAAATAAATTTTATATTTTTTTATAAACAAAAGAAAAATAGAAAGCAACTTAATAATAAAAATTTTATATTTTTTCATTTGCTTAATTTATATATATATATATATATATATATATATATATATGAGTAATGAATAATTTTATAAAAATATTGTATAAGTAATGAGTAATGAAAAATTTCATAATGAAAAAAATAAATATTATATGAGTTTAGCAAGTAAACTTTATATCATTTTTAAAAATTTAAAAAATAACTTAATAATGAAAATATTATATATATATATATATATATTTACTATATATATATATATATATATATATATATGAGTAATACTTTTGCTCTCCATTGCTTTCAATCTCTCAAGAATCAAAGAAAATACAAGAATATATATTGTTTCTGAACTGGGGAAAGATGTATCTCAAGAATCTGGGGTTGATGTAAGATTTTTAAGAGAATAGATCAGGATTTTCAAGAGTTATTGAATTTGGAAAATATTATAGGTTACAACATTCATTATTTCAACAAGAAATTTCTTTTGGATAAATCTTGTTGCAACAGCTGAGTTGCTACGGATTCGAGAGTGAAAATAGTTTCTTTGTAAAAATATAAGAAGAAAACTGAGAACATATACGTTTATTCCAAATCCGACCTCAATTATTGGGATTAAGGTTATGATTGTTATTTTTATATATATATGAATAATGAATATCTTTTTAAAAAAAGAAAATAACAAAATGAAGTGTGAGATTAGAAAATAATAGGTAATTTTGGATAAATATGAGAGTAAATGATTATTTGGGAATCAAATGTGAGTTTCCAACAAAACCCACCATTTTACTTGGATTTTATGGATTCTTAAATTTTTGGATATAATTCCAAAATATTCATTCTCATAATATTAATCCAAACATCATCTTTTGATTTTATTCTGATTCCTCATTCAGATACCTTTTTACCAAACACCCCTAACTTACATTAGGCTGAGCTTTTGATGTAAAAAACCATGGATGTAACAAAAACTTTAATTTATCACACAAAAAATTTAATTTTTACTTACAAAATTTTATATTTTTTATTAAAAATCCTTTTGTTTTAATTAAAATATATTACAAATGGAATAAAATAAAATAAACATAAATTAAGATTTGTATTAACAAATTAATGGAAATTTTTTATTATAATTATCTTTGATAGAAGATTTCAAATTTTTACACAATTTCATACTTCCTACTAAAAATTTTTTTATTTTAGACCCCAAAAAAAAATCACAGATAGAGTCAAATAAATAAAGTTTCGTCCAACAGAAAGTTAAATGAAAAAATTAACACCTCATTTATGCAAAGACCAATCTAAAGAAGGCAATCAAGGATAAAAATGATTAAGCAAGAATTAAAGCATCAAAATACAAACTGTGTTTATGACCACTTGATGTTTGTAGATGCAAGCATACTCTTGCATCCAACCATAGTTCTGCTTGACATAATACAGAGACCACCCGTTATTTTCCTTCCTCTCACCAAACTAAAAATGGAGAGAGGGCCCTTCAAGACAGAAAGGCCAAATTGACAATATTACTCGGACCAACAAACAAATCCTCCAAGAAGTAGATAATTTGACTGTATACAATTTCCCCCCCCCCCCCTTTATATTTCTCCTATTAATGGAGCAGGCAAAGCCTGTAGAGACACCCAAAATTAGGCAGCCGGATGTCTATCCCTTCATATTTGATGACTTGACTCGAAATATAAATTGTAATCACAAAACAGAAAAAGAGAAACGTTTACATTTTTTCTGGAGATTCCACCTGCAACACCGAGTACCCCAAACAGCACAGATTTGTTCCAGTTCATAGTATACCACAATCTCGCTATTAATAAGCTCCAAAATAGAAAATACCCAATACATCTCTTTGACTGCTGCTAAATCTCGAGCAAACCAGACTCGTTTATCCACAAATCCATTTCCAACATAAATTCCAACAGCCTAGACCTCCTGCAATACACATCAAAAACAAATAACATAAATCCGCCTATACTCTCAAATCTCTTTCTATAAGATTCAATTTACTTTTGATGAATTTTCTTTTCAAATTACAAAGGTAAGAGGTGTTTTCCTAAGAAATTTTTAACATGCGAAATTCACATCTTTTGTGTCATGTTGAAGGAGGTGTCAACTGTGGACATGAATATGGCCACTTCGAAGCAGTGTTCATTGGGTGACACCAGGATCACAACTATGTACGGACAAGGTCAAGAAAACTAGCAGCTTGGAAAATGTGAAGCATTGAAGCAGACATCATGAAGGGAACATGGAAATGGTAATAATAACAAAAGGTCCACTTCAGAAGGGATGATAACCAAGGGCTGGCCCAAATTGACCCAAGTATATGAATCAATCCTGTCATGATGAATC
This sequence comes from Dillenia turbinata, assembly GCA_037126225.1. Classification (NCBI taxonomy): domain Eukaryota; kingdom Viridiplantae; phylum Streptophyta; class Magnoliopsida; order Dilleniales; family Dilleniaceae; genus Dillenia; species Dillenia turbinata. The sequence continues at coordinate 28,140,808 of JBAMMX010000005.1, forward strand.
CAGAATGATTGTCCAGGCCTGGACAAATAATAATCAATAAGGCAGAAGTACATACCCTTTTAACTAAAATTGAATCCACCGGAAGGTACAGAGAGTTCGTTCCCTCCAAATTGGAATCCAGGCTGGGAAGTATCGCCTGTAGGCAATGTTTCATCATCTTCTTCCAACCAATATGTCTCAAGAATCTTCACAGCCTTCTCATATATTTCAGTGTTGTCATGACTCTGGAGATTTTCAATCTTGTCTAGGCCATCAGCTTCCTCAATCAGCTGAGCATAAAGATTTACATCTCCTGTATTTCCCAAGTTCTTCTCAGCTTCCCCAACCATCAGAATGTTCTCGAGCCCCTCCAAGCAGACAGTGACAATTCTTGGGTCTGGACAAACTAAGAGATCACACAATGGCTTTATGCACCCTTGGCTAACCAACCACCTACCACCAATTGCAATATACAGTTCAGAATTTGAAGCGATCAATAGAAAGCTAACTACTTAGACAACAATATTGATAAAATCAACACATCAACATACTTGATCTGCTCATGCATAGCACCAGATGTAGCATTTGAGATAGCCCAAGCAGCCTCTTTCTTGATATCAAACTCAGCATTCTCAAGCAGTCGGATGAGTGGGCCAGTAATACCAGCCTCAATTACTGCCTGCACAAATTTTAAAATAGTATCTATTAAAGAATTTCACTTGCAATACAATAACAACAACATAATGAATTTTAATCCCAAATTCTGGAGTTAGCCATTTGAGAGACAAATATATGTTATTTTATTTATTTTTTATTTAAAAAGAAAAAAAGGGAAAAAAAAAGTGTGCATATAATATAAATAAATATATATATATATAGATTAGTTAAACTTATAATGACCGGTTAAACTTACAACGACATAGAGATGATTAAATTTGTTCTAATTCTCCTACGTCACTCGTTCTTATCTACAACCATCTCATCAGTTAATCCCTTAACCATCATATTTATATGAATACATTGCATTCAGGTTTTCAACGGTTCATCTCGACGTATCACTAAATCCCATATAGTTAAGCTCTCAGTCCTAATGATGTATTTTTTGGTCTTCGTTGTACATGTCACAATCACCTCAGATGACACGCATTTGGTTCACAACTGAGCTCACGCCTAACTTATTACGTATATTCTCATTTCTAATCCTATCTTTTATTGTTTTACCACACATCCATCTAAACATTTTTATCTCAACTACAACCATTTTATATTCTTGTTATTGTTTAATAACCCAACACTCGATATCATACAATATCACAAGTCTTACCGCGATCCTATAAAACTTCCCTTTTAAATGCAGTGGCATTGTACGATTACAAAAGACTACAGATGCCCTTCTCCACTTTATCTAACTCGCTTGAATACCATGATTCACATTTCCATCTAAGTTGGCATCGTTTTGAATGACAAACCCTAGATATCTAAAACGTTTGCTTTTTGTACATTTTGCCCTTCTAACCTGATCGTTTCTTTATTATTTTGATAGTTACCACTAAACGTACATCTCATATACTCGGCTTTTTATCGACTCAATTTAAATTCTCTGGATTCTAGTATATCCTTCCATAACTCCAATCTCGCACTAATACCCTCTCTAATTTCATCAATCAACACTATATTATCTGCAAAGAGTATACATCATGGTATTTTATCTTGAATACCCTTTATGATTTCATCTATCACTATTGTAAAAAGGACGAGACTTAATGCCGAATCTTGATAAAGTCCAATATTAATTGAAAAGATATCACTCACACCCCCACAAGTTTTAACATTAGTAATAGTTCTCTCATACATATATTTGATAAGATTAATGTATCTAACAAAAATTCTATTCTTCATCAACGCCCGCCACAATACGTCTCTACGGACCCTATTATATGCCTTTTCTAAGTCAATAAATACCATATATAAGTCTCTCTTGTGTACTTTAAATATCTCCATCAAATGTCTTAAAAGGTAAATTGCTCCGGTGGTGGACTGACCTGACATAAAACCAAATTGATTCTGGGATACACTTATCTTTAATCTCAATCTATGATCGATCACCCTCTACCACAATTTCATAATATAACTCATTAGTTTAATTCTCCTATAATTGGAGCAATCTTGTATGTCTCATTTATTTTTATATAGTGGTATAAACAGCCCAAAAAACGAAAGGTGTGAAAGCAATTATATAGATAAATAGTAGCATCAAACTACAGTTTAGAGCATTTATTCATAACCAGAAATAGAGTTTGTTTACCTGTATCTGTTCCCTATTCCCAGCTGTGATATTTGAAATGGTCCAGCAAGCCTCTTTCTTGATGCTCTTCTTGTGATTATGTGTCAAGAGGCTCAAAAGGCAAGGGAGAGCTTGATGGTTTATCACACACTGTTAATCAAGAGTAAATAATTTCACTCATGCAACAAGGAAGTGAACTACAGCATGCTCAGGCTCAATAAATATGTAAGGCTGTTAATTACCTGAGTCTGGATATCATCCCCCGTAACAATATTTCCAACTGTTCGGAGAGCAGGAACAAGTACTGAAGGAGATGGATGCCTAAAAGCCAAGACAAAGGGATTAGAGCATTCAGAAGTTGTGTGCAGTACAACAAAGGCTTAAGTATGATAATCCGCATTATTCTGCAATAATTTTAATACTCACATTAGAAGCTCAACAAGTCGGGAGCAAACTCCTGCCTCGATAACAGCTTGGATTTTGTCATTTGTACCATCAGAGAGATAAGATAATGCCCAGCATGCATCTGTGAGCACTTCTTCATCATTTGAGTGTATAAGACGCTCAAGAGCAGGAAGAGCAGGCTTTGTCTGATTAGTGGACATAAAAACATTAGAAGACTTCACATATACATTTAAAAACTACACTATTACATGCATAACCTAAAGAGCCTCACCTGCTCAAATGGCGGCTGTGGCTTGCCCCTGCAGAAGTTTGACAATGTCCATGTGGCATTTCTTAGCATTGACAGCTTTGCCTGCTCATTGAACTGAGCCAGCAATGGTATCAATGCTCCATGGCCGAGAACAAGATCACGACATCTAGGCGAATCACCAGCAACATTTCCTAATGCCCAAACAGCCTATAGTCCCAAAAGGCAAGGATAAAATAAATAATGTTCTCATTGCTTGCAGTACTGCACCAATCACATGTATAAACACAAACCAGAGTTGATAAAAAAGCGTAAATCAAGTATACCTGTTCGCGGACATCATCACTTAGAGATCCAAGAAGATTCACAAATATTGGAACGGCCCCGTGTTCAATCACAACTTTTGTGTTTTCTGAAGTTCCAGATGCAATATTAGTGAGAGCCCAAGCTGCCTCAAACTAAACCAGCATTGAAACCAACAGAGGCATAAGCTTCGATAAAAGCATAACAAGCAAATCAGAAGCAAAATATAAACTCGGCCCATTTTATACCTGAAGTTGTGGAAAATCATCTCTTGCAAGAAACTCAACAAAACGTGGAACAACACCAGCTCGAACAACCTCCTCAATCGGTGGGCTACGCTCTGTACCAAAAAACAGAATAGACCAAGAAAAAAAAATTAACAGGAGATGCACCATAAGAAATAAAGGCTAACAAAAATATTGATGACATCCGAAGAACCTATTGAAAGCAGTTTTCGGAAATGGGTGGTAGCCTCAAGCTGCAAGTTTCCATCCTCAGACCAGACTCCAGCAACCATTGTAGGAAGACTCTCCAACTGCAACCCAATACAAGAAGCCATTATCACATTGCAGAAGCAAACGGAAAAACCCAATACTTCAGAACCAACATACACAGCATTCATAGACAATTATAAAGGATATCAAAACAATTGCAAGATTAAAATTGGGGTGTTAAATAATTGGCTTAGTGCTGAATTTTCACTATTAAGATTGTGTATAAAGGGCACGACTCCAGGACAATTCTCTTTGGTACAAATTGTACAATTCTTCCAAATAACATGACTCGCATGAATTACATCTATCAGAAGAATTTAAAATTCAAAATTTTAAGTGGGAGTGTCATATCCTATGATAATTGTAAGATTTATACTCAAAAACATGCTTGATTATTCAGCCAAAAAAAAAAAAAAAAACCATGTTTGATTATTGTTGAAATCATCTTGTCTGCGTGTGCGTGTTATTGAAAACTAATTCTAATGAACCCATTTTTTAAGCAATTATATTCGTTAAACTCTTGCATCTTTTTTTTTAATCATTTCTTTTCAATACAATTTAGCAGAAAATTTTCAGTTCATCAAAGAAGCGCTAAAACTAGTTAAGCAGATTCGATTATGTAATCCGAATACAAACAAAGTAAGCAGAATCAGAAGTATCGTATTGGATCAATAGGCGATGAAAGTACCTTTTTGTTATCGAATGGTGAAGGAGTGATTGGAGTGGAGAATTGCTGAGGTTGAAGACCTTCGCGTCTCTTTTTCTGCAAACTTTCTTCTCTTTTGTTCTTCCGGATCTCGACCATGTTGTCTTCTCTTCTTCTCCGACCTTCTTCCGCGTCGACGGCAACCTTGTATCGGCTCCGTCGAACCTCTGTTCTCGCGTTTGGTCTCAAAGACATGGCCGATCGATTTAATAAATAAACCCTAATCCGATGTAAGATGGAGATAGAGAGTGAGATCGACGTAGATGAAACCCTGGGGAAAGAGAGAGAGAGAGAGAGAGAGAGAGAGAGAAGGAGCAATTTAACAGAGAGAGTGAGCGTAGAGTAGAAGGGGGGCTCGGATCGTGTATTTCGAATGGATCCGAAGGAGATCATTCTTTAGCGGTTTTTAGCCACCTCTTGTTAGAAAAAGGGCGCGGTTTGTGCTTTATTCACGGAAGTACCACTCGTCCTAATCCCAAAAATGAGATGTGAAAAGACCATCCCTTGACCTTTGAGTCACATTAGTTTACTCCTGAAAAATCGTCATATTGATCTTACAAATCATATGCATTTGTTATAGATGTCTATTCACCTTTTGAATACATTGTCATATTCAATAATTGTCATATCCAATAATGACTATTGACATTCAATAATGACCATTAATTTTTAAATTATTCTTTAATAAATGATAAATTTTAATTTTTAAATACAGTTATGATCATTAAATTTTGAGTTATCATATTAAATAAAGATATTTTTTCATTATTTCTCAAAATACCTATAAATAGATATTTTTATAATCTCATGATATATAATCAAATAGAGAAATAAAATTATTTTTCTCTCATTCTCTCTAAATTCTTTCTATTTTTTTAATATTTTATAATACGTTATCAACAAGATTTTGTTCACATTTTATACACGCTCAACGTCAAGTTTATTTTTGAGTAATCAGAACTTACCTATGGATATTATTGGATCAAAGATCAAAGATGAGGATCTGTCTTGTAGACAGTGCAACTACACATATAATTCTCAAAAATAAAAGATATTTCTCTCATCTCATCATAAAAAAACAAAATGTGAATACTATATCTGATAGTGTAACCTTAATCGAAGGTTTCAGAAGAACAAACGTTTTACTACTAGGAGGAACAAATTTCTTAATCAGTAATGCATTATTTTTACCCAAATCCCACCAAAATTTATTAAGTTTCAAAGATATTCGCCTCAATGGCTATCATATAGAAACAACCAATATGAGAAATAATTAGTATTTGTGTATTACCAATGTTAAAATAGGATATAAACAAGTTTTGAAAAGACTATCTGTCTTTTCTTCGGGTCTTTATTATACATACATTAAACCAATTGAAATAAATATTATAGTAAACTAGAAGTTTACTAGTCAAAATGAATTCCTTTTAAGGCGTGATAGATTGGGTCATCCTAGATCAATAATGATACGACGAATTATGAAACATTCTTCCGGACATCCATTGAAGAACCTGAAGATTCTTCAATCGAATGAATTCTCACGTATTGCATGTTATCAAGGAAAATTAATAGTAAAACCATCACCAAGTAAAATTGAGTTTGAATGTCCTACATTTTTAAATCGAATTCAAGGTGATATATGTGGACCAATTCACCCATCATGTGGACCATTTAGATATTTTATGGTTTTAATATATGCATCTACAAGATGGTCACATGTGTGCTTATTATCAATTCGAAACCTGGTGTTTTCGAGATTATTTGCTCAGATAATTCGATTACGAGCACAATTTCTTGATTATCCCATCAAAACAATCCGCTTTGATAATGTTGGAAAATTTACGTCTCAAGCATTTAATGGCTATTGCATGTCTATTGGTATAAAGGTTGAATATCCTGTAGTTTATGTTCATACCCAAAACAGTCTAGCAGAGTCATTTATTAAACGCCTTCAATTAATAGCGAAACCATTACTTTTGAAATCCAAACTTCCCATTCATGCTTGGGGACATGGAATCTTACATATAGCAACACTAGTTCGCATCCGACCCACTAGTTCTCAAGCTTCCCATTTGCAATTGATCTCTGGAAGAGAACCTAATATCTCTCATTTACGAACTTTTGAATACGCAGTTTATGTCCGTATTGCTCCACCTCATAGAACAAAAATGGGGTCTCAAAGGAAATTAGGTATTTATATTGGTTATGATTCTCCTTCCATTATCAAATATCTTGAACTCATAACAGAAGATGTTTTTACTGTTATATTTTTTTGATTGTCGGTTTGATAAGACATTTTTTCCAACCTTAGGGGGCGATAATACTAGGAAAGGAAAGATGGAAAAAGAGATTACTTGGAGTAATCCATCCTTATGCCATTTTGATCAAGCTAGAAGTTCAACGGATCATTCATTTGCAACAGATTGTAAATCAATTGCCAGATAATTTTTCTGATCCAAAATAAGTAACAAAATCACATGTTCTAGCAGAAAATGCTCCTATCAGAATTGATGTTTCTGAAGGACCCCTCCCAACAAATGAACCTAAACCATGCCTGAAGCGTGGAAGACCAATGGGTTCTAAGGATAAAAACCCTCCAAAGAAAAGAGGAACAAATGAACAAATTGATCGGATAGAAAAAGGAAATAATTCGATCCAAGAAGAAAACTTCCAAAAGAAGTTGAAATAGATAATCAAGAAATATCGATAAATTACATTTCTATAATGAAGACATGAGATCGAATAAATATAAATATTTATGATATATTTGCATACAATGTGAAAATTGAAATTTTGAGTGAAAATGAGGACTTTGAACCCATAACTTTAAAGGAATGTCAATCAAGAGAGGATTGACCAAAATGGAAGGAAACAATTTAGACATAGCTAACATCTCTCTCAAAACGTGACGTTTTTGGACCCATTGTCAAACATCTGAATGTATTAAATCAATAGGATATAAATAGATATTCGTACTAAAAAGAAATGAGAAAAATTAAATTGTATGATACAAAGCTCAACTAGTTGCACAAGACTTTTCGCAAAGACCTGGGATTGACTATGAAAAGACATATTCCCCTGTAATTGATGTTATTACTTTTCGTTATCTTATTAGTTTAGTAGCACAGAAAAGACTTCATATGCAGATGATGGATGTCGTTACAACATATTTATATGGTGTACTAGATAATGACATATACATGAAAGTCCCAGAAGAACTAAAGTTGCCAAAAGCATGCAATTCTCGAGAATTATTTTCTATTAGATTACAAAGATCTTTGTATGGTTTAAAACAATTTGGGCGGATGTGATACAATCATTTTAGTCGATATTTGTTGAAAGAAGGTTATACAAATAACCATATTTGCCCATGTGTTTTTATAAAGAAGTCCGGACATTGTTTTGTAATAATCGTTGTTTATGTTGATGACTTAAATATTATTGGTACTCCTAAAAAGATCTCAAATGCAATAAATTATTTAAAGAAAGAATTCGAAATAAAAGATCTTGGTAAAACTAAATTTTGTCTCGACTTGCAGTTCGAATACTTAAAGAACGAGATTTTTATTCATCAATCAATTTATACTGAGAAAATTTTAAAACGATTTAAGATGGACAACTCATATTCATTAACCAGCCCAATGGTTATTCGGTCACTTGATATATGAAAGGATCATTTCCGTCCTCAGGATGACAATCACTACTAGAAAAATGTGTATTAGCGACGAAAAAATCCATCGCAGATACCCAAATTTTTGTCCCTGAAATTCAGCGACGGATTTTTCCGTTACTGAAAATCACCTCGCTAATTTTAGCGAAAAATCAGCAACGAATTTATTAGCGAAAAAATTTTTTTGTTGCTAATTTTGTTTTAGGGTTTTTAAATTACTGACGGATTAGTGTCGGATTTTTAATGATAGAAATTTTTCGTCGCTAATCCGTCGCTTAAATGAGTAATAGTAAACACAAGTGGATGAGTCCGACCCGCTCTTGCCCCGGCCCTCCCGACCCCCCGTAGCCCGTGCTTGCGCTGGCCCGCCCGCGCCACTACTTTTAAATTGTTGAAAAAATACTCCCGCCCGCACTTACCCAGGTTTGAACCTGGGTGTGAGAGAAAGATCCGTGAGTCTTATCCACCATGCCACCATCACATTTGTTATTAATTTATTTATTTTTTCTATTTCTATACTTTTTTTATAACTCTCAACATTAAAAATACAATACCCTAATTTAATAAAAATATAAAATTTTATATAATAAAAACATAAAATAATATTTAAAAAATATAAAATTATATTTAATAAAAACACAAAATAATATTTAATAAAAACAAAAAATTATATTTAACAAAAATACAAAATTATATTTAATAAAAACAAAAATTTATATTTAATAAAAACACAAAATTATTTTTAATAAAAACACAAAATCATTTTTAATAAAAACAAAAAAATATATTTAATAAAAATATAAAATTATATTTAATAAAAACACAAAATTATATTTAATAAAAATACAAAATTATAATTAATAAAAACACAAAATTATATTTAATAAAAACAAAAAAATTATATTTAATAAAAATTCAAAATTATATTTAATAAAAGCAACAATTATATTTAATAAAAAGAAAAATTTATATTTAATAAAAAGACAAAATTATATTTAATAAAAAATTATATTTAATGAAAACAAAAAATTTTATTTAATAAAAATAAAAAAATTATATTTAATAAAAAGATAAAATTATATTTAATAAAAAGGCAAAATTATATTTAATAAAAATATAAAATTATATTTAATAAAAACACAAAATTATATTTAATAAAAACAAAAAAAATTATATTTAATAAAAATACAAAATTATATTAAATAAAAACACAAAATTATATTTAATAAAAAGATAAAATTATATTTAATAAAAAAAATTTAATCAAAACAAAAAATTATATTTAATAAAAATAAATTTTTTTTTGAAGATTTAGTAACGGATTAGCGACGTAAAATTAGCGACGGATTTTTCCGTCGCTAAATCCGTCGCTAATTTCCACAAATATTTTTTTGCGACGGATTTAGCGATGAAAAAATTAGCTACGAAAATTTTCAGTCGCTAATTTTAGCGACAAAACAATTAGCGACGGATTTTTCCGTCGCTAAATCCATCGCTGATTTTTCCGTGACTAATCCGTCGCAAATCCATTGCTAATAGCGATGGATTTTTATCCGTCGGTAATTTTCGTCGCTAAAGACCCATTTTCTAGTAGTGAATGAGGAGATTCTTGGTCTTGAAGTGCCATACTTAAGTACAATTGGTGCTTTAATGTATTTTGCTAATAATACCCGACCTAATATTGCTTTTGTTGTAAATTTATTAGTAAGATATAGTTCTGCTCCAACCAAAAGACATTGGAACAGAATTAAACATATTTTTCGATATCTCCGTGAAATGATTGATATAAGTTTATTTTATCCTTATGAACCAAATACACAATTAATTGGGTATGCAGATGCAGGATATTTATTAGGTCCACACAAAGTTTGGTCACAAATAGGTTATGTATTTACATATGGTGGTACAACAATATCCTGGAGATTTTTGAAGTAAACTATAACTGCTATCTCGTCAAATCATACTGAAATAATTACAATTCATGAGACAAGCCGTGAATGCGTATGGCTCAGATCAATGACTAATCATGTTCAAGAATCATGTGGTTTGTTAATAAACAATAAGACTCCAACGATACTTCATGAAGATAATGCAGTTTGCATAGCCCAATTTAAAGGTGGATATATCAAAGGTAATATGACGAAACATATTTCCCCAAAATTATTTTTCACACACGATTTACTATAAAGTGGAGATATTGACGTATAGAAAATTCAATCAAGCGAGAATCCTGCAGATTTATTCACAAAAGTATTACCCACTACAACATTTAAGAAGTTAAACCATAAGATTGGAATGCGGCGTTATAGAGATGTTAAGTGATGTCTTTTACTGGGGGAGTATTGTATCGAAATATATGTATAAAGAAGGATGCACTTTTTTTCCTTCACTAAGGTTTTTTTTCCATTGGGTTTTTCTCTAATAAGATTTTAACGAGACATATTCTTTATACAATAGACATCCATAGGAAGTGTTATAAATGATATGCATTTATTATGGAAGTCTATTCATATGAGTGACCTTTCGAATGGATGATCATATTCAAGAATGACCATTAACTTTTGGATTACTTTTTAATGAATGACAACATTTGGTTTTTGAGTATATTTGTGATCATTAAGTTTTGAGTTATCATATTAAATAAATGTATCTTTTCATTATTTCTCAAAATACCTATAAATAGATATCTTTATAATCTCATAATGTATAATCAAATAGAGAAATAAAATCATTCTTTTCCCATTCTCTCGAAGTTCTTTCTATTTTCTTAATATTATGTAATAATTCTTTTAATTTTTTTTTAATTATTTCCTAATATATATAATGCGGCCAAAGGCTGTAGTGGTTTCGTCCCCCGCTTTTGTTTGTCCAAATTCTCCCCTTCTATTTTTTTTCTCTCTCAATTGTCCTTTTGTGGCCCCCACCCACCACCTCTCTCTCTCTCTCTCTTTCGTCCCATTCTCTCCTTTGTTTTTTCCTCTTAGTTGTCCTTTTGTGGCCCCCACTCTCCAACTGTCTCTCCCCCTCCCTCCCTCCTATCTCCTACATAAAACATAACCTTTTTTTTTCACACCAAAATATATATTTTTTTAACTCTCACCATAAGCTTTTCTTTCTTTTTTTTTTTTATTTACTTCTCAAACCAAAAATATATATCCAAATAATTGATTACTTACGATATTAAATTAAAATTAAAATATTTATAAAATATTATATTAAATATTAAATTATTTATTAAAATTTTATATTAAATATTAATTCTTATAATTTTATGATTAAAAATAAAATATTATATATTTAAAATATTTAATTTTTACAATATTAATAATTTTTTATTTTTTATATTAATATTTTCATTTGAAATTTCATATTTCTTATATTATTTACTTTACTATCTTTTAAATCGTATTTTATCATTGATTTCGTATTATTTTATTTTATTTTTTATCATTAATATTTTGATTTTATATCGTTATTATTGAATAAAAATAGAAAATAATACAAATTGAGTGAGTGGAATCATATATTTTTGTACTCGGGTATTATCTTTTGGTTATACATTTACTAAATTGCACTCGCATATTTTTTCAATTTTTATTTAATAATAGTAATATAATTATTATAATTTTAAGTTTATATATATTTAATATCTACAAAATATTATGATCATCATAATTTAGTTATATTCTGTTCTTCTACAGTCCTATTTTTGTCATTTTCACTAAAAACATAAAAAAATATCATAGTCTATTGAAATTTAATAGGCATTTTAAGAAAATCTGAAATTAAATAAAATGGAATTGTATTGTGTTTTAATACAACAATTATATAACAATCATTTTAGTTTTTTAATGAAATATTTAATTGTTACATATAAAATTTTATATTTTTTATGAAAAAAACTTTCATTTTAACAAATGTGTATTACAAGTAAAATAAGATAAAATAAAAATATTTTTGAATAAATTGATTAATTATATGTTTAAATAAATTTTTTCATATGTTATATTGGTGTCTATGTTTTAAAATAAAAAAAAAACATTAATAAAAATTTCGGTTATAATTAAAAATTTGTTGAAAAAAAAAATTATTATTTTTAATTGATCAGTTTCAATATAATTATAATTTCTAAATTGATTTATTAAAAAAATAATTTTAAACATAACGCGAGAGAAATAGAAGGAAGACAATAGGATTTGAAAAGAGAAAAGCCTAAAACTCTCAAAAGAGAAATATCACTTTCAAAGAAAATATTATTAATCATGAATGACAAAATAATGAAATACTAAAAGTATTTATAGGGAATATAAACTCTATAAATTAAGAAACTATAAAAATAAAGAAACTAAAGATATTAAGAAATTAGTAAAATTAAGAAACTAGAAACTAGAAAAATTAGAAAATTAGGAAAATTAAGAAATTTTAAAAATTAGAAAATTATAGAAATTAGAAACTAATTGATCTTTTTCATTTTTTTGACCCACTTGAATAATTTTTAAAAATTTGTTCCATATCGGTCTCCCCTTCCTGAAAAGAATTCGCCTTCGAGTGATATCTTCAATGCCTGTATCTATATCATCAATTCTCTCCTTTGATTTTCTTTTCTAAAAACTTATGTTGAGTATGATAAATATCAAAACAACTGCTGTTGCAAATTCATTCAATTTAAAACATATTGAGTCTCCAATAGTTTTAAGAAAATCTAAACACTCCTGAAATTCTGAAACAGTGACATATTCACCATTAACATAAATCCAATCTTGTGTTTTTAATAACTCATAATTAAAATCAGTTTTTTCAAATCTTTCAATAAGAGATTGTTTTTCGTGGCTAATTAAAACATTTCCCAACACTTTAGATGAGTCAAGTTTGTCTTTAATAATATATATATATTCTTCCAAGTTATTTTTTTAACTCCATCGTCTTCTTTTTCTTTACATCCCTTTTGTCCGGTATTTCCAGTTTGTTTTTTGTTTCAACAACGTAATTATTCAAAATAGGCATTCCTGGAATCACCGTCTTCTCGGCTATCGTCAGAGTCTGCACATATTCACTCAAAAATTTATTCTCGTTGGTCTGAACCCTATGAGATTGTTATAGTAATATGAGACTAAAATGAGATCCTTGAACAATTCTCTTGGCACCACCTTCACCTCCTATATTACCCTACTTTGAGCGCAACATCTGCAGTTTCATTTTTGTCTACTCCATTCGTGATTCTAACTGCTCCATTCGAATAGATAAAGTTTGGATTGCAGCCGTCATAACTTGCAACTCTCTGAATACGTTAGAAAGAGTATTTTCTTCATCGGCTTGGTTAACTATCGCAAGGAAAAGTTTTAACTCTGATACCACCTAACGCGGGAGAAATAGATGAAAAACAATAGGATTTGAAAAGAGAAAACTTTAAAACTCTCAAAAGAGAAATATCACTCTAAAAAAAATATTATTAATCATAAATATCAAAATAATGAAATACTATAAGTATTTATAAGAAATGTAAACCCTATAAATTAAAAAACTATAAAAATAAAGAAACTAAATAAATTAAGAAACTAATAAAATTAGGAAACTAGAAATTAGAAAAATTAGAAAACTAGAGAAATTAAGAAATTTTAAAAATTAAAAAATTATAAAAATTAGAAACTAATAGATCTCTTTCATTTTTATTGACTCACCTGAATAATTTTTGAAAATTTGTCCCATATCAAAACATTCCCAAAAATATTTGGTTATTTCCCAATTTTGTAATTTATTAAAATAAATTTTTCATAAAAAAATTTTGCAAAATGAAAGATATTTACTTGGTAATATTAAATTATTAATATTTAAAAATTTATATATTGAATATTTAATATGTACATATATTCAAATAATTGAATACTTATGATATTAAATTAAAATTTAAATATTTATAAAATATTCAATTGAATATTCAATTATTTATATAAATTTTATATTACATATTAATTCTTATAAGTTTAGAGTTAAAAAAAATATTACATATGTAAGATATTTAATTCAATATTAATATTTTTTATTTTATTTTAGCATTAATATTTTAATTTGAAATTTCAAATTTTTTTAAATTATTAATTTTACCATCATTTAAATTTATGTTTTCAAACTTACCGTTTTTTGCCTTTTGTTTTCTTTCCTTTTATTTGTAAAAATTTTTTATGAAAACTTTATTTTAATTATTTACAAAAATTACATTTTTTTTTTTAAAATAAAACTTTTTGCTTTCTGTAAATATTTTCCTTTAAAAATTTTTATTTTCTTTTAGTAATTTTTCAAACTTACTTTTTTTTTTCTCTTTTTTGCTTTTTGAAAAAATTTAGTTTAAACTTTTTTATGTAAAATTTATTTTAAAATTTTTGCTTTCATTTTTTTCTACAAATAATTGAATATTTGTAATATTAAAATAAAATTAAAATATTTATAAAATATTAAATTGAATATTAAATTATTTATATAAATTTTATAATATTACGTGATTTGTTTCATAAGAATATTCAAAGAAAACAGTTTCTTGTTCTTTGGGCAAGGTAACAAACTAATATCATAGACTATTTTCCTACTCAGGTGTTTGAAAAAAAGAAACAAAGAAAAACTCCACTACACTATATCCTAATTTATTGAATATCATATTCTTTATATTTATTTTAATGTGAATTTTTATAAATTTACATTTTATACATGTTTTTCTTATTACTATTTGATTGGTATTGTTTAATGTTAATATTTAATCCATGTAAATTAAAATTAAAATTTGTATATATTAGCATACTTTATCTTTTCTATACTTCAAACTCTAATATCACGGTTAGAGTATTATTTCTTTCGGTATAAATATTATCATTAAATATCATTATTTTCTCAAACATGATCATCATTGTTTTTTTTTTTTTTTGTACATGGAGATGCAAACAAATAAGATCGAATTGGGAAAGAAAATATGAAAATATGGAAACTCTACCGCTTAAGTTATCCCTGAAAGACATATGATCATCACTATATTTACTATATCATATAAATAAATTAATAGTATAGAAAATTATTGAATTTAGATATTGAGATACTTATCGATATAATAACTATTTATACAATTAAAGAAATATAAATTATATCTTTTGAATATCTCACGCGTCTGTGCGGGTCCAGAAACTAGTTGATTTTAAAATTCACGAAACTGCCTTGTCTGTTTTGTAATCTTCCAATCATACTGCATTTAATTAAATTCTTCTACCGAAATTTTGAATCCATTTGCAAAGGGTAAGTTTCGGAATTAGGAATTTTATTTGTTTTGTCACATTTTTTTGTTGCTTCTTCTTCTTCTTCTTTTTTTTTTTTTTTCAATAGTAAAAAATATATTAATATATATTATATATGATAAGTTTATATTTATTACAAAATATTTAATTATTTAATTAACTTGCAAATGCGTGAGCTCAACAACTTATTTTGTATTATTAAAAGGCCGTTTGAAATTGCTTAAAAATGATTTAATGCTTATAAACAGTTTTTTAACTTATAAACCATTTTAACTTTTTTAAAAAATAAGTTGTTATCCATTTAAATAAATGTTATTTAAAATTAGTTAACTATTCGATAAAATTAATATTTATAAATTATATAAAATAGAGAAAAGACTATAGTGAACATAAAATGTGGTATGGTTATAATTTTTGTTAAATATAAAAGGGTAAAAATGTACTTTTATTGATCAAAATAATTTATTTTAGTTGTACTTAAAAACACAAAAATGAAAAAGTTGGTAGGAGGAATTTATTATTTTTTAGTTTATAAACACTTTTTGAGTTTATAAACATTTTTATAAATGTTAGTTATCAAACGATTATAATTATAATTTTAATTTTAATTTATAATTTAGTTTGACCAACTTATAAACAATTTTAAACACATACACACATTTTCTCAAATAATACAAAAGATTTTTAAGCTAAAAGTTCAAAAATATAAAACAAGCACCTTCTTTTTAATGCAAAATTTAATTTAATTTTATATGTAACTCTTGCGGCATGTGAATTTATAATAATTATTTAATTATATAAAGTTCAAAAATATAGAAATATTATTTTGTTTAATTTTAATTTAGCAAGTTTGAAATGTTCTAATACCTCTTCTTTGTTATTGTAGGGACACCCGAACACTAAAGAGATGTTATTTAAATGTCTTCTTCTAAATCTTGTGTTTGAATCTTTTTCTTTGTGTTTCCGAGTTAGATTATACTTTTTTCATAATATCCTTATGTAATTTTGCAATTATTTAAATTTTATAATTTGACATTTGAGTAATACAAGAGAAATTTTTGTTACTTTTGAGAAAATTTTAAGGATAATCTTCATAACTTTTTTTTTTTTTTTAAAACACATCTCATAATTCTATCATGACCTTGTCATAAAAAATGTTTAACCAACTTAAAACATTTATGTTTATAAATTAAGGAGGAGTTACCCCAAAGAATGATATTGGAGGTGGATCTTTTAATTAAAAAAAATTAAAATATAAATTTAAAATAATTATAATAAATAATGAAAAATAAAGTTATTTATACCAATATTATCTATAAGTTATACAAATAGTAAAGTAATACAATGTTTAACTATGTGATACTTTAAGTATTGTTATTACAACAACAATCAAATTTTTATCTCACTAAATGGAATTAAATATATGGATTTTTTTTAAACTATAATAATTGTTTTTTTTATAAGACAATAATAGTATTTTTATTTTACTAAATGAGAGTTCACAATATAGATATTTTTATGCTATTATACAATACGAATATTTTAAGTATTTATATTATTTGTATAATTTATTTATTGTGGTTTTTTTTTTTTTTTTTTTTAAAGTTTGCACATGATATATGATCCTTCTATATTCCCAGCCAAGCTTGCCTTATTATAAATAAAATGCTAAACTGCTACTCAAAATAGATAATAATTCACATCATATAATACATTTTAATATAACATTTATTGCAAAAGAAGAAGTACTATGTTAATGCTTAAAGATTAATAATACAAAAAATTAATTATATTCATAAGATTTTTTTAATCAAAAAAGATTTACATTCAATTCAATTTAACAGATCGGTTATTTAAAAAAAATAAATAAAAAAGAAAAAAAAAACTTGAAAGAGAAAGCAGTTTTAAACTATTATTATATCTCATAATCCTAATTAGAAAAAGTTTTAAAAGGTGGGAAAATTTTCATCCATTTAAAACAAAAATTCATAATAATATGTGATTAGAAAATAATTAGCCCCAGTTTTGTTTAATGACAAGAGCTAAGCGCGCCAAGTCCAGAGACGCCCGACGGACACAACGGTCGGCAAAAGAAGATAAGGTAATTAAACCGAAAAAAAAAAAAAAAGAAGATAAGGTAAGAGGAGGGTGAGAAAATGGAGAAGCTATTGGCGGTGGCCAAAACCATAATTCCGTCACCGATGCTGGAACTCTGTTGGCTTGCTCAAAGGCGAAATGCCATTAACTTCGCCGAAGGATTCCCTGATTTCTCCGCTCCTTCTCCGATCAAAAAGTCCGCCGTCTCCGCCATTAACTCCGACTTCAATCAATACAGGTTCCTTTCTCTCTCTCCTTCCGTTTTAATATCGACTTTGAATTCTTCGTGGCTAATTTTCTCTGTTTAGTGTATGATGTAACCCTAATATTTAACCGGAAGTCAATTCAAAAGCAAAGGAATCATGTGCCCAATTTTAGGGTTCCCAAGAGAATCAAATCGCTTTTCGAAAAAGGATGATGCTGTATGATAACATTGTCCTTTGCCCAATGTCTAGGTTAGGATGATGCTATAAACGTTATCATAGTTGATGTTTTATTTTAGAACGCAGCATTTCCCTTGTAATGGTATCTTACTCTATTACCCAACATAGTAATTTTTTTTTTCCCAAGGCACGTGCAAGAATTTGTGACCTATTGGTGAGGAAAATGAAGAAATGCATGGTTTGGATGTTGATCCCTGAACAGATATAGCTATTTGCTGTGGCCAAACCGAGGCATTTGAGTCGGCCATATTTGCTAGTACTTTAATCACAATTTCTAGCTATTTTCTTTGTAAAGCCATTGGATCTTCAATTTTCCATGTGAGATATTGTGAGGTGGAGCATCTTTTGAAACTTTTGCGTTGTTTCCACAGCAATAGATCCTGGTGATGAAGTTATACTGTTTGACCCTTCATATGAAACTTATGATGGATGCATAACCTTGGCAGGAGGTTCCAGTAAGTTATTTATGTCTTTGTTAAGGCAAAGGTCAGAGAGCAGTTTGTACATTTTACAACTAGAGGATCTTTTAAATGACTGTATAGGTACTTGTTGCACTTGATCCCCCTCACTGGAGTTTGGATCCTCAAAAGCTCATCACTTCATGCACTTCCAAAACAAAAGCTATGGCAGTGAACAGGTCAGGGTGATCCACAAAGAGTTTTCTAAATCTTGCAAGTATTTATTACTGTGAAAAGTTTTGCCCATTCAAATCTTGCCGACCAATATTTACTCACTGTATCTTCATTTCTGACTGCATGCATGTCTTCCTCCTCTTCCAATATATGTTTTCTTTTTCTCCAAATGCTATTTTGATTTTTAGGTAATTGCTAGGAAAACATGTGCTGCGGAGATTCAGCCTACAGACTATGTTTTTCTGGAGACATTGATTATGTTTTTCTTTTTGATAAAATTTGGCAAATAAAGAAAATTTCCCAAACATGAACAGAGAGTACACTTGTTCCGTTATATAAAAATAAGGGAACATATAAAATTGTTCCAACTATAGAGGAATTAAACTTGTGAGTCATACGATAAAATTATGGAAGAATAATAGAGCACAGATTGAGACGGGAGATAAGTGTGTGTCAGAACCAATTTCGATTTATGTCAGGACGATTCACTACCGAAATAATTTACTTGTTAAGATAGTTGATGGAGACATTTAGAGCGCAGAGGAGAAACTTTCATATGGTATTCATTAATCTAGAAAAACATATGTTACGATCTCTAAGGACGTGTTGTGATGGGCGTTGACGAAGAAAGAGATTTCGTTGAAATATATTAATCTAATTAGAGATATGTATGAAGGAGTTGTGACCAATGTAAAAATTTGTAGGGTCTGAGTGATAACTTTCCTATTAATATTGAGTTCCATCAAGATTCGACACCGAATCTGATATTATTTGTAATAATGATAGATGAAATCACAAAAAATATTCCAAATGAAATATCATAATGTATACTCTTTGCAAATGATATAGTTTTAGTTGATGAAACTAGAAAGCGTATCAATACTAAATTAGAGTTATAGAGGGTAACGTTACAATTCAGAAGATTTAGATTAAGTAGGTCCAAAACTTAGTATGTGAAATGTAAGTTTAGCGGCAACCATTTGGATAATGAAGAAACGATTAGAGTAGATGAAAGAAAAGTCTCAAAAAGTGAATGATTTAGATATCTTGATTCTATCATTCAAAATGATAAAAATATCGATAGAGATGTGAATAATAGAATTCAAATGAGATGGATGAAATGACGAAAGGTATCCGGAGTTCTCTATGATCGAATGATGCCATTAAATTTAAAGGAAAAATTCTATAGAACCGTAATAACACATGCGCTATTGTATTATACTGAGTGTTGGGTCATTAAACAATAATAATAATAGAAAATGGTTGTTGCTGAGATAAAAATGTTTAGATGGATATATGATAAAACTAAAAAAGATAGAGTCAGAAATAATGAAAAACGTAATAAGTTAAGAGTTATTTCAATTGTAGATAAGATAAGAGAGTGCCATCTAAGGTGGTTTGGACATATGTAGTGAAAACCTAAGAATGCACTTATTAGAAAGACTGAAAACTTAAAAATATGAGATTTAATAAAACTTTGAGGCAGACCATTAAAAACTTGGATGTAATGTATTTATAGAGATATGATAGATATGGATTTAGTTGAGAAAATAGCCTTAGATAGGAATGAGTGACGTAGAAAAATCTGCACAAATTTAATTTTTTCTTTTTTTATTTCTCATGTGGTCGGTTCTAAATTTTAGAATAAAAAATTTAGATTATTGTTGTTATTGTTGTACTGACTGTAGTTACAAACTAGCTTCCGGAACATTGTTAAAAGAACATTGATTGTTAGTGGCCAAAAGAGTTTAAATTTATTTATTATGGCTAGAAGCTAATATCCCATTTTTTGATAACAAAAATTTCACTGTAGGAATTCTTTATTTAGTTGTCTTCGTTAACCTTAGGTAGTCAAGGAACTTAGTCGACTCACAGAAGTTGTTCCTTGTCCACGTCTCCTTGTTGGTATCATTGATACACTTTCCTACCAGTAGAGGTTGCATTCAATGTCAAAATTTTTTTCATATAATAGAGAGAGAGAGAGAGAGAGAGAGAGAGGGTGGGGGGAGAGAGAGTATATGTATGCATTGTGCTAGTTGAATAATTTTCAAGTAATATATAACAAAATATCACATTAATTGTATTGGGGAAGAGGAATAGGAAAAATTTGTCGAGAACAGGACCTTAGTGTCCAAGAAATATCCCAGAAACTTGGGACATATGAATGCTTTATAAAGGTGTTGCCTTAGTTACCAGGAAGAACATTCTACTTATTTTATTTAGCGTCTCCAATTCTAGGGATGCAATCATTCAGAAGAGCTTGCATAATTTAGTCCCTCCTGCTTTAAGTCCACCAATTACAATACATTGTTACTTCACCCATAATATTTTCTTCCAAATCCTGTCTCGTTGTATATAATTATTCTTGTAATAATGCTTTATCTTGCTAACAGTAATTTTTCTCTGACCCATTTCTAAAACACTGGGCTATTGGAAGGATACTATGATTGCCTGTTGAAAAGTTTGAGATATTACTGTTGCCTAGGATTTGGGATATGTACTGATTGAATTCACCACAGTCCTCAGAATCCCACAGGGAAAGTCTTTACCAGGGCTGAACTTGAGATAATTGCTAAAGTTCGCTGTACCAGCGACCTCCTAGCCATAACTGATGAAGTATGGTAATTTTTTTGGTTGGCGCTTTCCTGGTCTAAACACGTTTGCATACTAGTTATTGCTAATGCCATCAATTATTCTGGTACTCTTGTAGTTTTATTTGATTTTATTGAATTTCCTGTATGATCTGTCTTCTGTGTTTATTGCAGACGCTTTATGTAACCATTTTTTCGCTTTTCACTTGGATCATACTGAATCCTTAAGTTTCTTATGACAGGTCTATGAGCATTTAACATTTGATGCAGAAAAGCATATATCTCTTGCCTCACTTCCTGGAATGCAAAAGCGAACTATCATAACATCTTCCTTATCAAAGACATATAGTCACCGGTAAAAACTTTTAACATTCTCCACAAGTATCTCTGTTCATTCAATCGTGCAGGGAACTTTATGGTGCTAATTTTCTTTGATCACCCTTTTGTGAATATCTCTTGTAAAATCTTTCCACTTTGAAAGCAAAAAAATACTTGCAACTACCTTGATGACTAGGAAATGCTTATTCTGCTAAAGAGGCACACATTCAATATTGGCTCTGTATGACAGGCTGGAGGATTGGTTCGGCAATAGCTGCATCTCATTTTGCCTCTGCAATCACAAACTTTCACATAAGAATTACAGATTCTGCTCCTGCACCTTTCAAGGAAGCTGCCTTGACTGCTCTAAGATGTCCTTCAGAACACTATGAAACATTGAGAGCAGTAGGATAAAAGGCAAATCCTCTCCCATGGCATAAAAGAGCTACTGTACATCTTGTATTAAATGTTATGTTCTTGTAATCATTCACTGAATCTACATGTTTGTGCTGCCTAGGATTACAAATCGAAGAGAGATTACATGCTCAAGCTGTTGGGTGGGCTGGGCTTCCAGATTGAGCACAAGCCTCAGGGCTCATTCTTTGTATTTGCGGAGCTGCCCAAGAGTTGCAAACTTTATGATGTAAGTTAGCCACTTTTACTCATTCTTACAAAATTTCATATGGCTCACCAAGGGCCTATAAGTCTAATGATACGACATTAAACTTTCTTAATTAAGATTTTAAATTCAAATTTTAACAATAAAAAAATAGATATCATAAGAGTTAGCCCCTTACCACAAACCGGATTAGTTGGGTGTCTACATACTGTGATCAAATAAAAAAAAATCATATGACTCCATAAGTACCATTAAAATTTGGTGAAATTAGTTGTTTGGAATGCAAAAAAAAAAGTGAGAATGTTAACTACTTTTTATTTTTATCTTTTAAAAATGTTACCCACACACCTTAAATTGGGAACAAAAATTTAAGAGAATTGTATTTTATTTCACTTCTCCTCCTAAGTGAGATGATACTTTTTCTATCACTACTATGGGTGTAGCGGTGGAGTGTTATACTTTCTTAATCATATGTCTTCTTTTGTCTCGAGTTCAAATCATAGAAATAAGGAAATAAGATATCCGAATATTGGCAGGTGAAAAAAACAAAGATACTTTTTCTGCAAGGAACCTCCAGTTTAATCAGCACTGGGTCAGCTCTTTTCGGGACCTGAGGCCCATTTGAGATGACACCGTATCCGAGGGCCCAAACTACAGCCCGCACGAGGCATGCACCTTGGTTTTGGTTAAAAAGAGTGTCCGCTTCTGCTCTCCCACCCCCAAAAAAAACGAAAACTGGGGTGCTATGAAATGACTAAAATGCCCTTTCTTCTATTGCATTTCTCAGTTTGTCTGATTCTCGACGTGTATGGGATGTTCTAATTCCGTACTTCTGCTACGCTGTTGTCAAATTCATAAACCTGAGAAGTTCCGATCAAAATCTAGGGCAATGCCATTTTTGCTCTCAGCTTCAGTCGAGAGAGAGAGAGAGAGGAATGTCGTCAGTTGTCGTGGTCGAAGAGGAACGTGTTCCTTTCCTTGAAAATTCTCCATCTTCAATTCCTCACGAAGATGTAGAAATATCTCTATGTAAAGAACCTGATGCATCGAAGCCTGATTCCTCTACTCAGAATCAGAATCAGTAGCATCTTGCTTCTCTTGACATTTTCCGAGGCCTTACCATCGCGGTAACATTTCTTTCTTCGGTTTTCCTTAGGGTTTTAAGCTCT
Organism: Dillenia turbinata; assembly: GCA_037126225.1. NCBI lineage: Eukaryota > Viridiplantae > Streptophyta > Magnoliopsida > Dilleniales > Dilleniaceae > Dillenia > Dillenia turbinata. The sequence goes on from JBAMMX010000005.1 coordinate 28,164,039, forward strand.
CTCGCACTTTCTGTGTCTGCATGAAATAGTTCTGTTGATAACCTCTTTGGTTTGGTGAAGATGATGTTATGATGATAAAGTTTCATGTGAAAGAGTTGATGATTCTGGTGGACGATGCCGGGGGCGCTTTTCCGTCTATAAATCACTCTCCATGGTTGGCTATCACGATGACAGATTTTGTTGTGCCGTTTTTCCTCTTCAGCGTGGGCATCTCTATTAGTTTGGTTTGCAAGGTACGGGAAATGAAGTTGAAGACAATTTAATCCTTAACTAACCCTTAGTTGTGAAGTTCTCATGCCTGAATGAAATACTTTACTGTTAAGACCTTTAGCAAAAGCATCTTTTCCGGCATCCAAAAAGGGTGTGTAAAAAGGCCCTCATTCAAATGTTATTTGGAAAAGTGTCTACCGAAGTCTTCATAGTTCTAGAGGTTGATCCGGTTTATAATTTATATTGATGGTTTACATGTTGCAATTGAGATTTCAGTAAAGTCCACTGATCTCTTCATTCTTAGTTCTATAAGGTTGATCTGGTTTATGATTTATATTGATGGTTGGCATAATGCAATTGAGATCCCAGTAATAAAGTTTTGTCTTTGACTAGCATCAAGTCTTCTTTTAACTTGCTGAAACAATGGTAGCACATAAATATTATGTGTAATTGCTAGATAATTTGCTTTTGTACTGGATCTTGCCATAGTCAGCTGTTTCCAATTACATATAGTAACTGAATTCTTTCCAACAAGTGCTTGATCCTGAGGTTAAAGAAAATTCTTTACACAGTCAGCTCCTTAGTTATTGTTTTGGACATCGTGGGAGCTATCCCAAAGCACGAAAATCGCATAGCATTACTTAATATGAGTAGATCTAGTTGCAGGTAGATTCTTCTCTTTAAATTTGTGGAAAGTGAAGCTGTCTCTTGTTTCCAGAATTGATCAGTGTGATCATTGTGAATTCGCTATTGTTGATATATACTTTCGGAACTCTTGAAGAACCTTGAATATGTCCCTCTTTAGGCACCATGTTTTTACTCATAAAGTCATGGACAGCATGAAATGATTCATAACTGAGAAAAGGAACTTTAAATCTGTGATATTGCTTGTCCCCTTTAGCAGCATTACTAGTGATGGGCCTGCGCTAACGCGCAGGGTGCCTACAAAATGTAAATTGTATTTTTTTACTATATAAAAATTTATTAAATTTATAATTAATTCAATATTTGAATTAAATTTTTGTTCAAACTAGCGAAAAATATAACATATATCAACGACAGGGAAAAAAAGTCTAATCATTAAAACTCTAAAAAAAAAAACTAACAAATGAGATAAAAAAAAAAGAGTAATACGTAGGGTAAAAAAGTAAAGGAATAAAAGGATGATGATATGTGGGGTTTTAAAAAAATAAAAAAAAAGAAAAACTTATATTAAAAAAAATGAAGAACTTAAGAGAGAAAAAAGGGTTAAAAAAAAGGATTTGAATGGCAAAAAAAAAAAAAGAAAAAGAAAAACTGTGGTTCAAAAATGGTTCAAAATAAAAGGATGGTTATCCGTGGGGTCAAAGAAAACAAAAGGGAAAAAAAATCTATATTCAAAAAGTCAAAAGACTAAAGTAATATTAAAAAAAGAATAAAAAAATCAAAGATCTGAATGGATAAGCAGGGCCCAAAAAGGAGAAAAAACTTATGTTTAAAAAAGACGAATGAATTAAGAGAAAAAAGAGAGTAAAAAAAATAAAATAAAGCAAGGAACTGAATAAAAAAATAGTGATTTAAAAATAAAGAGACGACCATCTGTTTGACCACAAAAACCAAAAGGGAAAAATCTATATCCAAAAAATGAAGAATTTAAGAGAAAAAAAAACTGGATTAAAAAATTAAAAGAGTAAGGACCTGAATGGGGAAAGAATAAAAAGCTATGGTTTAAAAATAAAGGAATGACTATCTGTGGGGTGAAAAAACAAAAACAAAAGGGAAAAAATCTACGTCCCAAAAAGATGAAGGACCTAAACATAAAAAAGGGTTAAAAAAAGTTGAAAGACCTGAATGAGAAAAAAACCAAGTATGGTTCAAAAAAGAGAAAGTACCTAAGGAAAAAAAATGGGTAAAAAAGTGCAAGGGCCTAAATAAAAAAAGTGCGGTCAAAAAAGATAAAGGACCTAATCCGAAAAAGAAAGAAGAAAAATGGGTCAAAAGAGTGAAAGGACCTAAATAAAAAAAAATGTAAAGACCTGAATCAAAAGAAAAAATATAGTGGAGTCCCCCAAAAAACGGATCACCCAAGCGGAAAAAAACCGAGCAAAAAAAGAGGAAGGATTTGTATGGAAAAAATAACAGATACTAAATAAAAAAAGAAAAACATAATGGGGTCTCCCAAAAGGCGAAAGACCTAAGCAAAAAATAATAAAAAAAAGAAACCAAACAAAAAAAAGAACAAGGACTCGAGCAAAAAAAATAAGCGGAAAAAAATTATGGGCTCCTAAATGGAAAAAAAAAAAAGTAGCTGGGTCTTCCAAAAGAGGAAGGATCCAAGCGGAAAGAGAAACCGGGCAAAAGAAAAACGCAAGGAGTTGAATAAAAAAAAAAAAAGATAGCAAGGATACTTTGGTATTTAAAAAACAAAAGCACGTGAACAGCATACGCGGACAATAATCCAAACCCCTGCTTTATATATATGAAGGATCCAAGCGGAGAAAAAAAAAACCAAGCAAAAAAAAGTAGAAGGATTTAAACAAAAAAAAAAGACGATCCTAAATAAAAAAAAAAAAATAGTGGGATCCTTCAAAAGAGGAAAGATCTAAGTGAAAAGTGAAAACAAGTACTCTAGTGAAAAAAAAAAAAATTCAACAAGAAAAAATCGTAGGGACCTAAAGGAAAAAAAAAACAAAAAAACACTGTAGTAGGGTCGTCCAAAAGAGGAAGGACCCAAACGGAAAAAACAAAAAGAAAGAAACCAGGCAAAAAAATTGCAAGGACTTGTATGGGAAAAAAAATAGCAAGGGTACTTTGATAATTAAAAAAAAATGCGCAAACAACATGAGCGAATGGTAACTCAAGGACCCAAGCGAGAAAAGAAAATAAAAATGGGGCAAAAAAATGCAAGGTCTTGAATGAATAGAAAAAAAGATAGCAAGGACACTTTGGTAATTCAAAAACAAGAGCGTGAATAGCACGTGTGAACAGTAACCCCCAACAAAAAATGGATGAATAGCACACGTGAACAGTAACCCAAGGATCTAAGCAGAAAAGAAAAAGAAACCGGACCAAAAAAATACAAGAATTTGAATGAAAAAAAAAGAGATAGCAAGGGCAATTTGGTAATTCAAAAATGAAGTGCGTGAACATTATGCGTGAATATTAACCCCAAGTGGACAAAGGACCCAAGTGATAAAAAAACAAGCAAAAAAAAGTGAAAAGATCTGAACAAAAAAAAGACGGTCCTAAATTAAAAAAAAAATAACATAGTGGGATCCCTCAAAAGATAAAAGATCTAAGTGAAAAGTAAAAAAGAAAAAACTCGAGTGGAAAAAAAACATCAGCGAGAAAAATTTGTGGGGACCTAAATGGAAGAAAAGCACCATAGCAGGGTTCTCCGAAAGAGGAAAAAAAAAAAGAAACTGGGCAAAAAAATCACAAGGACTTGTATGGGAAAAAAAAAAGATAGTAAGAGTATTTTAATAATTAAAAAAAAACGTGCGAATAGCATGCGTGAATAATAACCTAAGGACCCAAGCGGCAAAAGAGAAAAAAAGAGACAAAAAAATACAAGGATTTGAATGAATAGAAAAAAAATAACAAGGGCACTTTGGTAATTCAAAAATAAGCGCATGAATAGCCTGTGCGAATAGTAACCCCAATAAAAATGCATGAACAATAAGCCAAGGACCCAAGCAGGGAAAAAAGAGAAACCGGACAAAAAAATATATATATATAAGGATTTGAATGAAAAAAAAAAGATAACAAGGGTAATTTGGTAATTCAAAAACAAAGCACGTGAACGTCACGTAGCAACCCAAGTAGTTGTTTATATATAAGGGTAATATGGATAAAATGATAAGCAACTAGTAGGATCAATGAATCGTCTTCTATTAGCCTTTACCTAAATGGGGATTTAAAAACCAAATTGCAGAGAATGAAAGCCTGCTGCAATTTCTTCAAAATGTGGTCTTCCTACGTGGGGCTTAACCGGGAAACACGAATGGGAGGGTACAATGAATAGAAAGGCAAATAGTTATTAAGAATATCTTTCGGAGTTGTGGAGAGAAAATAAAATATTAATTAGAAGGAAAAGGAAAGCGAAAAAAATTATAATTTTTTTTTTATTTTATTTGGAAGTTTTGTGAAAGAAAGAAAAAAAATGGGAGTCAATAGAAATAAAGAATTTTATTTTTAATTTTTAAAGGATATTTTTAGAAAATAAAAATATTTTAACTCTTATATTTTCTCTTCCTTTTATTTCTTTTCACTTTAAAAAACAAAAAAACAAATTTAAATTTGAAGGGATTTAAATCCCTCCAAAACTCTCTTTCTCTCTCGTATTTAAACTTGTAAATGCTTCTAATATTTTTTTTTTCTCTCTAAATTTTTTCTATCTAAAACAACCTGTACGCTTCAGGCTACTCCTGTTCGGAACAAAATTGACTTTTGTTGGATTGAGTGCGGTGACAGCCGTCGCCAGTTTCTATCACCTTTTAAATTAGCTGATCCTCAAGTGGATTGAGTTTATAGCTTTCTCAGCTGTTACCATTGTCAGTAGTATTTTTGTTACTTTTTCATTTTAAATCAACTGCGGAGCGGATTCTTTTTTCCTTTTGCCTTTCTTTTTATTTAGGTTTACATTTGGTATTTGTGCTGATGCACTTTCAGCTTTTGATGGTTCCTTCATGGCTGCCGTCACATGTTTCCTTGGACTGCATTTTGGGCACATAATTGTATATTATAAGGTAAGAAACAGTTTCTTTTCTTCCAAAATGAATCACATAACTACTTTCATGGTTGCATTATATGGCAGTATGAATTTCTTTGGAATATTATGAATGCTGCTACTGGAGACTTGCTTCTCATTTTATCTTCTTTGTGGCAGGACTGCAGGCAAAGGGTAATATGTGGTCTGTTTCCTCTTTCCTGTACTAATTTCAGGATATGTTTGCAATGTGCCAAGTATAGTGTTATCTGTAAGAACCCGTTAAACATTCATAGCATCTAATGGATATTCAATTACTGCCCTTGTCTTAACAATGGCCTTGATATTTGTGCTGTCCTTATAGGTATTCCTTTTTGTAAACCTCTATATACGTTGAGCCGTATGTGCATCACAGCAGTTGCATCAGGCTTCCTATTGATCATAATATTTTACATTGTGGGTACCTTTCTTACATATGCAATTACTTTCTCCAATCAACTAAGTTGTTTAGGCTGATCATTGAGTAAATGGAAAATAATTTCACCTACCTGCAATCTAAGGGTTGAATTTTCTGTTTTATTACAGAAGGTATCATGAGATAGGTGATGTATCATTCTTCTGGTTTCTGTAACTTCCTTTCATCTCGAAGGTTTCTCATGATCTTCACATAAAAGCCTAGGCTATGCAAAATCCCGATTCTCGTAGAAATTGATTAGTTCTGGTTGAAACTTATGCATAGAGGTTGTTTCTATTTGGGAAAAATCAAATGTTATTTCTTCTTTTTGGTGGAAGGTAAATAATTGTTGGCCTTCTATTAGCTTATCTTGGCGGTGGGGTTGTGCATCATTGAACTGCTCATCTTTGTTCACAGGTTGATGTAAAACATTTGAGAAAGCCAACAATCTTACTCCAATGGATGGGAATGAATGCTCTCCTGCTTTATGCTTTGGCTGCTTGTGAACTCCTGCGTCTCTGCAAGGTTTTTATTTGTGTTCTCCCGAATATAACATGGTAAAATCTCTTTCCCTTTAGGCATTGATTGCAGTGTATTGAAACAAATTTCCAATTTCAATTTAATGTGGCTATGTTATTGTACATAATCGTATACTATTGATAACTAGTATCTCGTATTAGGATTTTCTCAAGATATATTGTTCGACTTTGTCACTGTACTGCTGAGTACACCATCTGCACTTTAAAGCTTGGCAGCCAGATTTGTGGGCTGGCTTGGATAAATGGTCTATAGCTGTTGCAGAATTTGTTTGGTCATAGAGAGAGGAGGCCAATAGCCCTGTCATAGTTTAGTTAATTATATAATTATTTAGTGCCCAGAATCCTTTATACAAGTGGACTGCACGGAATCACTATCGCAGGCTGTGCTCCATTCAATATATCTCACGTGAAGAGAATATACATCAAGCTGTAGCTGTGGTGTTGTCGAAATGAATATTTTTGCATAATTAGTTGTATTTTGCTGGTCTGAAATTCAGAAATTTTGTATCATTTTTGGGCTTAAAAATTCCATGATCACAGATTACATTATCGGACGTTTCAATTTTTCCCATGAGGCCATCTTTCCATGTATCTGAACAACTGGGCCTTTTGAATGTCAACGTTTTTGGTTGAAAGGCCCAATGAGTTGGACTCTCAAGAGCAGGCAAAATACTTTGGATCGGCTCTCAATTACTCGTTCATGGAAAGTCGCGACCGGTTTGCCAAGCAGACCTGCTTATTGGTAGAATAAATCCTATCTCTTGGTAGAATAAATTTTAACTAGAACGCTAAAATGCTTCGGCCAGTTTTTGCAATTGAAAGGCCCAAAACCTTAACAGGAAGATAAAATACTTAGGGTCCATCATCTCAAGATGCCAGGCCCCTTTGGGCCCAACAAGCCCATTTCTCCGCTCACAAACCCAAGGATAAATTTTGGTCCATGGGCCCATAGCTTTTAAGGCCCTCTTGGCCCATTTATTTCACTTAATTTTCATTCTTATACAAGGGGGGTCTGAAGTGCTTCAAGACGCAGGCCCATGTCACACCAAGAAGGCTGAGTGGTTTCAAAGCTACTGAGCCGTCACAGACTGAATGCGGCCCACTATCCTCCCCCGCAGGAAGATCCTTCGCGGATTGTCTCAACGTGAGAAAGCCCAACAGCATTTATCCCCCAACATGGCCGAAGACCATACAGCGAACCTTATCCTCCCCGAGTCCACATGATCAACCTAATCTTGGCCTGCCTAATCTGCCCAATGATCACTTCCCTTAACATGCTATGGCTAGAGCATATTACGTTCCACACAATGATCAACGTGGTCGAACTTTTAAGCCGAAAATAATCCACCATGCGAAAAATAATAACTTGAATAAATTTAGATGGGGAAGCAGGAAGAATATGCATGTCCTGTGCAGGTGACTTTTTATTATGGATCATCTATCGTTTTATATGTACGTGGAAAGGTGCTCGTATTTAGAGGCTGTAGGAATTATTTGCAATACAAGCCATTCTCTTCAACAGGAAAGAGGAGGGGGGGGGGGGGAGGAGGGGTTCTCCAAACAGAGAGTGAAGAAGCACTTTACATGGTGGCACTTTCGGCCTTGGTCTAGTCTAAAAAGCTAAAATATATTCACATCAACATCAGCTTCACCAAAAGAGACTTGGGTGGCATAGAGTGGGTCAATAGCATCCAATGTGGCTGCAGTACATTCTTTGAGGATCTAAGAGAGAGATCTAATGAAAACTATAAACATATAATTGAAAGTTGACAATTACAGGAAAACATAGATCACAATTGATGAGGCAAGGGAACAGACTTAAACCATATCATCTGATAATTGCAATATTCCTCACATAATCACCTCTGTCATGGCGCTGCCTTTTCTCCCCCAATTAAAGACTCCAATTGGTGAAATGATCATCATTAGGTGCATAACTTAAAAAATAAACCATACGAGACTTTAGTGATATAGTAGAGAGGCATCCAAAATAAAACTTCAAATTTTCATCAACACCAATATACTAGGGGCATACACCAAATCAAGGTACAGCTGCTTTAGAATATCTAGTTTCTTCATATCAAAGATTTTAATCTTCTTGGGTGATAAAAAAAAAATATATCAACTGGGATTTTTCTTTCGGCCAATTTTCCAACTTTGCCTCAAAAGTTTCTCTTATCCACCACAATGGTCCACCATCACTTCATGACGTAGCTTCACATTAAAGTTATGCCAAACTACTCTTTTTTGAAAAGATATAAATAACAATCACTAGCAAATCTATCCTGCATACCTTATACTTCTCAGCAAATAAAATTTTGTGCCTTCCTGAAGGAAACTATGGCTTCTGAGAAAGTAAGTGCAGAAGCTTCAGAAACCTATAGTGATGCCAACCAGCTCAGCTCTGAAAGACAGCCAAACAGCACCCAGGCAGGCTATCCCAATATGGGAAGAGAACTTGCACATAGAGCACTTTTTGGATCCAATCGCCGCCGCAATAGAGGCAGAAAGGTAAGGAGTTATGATGGAAGAACACTACCAAGTAGGCTAAGCAGGGTCTCTTTAGCTGATGAGACAGAAAATTAGAGAAACAAATGGTGTCCATTTTCTCATCTCATCATTGCTACTAAACATCCAGCTGAACACCGATGAAACAGCTTACATCATATGAATTTATGTGAGCTCCTCTATGTATGTTTACTTCATTCAAAATAATGTTAGCATAGCATTATATAAGATTTTAAGACCCTTGCTTCCATGCAACAATATAAACAAGCAGAAGCAACATGAAGGCATAATATGTAAATAGGCTAGAGCCTCCAAAACTGAGCAAGGAACAGCAAATTAGATATTGAGAGTTTGTGTAAGAGTGGACAGCTACCATGAACAATTACATGGCATCAAATGACAATTCAAGTTAAACTTTCTGATAAACAGTGGGAAGAGAATGAACTACACACTTCAGTTAATTTAACAAATTAGTAGATAAGAGAGTGTTACCCCATACAAGTCCTACTGCTCCCACGATCTTTGGATGATGTGGCTGGGGCAGGCTGCTTTCAATATCCATGCAGTCTTCAAAGTAAGAGACTAAATATTCCAGCACAGAGTAGTCTCCCATAATATTTATTGAATGAGAAATGTAATGACATATCTAACTTTTGAACAGTCTGAGATTCTCAAGTCCCCAACAATATGTGCATCAGGAACCAAAAAAAAAAAAAAAAAATGAATTGTCATAAATTGTTTTGCACTTGCTTTATCACTAGATCAGTCTTGCAGTAAGACAGAATATATTTAGGAGTACTAAACTAACAAAAAGCAAAACCGAGAAAGCATCTAGTTGTTGATTGTTATCTATTTGTTAGATGGCCATGCAAACTAAAAAGGCCATAATATTAGGAATTAAAACAACAGTCTCTCATAGGACCTAAATCAATAGCAATACAAGATCAACAGTTGATGCAACAAAATCTACTGCAAGACAAAATATAATCATATAAAAGAAATGTACCTGAAGAAGGTCCAATTGCTTTGAGCTCCTTGAGCTTGGTCTCAGCATAATCAGCTATGAAGAAATGAATAGCTCAATTAGAAGATCACCCAATGGAGGTTTAATGCATCCCACCAAGAAGCCATTCTGCACTAAACAAGGTGTAAAATCTATGACACTATACAAGAGGGTGCCTTTTTCACTAAATGAGAAAACTTCAAAGCAAATATAATAATCAATAATACCTGTAGACATGAGAAATGCTGGCCCAGAATATATGTAAAGAGACAAGTTAAACAGTGGCAAGTTAATCGGCATGCCCATGTCATAGTACTGAACAAGAGGAGAGCAGCAGTGTCTAATTAATTATCATTACTCAGTTTTTTAATTACAAAAATGAATCCATGAATTCAACTATTAAATAAAACCTAATCAGAACTCAATAAAAGATGAGAATGTGCAAGAGCGGCAATTGCCTCCTCCAGTTCTATACTCTATTCAAAGGTCAAATGTAACAGAGGGTATTACACTAGGTATCATGCCATGAACTACAGTTCTAACAATATCTTTTGAAATAGGACAACATTACCTGCAAAAGATACTATTACGATTTCACAAGAGAATGGCGTATGGACACTTGCTACCTTACTTTGCACATTAGCAGTGTCCAGAATTTCTGCCTACAAGAATCCCAGTCCATCCCCATTTAATTCATCAGCACCCATCATTGGACAATCAGCTGCATCATGTCCAAACGGCCTGCAGCATCACACAGAACAATGCCTGCGTTTTCTATATATATCCAAGCCATCTCTCTGTTTTTTTTCTTTCAGCTTCTCCAGAGCTATAGATTCATGAGGGTTACCAGCAGTAAAGCTTGGTACAGTACCATCAGAATCTTCAACCTCTGGAAGAATCAATGAATCAGATGGACTATTGTAGGTAATATCATTAGGGCCATGAGCTGGCCCAGGAAGCTCCTTAATACGAGATAACACCATGGCAATCTGATCACAAGCTATATCAAAGTGCTCCTCTGTCTCAATTGACTCTGACATTAATGTTGAAATCATGGAATGTAACACCTGCACTTTCCCAGCCCGGTCCCCACATGTAGGACTCTGGAAGGTTTTTGATACAGATGAAGTAACATCATGCCAACGAAGGGGTAAATACTGATCTGGAATATGGAAGCAGTTATTTGTGGATAGAACCCGGAGCACATGTCTACAAAGGATCCCTGAAAATTCAAACTGATGACAGCTACAGTTGATAAACTCATCATGAGGTATCCAAAGCACCTTGTGACCTCCATCCAGCTCAGTATGGTGCCTTACAATGAAGTAATTCTCATTCACCATAAGGGATGCATATTGTGGAGCCATAACAAGTTCCTCTTGTAGTTTGCAAAAGGCATATGGTGTAAGTACAGAGGCAGCATAAGACTCAATTGGTGAGCCTGTTTTCAGGGATACCTTGAACACCCTTCGTCGCATCTTTTGTTTATCTCCTGCCAGATCTTTTGAATCAATAACAGCAGCTACCTACAAAGCGAATGTAAGAAATTCAGTTTTTGGAAACGATCAAATATCAAAAAACTAAACAGTTTCTCCTACCTGTTCAATAAAATTATCCAATAGAGCTTGCGCACTCAAAAACCGTTGTATGTAAGCATCTATTGATTCTGATTGAAATGTACTCGTCATTCCTGCAAAGAAGTAAGATCTCAAAAATGGTAGTGCCCAAAACGTACTGAGTGCATATAAGCTCACAGTGTGTTTGTTCCCATGAAGTCCATATGAATCAACCACTCCCTCCATCCAACTTCAAAATCCCCCACAGAATGCAAGTTATAGAGCCGATGGAACCTGGCTTTCCATTTATCATATTCAGATCCAAGAAGTACAGAAAACCAATCAGAGAACTTTGCAATTATATGCCAAATGCAGAAGGCATGCTTGGTTCTTGGCATCTCATTTGCAATAGCTTCTTTAAGCAACATATTTTGGTGTGTCAAAATTGTTTCCGGAGCCTTTCCATTCATGAAGCCCAAAAATGTCTATTGCACACGGTCAAGGAAAAAGAATCAGAAGTAAATAAAACATTCTGAGTACAATTAAAACTGGAATAACGGCATGAACCACAGATGAAAGATGACAAAAATATTTGTGGTAGGGCTATAACGAATAGCTTTCATGGGACATGGTATGGCTATAACAAGCAGCTTTCAGGGGACATGAACAATACATGCTAACATGTATGTATTATAATGAGCAAATGGTCCACTAAATAGATCAGCAACAGAGGGACTATAAATTCCAGTTCTTTCCAGTTAAAAGATTTCTTTTCAGAAAGCAGAATCCAAGTTACTATGTTTATGACAGTTAAAATCCAACACAATGAACAAATAGTTTCTTATCTTCAATGCCCAGGAAAATGATCGAACATTTTCATCCCGCAAGCGCACAACCGAAAAAGCAGTTCATTCCATGATTATCCACCCCAACCCAAATACCAAGAAGCATATCATAAGCATCCAGACGATGTGTTGTGTCAAATATAGTGGAATCATCAAATAGCTCATAAGATCAAATAGATGACGCATATGACCAAGCAATACACTCCAACCTGTTGTGTGAGTCTATCTCAAATTGGTATTTAAAGTTGGGATCTTTATCCGTTTTGTCCTTGCACATTGCAAGAAGGTCCATGGCATCATTATCTCTGTCCACATTTCTGAAAGACTGCAACAGATTTCTAATATCTATTTCTGCAACAGATTTCTAATATCTATTTCTGTAAAGGGTAAACACCCAAGTTTAACACCCTTTTCAAGCTCCACTAATCTTAGCATTTGTCTCACTGACATCCCAGCTTTAGCAAACATGCAAATTCGACTTTTGTCATCTGCTGATATGGTGCAGTAGGCAGGAAGCAGCTGCACATCATGGGATTTTAAGAGTTCATGATTATGGGCATTATTAAAGCCGGTGATTCGCCATTCTGGGACATCAAAATCTGCTCTTTTAACAATTCGCATGTACGCTTGGCATCCGCAACGAGATGATTTTCTATTCCTTTGCATTTTTCCATCATCAGACGGTTTTAATTGTGGATAGCCACCAAGATGGCAGGTAAAATCCCTTCTTGTGATTCCCTTACCAACTCCATCTTTCCCTCGAGTTCGATGACGTCTTATTGAGAAACCGCACTGCTTTGCAAAGCTGCAATAGAATTCATATGCTGCATCCTGTGAAACAAATCGTTGGCCAATAAATGGAACAAGGTTCACAGAAGTTTGTCGAGACAATATTGTGTCCTCTGGCATTTCCTCAATGGTGCCAATATCGTCAGGAGACAAATCCGTCCCATTGTCAGATGTTTCTTTAACTATACTAGTTAATTCTGACATCCTTTCTACCATAGATTGTTGAAGCCACTAATATGGTACCTGTAGTTGATTTAAAGAAGTTCAAATAAACAAGAAAAGAAAAGGTCCTAGCATGAAAGTCATAACAACTTAGCCATCAAAATTCCATTCTTATCCTTACAAACATATGAAGCATGCGTGCATGCACATACAAGATTTTAATAAAACAAACAACACCAGAGGGCACCAAGGAGTTGCCAATCAGTAGCTTACAAGACAAGAGCAAGGAATCTACAACATCTGCAAAGGACAAGAAACTTAAAAGTAAGGTGCTTCAAGAAATTATCCAGAAAAATGAGGAGAGAGAGAGAGAGAGAGAGAGAGAGAGAGAGAGGCATCTCAACTCCGCAAATATCCTTTTATTGGGTGCCATTCAAACCAACTAAAACACGGCCTTTCTTTAATTCCAAACCAATCAAAACCAGCTATGAGAAGTAAAGTTCACCAACAACTCAAAATACTGTCTACCAGAACAAAGTAACAAAATTGGAGAGCACAATTAGCTGGTAGACATAGTAGGACAATGTATATTGCTAAGAAAGAGAAATCATTCTTCAAGTGCACTGAAAAACACTGAAACATTGTACAAAATACCCTATAATATCAAAGTGGAATTGAAAGGGGAAACCAAAAAAAAAAAAAAAAGGAAAAGGAATCAATTTTTTCAAGCAGTTGTTACCTTGTAGCCACTACCATCATGTTGCTGACTTTAGTTGCCTAAACTGAAACTAATGAAGGCCGCGCTTTGAAAATTCTGCACCTCTAGCGCTGACAACACTTTCTCAATTTGGCTAATAATCAATAGATAACAGTAATCAAATCCAGACAAAAACCTTACACCCAAGGGCAACTGCAATAATGTTATTTTATCAGTGTTTTACATACAACAACATTAATAAACAAAACTCTGGTGGTCATAGCTGATGAGTACAAGCCTCACTTTAACAACTCACAGTGTGTCTGCATAGTAATACTGATGTACCAAGGATGTGATGATACTTCCACACATATCATATATGGGCGGGATTCTTCTCTACCATGGAAATGACTCAACTCAGAAATACTCTGCGCATGCAATTAAAAGCCTTAGAAATCAACATAACAACATCTTGAAATTGTTCAAATGACATCTCTGATTACTCTGACAAGACAAGCTAATTCCTTGATTAACATTCCACAAAGATTAAAACCACATTAAAAAAAAAAAAAAAAACACTCCAGAAGGAAACGAGCACTTCAAATATCCAGTCCATATAATGTCCTTTCAGGAGCTAGAGGAAATTATCTCAGTACACTAGTCCTAAGTAGGTTCTTTCATTTTACATGTGGTCCAATTCTGAGTTACCAAAGCATCTTACAAGCAAAGCAGGTGTTCATTAATTTACAGTTTATTCTACAAAAATGCATGAACTTTGCATCTGAAACCTTGGCATGAATTCAAATCCAAGGATATCCTGTTATAACAGAAAACAATATAGCAGATGAATCCAAACAACTTAGTCTTCAGAAAACAAATCAAAATGGATCCAAATCCTAGAACTTGTAGGGTTAGACTCCACATGATTTGATTACAACACCTAGACATGTGTAGCAGGTGGTAACAACTTTATATTGATAGTATAACTATTTCCTGAATGTAACATCTAAACTTCTGTCGGGCAACTGTAATCCCATGACAGCATTAGCACATTGATATATAAAGCATCACATGGAACCCCAGAAAGTTATAAATCGCATATAGGCCTTGCTATGAAGCAAATCAATACAGATTTTGATATAATCAATCTGATCTCAACAAGATTCAATAACAGTTCTCAGACTCTACACAAGCGGAGCAGGTGTTCTTCACTACTTCATACTCCTAAATTTCATGAATGTTACATTCAAACCCTTAACAAGTAATTTTGATCTCAATGGCAGGTTGATCTGTAAAAAATTGCATCCAATCAATCAAAACTAATTTAATCTATCGCCAAGCATGAAACCCTGGAAATTCTTATACCCCGAACAGAATTTTTTCCAGGAAACAACTCAAGAAGGATTTCTTCGATCTCGACACAACTCAATCACAACTGACAGATTCTACACAGAAAATTTACTACTCTATACAACTAAATTCAATGAATATCTGCATCTAAAAACACTATCATGCAATTGCGAGTCAATGATCGCATGAAATCGATCAAACAAAATCAATCTAGTAGTAAACCATGAAACCATAGAAATTCTGATACCTCATGTAGATCATCAACTTACAATGCAAAATCACAAATACAAATTAAATTAAACAGATCAAAACAACAATACATCACGAAGTCAAATTCAACCTAATTTCTGTAAAATTGAAAAAGTGAATTACTTACCAGAGAGAGATGATCGCGAACCGACAAATGAGATGAGAGGGAAATTTTGTGTAGAAATGAACTGAGAGCAGAGAAATGAAGTAGGGAAAAAAGCGCATCACCGGGAGGAAGATAGAATTTATAGTCGAGGAGTACTATCATGCGCTGGGTGGATACATGCCGTTGGATCCAAGAGCGATTTGAGCCAATTTTGCGGCGAGGATTAGAGGCTTTAAACACTACGTTTTGAAGCTTTATTTAATGGGTTTGCGTTCTTCTACACGTTTGATCTCAGGACGGTAGTGCCGACCTTGTGGGAACATCCGACTCATAAAAAATTCTTATTCACGTTTTGTTTTTTTTTTAGATCTGATGTTTGAATTTTTGTAATCGTATATTTTATGATTATGTTACAAAAAAAAGGACAAAGGGTATCCCCTCGATTTTTCGATGAAGGCTTGATTTTCTCTTTCATACTTTTTTTTTGGGATTAACATAGATAGAGAAGTTTATATTTTCTGTTAATAGTTTAATCAGATATATTTTCTATTAATAATTTTACATTATTATATGGCAAAATTTTAGATAAACTATTTATGACAATTTGAGTTATCCATTAGTCTGTAATTTTAGTATTTACTTCTTTCATATGTTGACCTATAAAGTTTATTCAAATAGTATTGTTACATTACTCCTTACATTATGGAGAATGAGGAGAGGGCCAACCATGGGCCATGATATATGTCTCATCCCACTCCAAGTTAGCAAACACCGTCCCTAGTACTCGTCACTCCACTTTTGAGAGCAATGTGGCTTTGTCCTCATCCAATCTAGCAGACCCATTAGTCATTTACTGCAACATGGCACGCCCCAAGAAAAGAAGTTTTTCCATCGATCAACAGAAGGGAGGAGACAAAGGGCCCCAGTCTAACATGTTATATGACTCTCCATGTCCCAAGTGACATCTTCTGTGGGATTCTTGCTTGTCCTGTTCATATTTGAGCTATGGCATCACAGATGAAGCCACACTTGGACCCAGAAGGGAAGATTTATAAAACTTAGTTTCGTGTATGTGTGCGTGAAACCTGAAAATTTATCTAGTATGATTGGTGTTAGTATTATGTGTGCCTCGAATTTGAGAAAATTTCCATTAAATAACCTAATTGGAAGAAAAATTGAGATTTGAAATCTTTATGGAAGGGGTTAATTGTAATATAGTACGGTCAATTACTTGGTACTCAAAACATTTTACTGAATTTATTGGTGAGAATTTTCTGATGTGTGAGACAATAAGCAATTAGTGTAGTATGAGGCTGATGAATCCAATCGGTGCTGCATTACTACAAGTTCATGAGTTATAGGCTTTTTGTCACCTCTGAGTCTGATATGACCAGAGATCCTAGTGGTGGGTCAATCCCAACAGATCTGCAATCTTGATGTTATCCCAATGACATGGTTGTCTTAAATTATTACCTTCAATTCGTTAAACTAAAAGTAAACTGTGGACGTCATTTTATGTAATCTACCTTAGTTGATCAAAACCATATTGGACATGATGGCATTACACTAAAACTTACACAAAATAGGGGAATCTGAGAGGAGAGTACATGGATGCTTTTTAGATTTACCTTTTTCCTTTCGAGGGCTGCTACATATGGAGACTGCATTCTATCTGTAGAGTTAATAAGTGTTTAGGATTAGACAATTCCCATTTTGTCTATTGCATTCCAGCTCAATGTCCTTCAATCTTCATATGCCCCCCACCCAACTGTATCCTGTCTTGTTGCAGCTCATCATATTAAGGCAAGAGAAGTGCTATTGAAAGCAGAAAAGTGATCAACTCAAATTGATAAATTTCAATATTGTATTGATTTTATTGATTCTTGAAACTAATTGAGAAAAATTTATTACCTTATAAGAAAAATCACATTACACAAAATTTTGTCGATTCAGTCACTGATTTTGCAGTTCTGTAGCATTATTTATCATGAGGTAATTGAGTGGGAAGATTCACGTGAACAATGTACACCTGCGAATTATTGAACTAGGAACCCGAAAAAAAGTAAGGAATGGCATATATGAGCATTTGGCATCAATAACTAGTACTTTTGAGAATCCTTATCCCGATCCAGATCCATCTCCAAGGTTGAAACAGGAAAAGCTATAGCCATGACAAGTTCTTAGTTTCAGAGAAAGATATTAGTGTCTGCAACAAAGCTTTGCAGAATCTGTCAGGGTGGGACATTATGCACAACTACTTTATTTGTCCTAAGATTCTTTAGGGCAATCACAAGAATGCTTCCCCTGAATTATCATTTCTCTACCATCCACTTCTATCATAGGCATATCAAGACAGTTTTTCGAGTACATTTCTACTAGGAGAAAAAGAATTGTATAAATAATGCCGATAAGGCAATGAGCTACAGACTTCTGCCCGATTCAAAAGATCCTTCTCTAGTATCCTCAACCAAGGTATCTTTTTAAAGGCTGGACCTAACCACTTGGGCCTTGATGAAGTCCTTTTCAGTTAGAAATTTTTATGGGGTCGATAGTTTAGAAGTGTTAATCCAGATAGAGAGGTTGCGATAGCTAATGGGTTTAATCAGATCGAACAGGAGTTGGGTTACCCGTGATACTCTATGGGAGAATGACCTAGTGGTTCGAGTTCATGGAAAGTGTGACATTTTTAACCAGGTTGAATTAGATTGATGTGATTGAAGAAATTGTCATTGCTTTTGTTGTATTCTGTTTATTTTCATTCAAGAAAAAAAGCAAAACATAAACAGCATAATCCAGGTTAGTCTTGGTAGATCCTGTTAATTGCTCAATCATTCTTCTTTGGACCTTAGCAATGAAAGCAAAACGATTTGCTCTAATGCTGTTAGACAAGGGTCAGTCAGGGGCAGAGTCCACTTTTTTTTACAAGACGTGTGGATTGTTTGCTAACAAAAGCATTGATGGAAATGAAATAAGAGGGTCACATGGGGACAGCAAAAGACATATTTATGCACAGAATGTCCCACCCTTATATACAAGCCTAAATATACTTAACAAAAGAGTCTTAATACTTACAATATCTGACATGCAGCGGATTATAACTGCCCATACATGTTGATTGAATAGAGACCTATCAATATCTTAAAAAGATTTTGGGAAACACTTTGAATGGTCTGTCATTAAAGTTGCGAGGTTTTGGCCAAAATAGACGTCAATCAAAGCTTGGATTATGGGAGACAATGAAGTCTTGCTAACCCCTTCATTTTTTGAAAGGGCTATACAGATATGTCAAGGAGAAACAATATTGGTGGACAGACAATATATATCAGGTTGCTGTGCGGTGAATGGACTATCCCTTTTTCACGTGTAGAGAACCATAGTGATAGTGACCGTCTTTTAGCTAAGTACAAGAAGATGATATTATTTTGTTGTTGAAGGCAAGGGGAAGAGCTAATGCTACGTGTTCTTCCCCTTCTTTTCTTTAACTTGTTGGCAATTATGGCAAAATTTCTGATGTTATTCTGCCCATGTTGGTATTTGCTTTTCCTAATTTGACAAAACATGAACATTAGTGCCTTAATCGAAGTTATTATTGGTTTATAAGATTCCTTTTCACGATTGTATATATTGATGCATACAAGTAAGACTTTGGCATGATTGAGGGGCCTCCGACAACTATGATGAACGGGCATATGATTTTCCTCTTGAACACATGCACATAAAACTCTACATCATCTTTTCGTCCCAATAAAAATGTTCTGCCCTAAGTACTATATATTCAATGTATTATTATCCTAAGTTAGCACACCTCTCTCTCTCTCTCTCATGGAAGAGAATTCATTTCCAAACAATCTGACCACACAGAGTCCCGGGTCAGAGTTAAAACTCTTTGGCTTTTCATTGATAGACCAGAGAAGCCAAGGTTCAAGTAAGGCTGAAACATGCTTAGAGAACAGGAAATTTGAGTGTCAATTTTGTAGTAGAGTGTTTGCAAATTCTCAAGCATTAGGTGGTCATCAGAATGCACATAAACGCGAGCGCCAGAAAGGTAAGAGAGCTCAGTTTCATGAAAACCTATGCCTAATGCCTGCTACTGCAGCTATTCTAAGCTCTCATGCAGCAAAGCAAACAAGACCCTTCTTTTGTTCTTCATCAAGTAGAATCAAAAGCACAACTGCAGCAGCTGCTCGATTCGAGTCATCACAGCCTAAATGCCGTAATTCTGCCAAGCCATTGTTGCTCTCTCCATTTTCTCATCATCAGTTTTGTGTTGGACAACCATTGCCTATGCAGTTTGCTGTCAGTTCTGTCAATACTTTGAGCTCAAGTAGTCTAATTCCCAATAAAATGCCAGAAGGAGAACATGCGTGTGTTGATCTTCATCTAAAACTTTCTCCATCTGATTGAGCCTTGTGAAGCTATCAATCCTGCCTTTTCTTTCATTCTCTTTTTCCTTCATTTTCCTTCAAATTATCACAGGGTATTTAGTTTTCTTTTCTTTCTTTTCTTTTCTTTTCTTTTGTTGTATTTGTCTAGTATCAGTTTTGTTCATAATTAAGGGAGACAAATTATGGGTCTATGAGTTGGAAGACAAGGATCACTAAGAGTTCATAGATTGACTTCAAATTTCTTGCAGATAATAATGGCCCAGTTCGAGTTTGCTCCATTCTTGCTGCCGGGGGGGGGGGGGCACAGAAAACATGGATTTTTGCCTTAAAAATTCGTTCGTTCAACAAGTGATTTTCACCCATTAGAATGCCATAAATATCTCACCAACTTTTTATGGTAGGGATGGTTTTCATGGACCCTTTAAATGTTCTTAACGAAAAACAAAACAAGTACAAATTTTGCAGCCTTGTTGTTCGAAGCTAGTGTTCTCTGGCACAAACCTAGACATCATTTAGAACGTGTTTCAATGAAATAATAATAATAAAGAAAAAAGGAA